>ML685763.1:10433739-10492565 GCA_007922175.1 Pelusios castaneus | reverse complement strand
CATAGAGGCTGTTTACCAGATACTCTCCCCAGGTCACATAGAGGCTGTTTACCAGATACTCTCCCCAGGTCACATAAAGACTGTTTACCAGATACTCTCCCCAGGTCACGTAGAAAACTCCTGCCTGCCAGGCTTGTGACCATGAACATGCTTTTTTCGGACCCTGATTCGCTCTCAGCCAGCTCCCAAAGGGGTGGGTCATCCCCCTCGCCCATGTGAGGGCATCTGGAGGGCAAGTCAATCATGGCTGCTCTGCCCCCCCCCCCCAGGGGTGTAGAAGGCTCTGACCCGGAACCTAGAGAGCTGGTGAAAATTCCTTGGCCCAAATAAGGACAGGAGGAACCGGGCAGCCTTTCGCCCCACTTCCTACTGCAGCAAAATCTGGCCAATCACAGTCCTCGGCAGGAAGCAGTGGCCTAGGCCATAAAAGCTACCATGCCGCATGGAGCAGGGAGAGTCTCTCCTTGAGTTAACTGCTAGGCCTGATCACCCTGCAGTGGGAGTCCTCCCGAGAGTGCCGGCCTGAGTCGATTTCAATCTCCACCTTAAGACGTCATGCTGTTGCTAATCACCTGCCTGATAGTCATGGTATGTATGTGACCCCGAGTTATCCCCCACGTTTACTTCTCATGATTGTTTCCCTTCCCTTTAAATGTATATAGTTGAATATGAATAACTCTTCTACCTCAGTTTTAACCCAAGGTATTACCATTGGTGTAGGTATGGGGATTATTGTTACGCTTATTGTTTTATGTATTGGATTCTGTCTTTTTATATTTTGTCTCCGGACTATCAAGAGAGTCCAAGAGGAGGGATTATTCTGAAAGTTTTATTCCTGTGTAAATCATTGTATGTTAAACTGTTGGGTAATCATCTGGGGTTATCTTGTTACCTGTGAAACTGACTTCCGAGTCTAGCTCGGCTAGCAGCACAACTGTTAACCCTTTGCGCCCCAAAGAGGGAGACTAATAAAGTTTATTATTTTGGCCACCACTTTAAGTTTCCAGGAGCCTTCCTTCTCCCATCCTTTACCTGCTGCGGACAAGAGGGTGTCCTTTGTTGAAATGGCACCCCTCCAAGGAGATTCTGAAGGACTTTCCACCACCTTAGGGATTGTTTTATGTCCACTGGTATGTCCACTGGTATGGACAGCATCTTGTATACAGGCTGTTTGTGAGGCTTGAATACTCTTGTGAACCATATCTGCAGGATTCTCATGTGGAGCCTCGCATATTCGACCACGGCTGTGGTCGCAGCCATATGGCCTAAGAGTTTCAGGCATACAAGATTGTATTGAATCTGTCTTCTGGAAGAATGCCCTTGTGCTTCTGGAGTCCAATTTTGCACCTATGAATTCTGTGGTTTGTGATGGCTCTATGTTGCCAGATTAAGAGAAGTCCCAAATCCCAGAATAATTCTGTTGTGAAGAGTAAGTCTTTCCTGGCTTGTATCTGTGTTCTTGCTTTTGAAAGACAATCGTCTAGGTAGGGAAAGATCGTGATTCCCTGATTCCTTAAGTATGCTGCCACCACTGAAAAAACCTTGGAAAAAGTTCTTGGGGCTGTTGAAAGCCCGAAGGGTAGGACTGTATATTGATCATGAGAGTTCCCTACTTTGAATCTTAGGAATCTCTGGTGTGATGGGTGTATAGATATATGGAAATATGCATCCTGAAGGTCAAGGGATGTAAACCAATCGTTGGGTTCCAGAGCAGGGATGATCGTTGTTATAGTTGTCACCCTGAATCTTTGTTGCTTTATAAATTTGTTGAGTCATCTTAGATCGCGGATCGGTCTCCATTCTCCTGATTTCTTTTTTATTAGGAAATAGGGGGAGTAAAAACCCTTCCCCTTGTGCTCTTCTGGTACCTCTTCTATAGCACCTACTCGTAACAGGCGTTTCACCTCCTGCTGTAGTAAATGTTCATGAGGTGTGTCCCTGAAGAGGGACGGGGAAGGGAAGGTATAATTCGGTGATGTTATAAATGGGATGGTGTAACCGGTCCTGATGATCTCTAGTACCCATCTGTCCTTTGTGATGTTCAGCCAACAGGGGTAAAAGGATCTCAGTCAACGGTGGAAATCTATTGTGTGCTCTGGAATCTGTGCGTGGTCTATCGATCCCTCGACCAAGCCCTCAAAATTGTGGTTTAGGAGGGTTTTTTTGAGGTTTTGAAGGGTAAGCGTTGTTTTGCCTACGTCTCTGGGTATGCTGTCTGCCTCTTGGTGGATCTTGACTTCTGAAGTTTTGTCTAAATGTGTAATGGTATTGATACCTCGAATTGTAAGGTTGGTACCTACTCATTTGTCTCTTTAAGATATTGAGATAGATGCCAAAAGTTTTTAATGTAGCTCTGTCATCCTTTGACGTGTGCATGGTGTCATCTGTTTTATTGTAAAATAGTTTGCTCTTGTCAAAGGAGAGGTCTTCAATTGTTGATTGCAGTTGACGTGGGAGATCAGCGGAGTGCAGCCAAGCGGATCTCCTCATTACGATGCCAGTGGCCATGGACCTCGCTGCTATATCTGCTATATCTAGGGCGGCCTGCAGAGCTGTACAAGAGATCAGCTGACTCCTAATTATGGCGTGGAATTGCCGCTTCATAGACTCCGGGATAACATCAATGAAGTCTGCTAGTTTCAGGTAATTGGTGTGGTTGTAGTTGGCAAGCAAGGCAGAATAATTCGCTATGCGCATTTGGAGAGATGATGATGTATGTACTCTTTTGCCAAATAAATCCAAAACTGGGGTATGGTATTCTGCCCTGGAAAGGCATCCTGAATCTTCGCCCATAGGAAGGTTCACTGTAAGGAAGGCTTCTTAAGATCTCTTCTGGTGGCTCCCTTTCACTTGAATAGTCAGGGGAAGATCTGCTGTGATGTTGCCATGCTTCGGTGTGGTGTTCAGGATACTCTGGGAAAGGTGATCTTCTTTCCCTGATTGGCTCTATATGTTTAGTTTTGTGGATGCTTTTACGAACCGAGCTCGGTGCCCAGGCTTTTTCCTGAGCCGCTCTCCTGGGTGCTGAAGTGATCTGCAGCTCCAGGAGAGCATTCGGTTCCGTCGGCTCCAGCTGACTCTGAGGCTGTTGAGTCATAGGTGCCTGCAGTGCTGAGACCTCTGAGAGGAATTCCTCTGAGGCTTGCGGCTTGTCTGGTGCTGAGGCACTCTGCAGTGTTGACCCTTGGAGGGACCTGCGGTTGCCAGGCACTTTGTCTGAATGGTCGATGTTGTTTGAAGCAGTTGTTTGAAACTCTTGGTTTCCACACTATGCAGAGCTACTGAGGTGATCAAAATACTGGACTGCTGAGTTGTGAAAGATATGTCACTGATGGACTATGGGCCCTCCAGCAGTCTCTGATTGAAATGTAGAATGCTTTGGAACTCTGGTGCTTGCAGAGGTCTTAATTGTTAAGCATTAATGTGTGGACCTGCATTGGGTCCACTTTATATTTGCACTGTAGAAAAGCTAAATAAAGAAATAATGTTTCAGTTCACCTTAGGCCAGCACTGGAATGGAATCCCTTTATCATGAAAGTTGAATTTACAAATGTAGAATTATTATTATGTATTACACCCTTCAGCTGAATGAGCCCTTGTGTGCAAGGGAGAGTGGATTTTACCTCAGAGACTCAGCAGGAAAGAGAGCTTGGTGCAAAGAGCCTGAGCTTGCCAGGCCCCTGTTCTCTAACTTTTTGTGCCGGTGGACCCATTTGGACTTAAAAAAAAAATAATTGTGACCCTCTTATTACAAAGAATTGTGACACCTGCAGCCTGGCTGGGGCTCCGGGCTTCAGTCCTGATCTGGGCTTGGGGCTACAGACCTCTCCCTCCTCCACTTGGGGTGCGGGTTGGGACTTCAGCTTCAGCCATAGCACTGCTGATGTCAAGTTCCAAAGGGGTAGCCGTGTTAGTCTATTGCAGAGAAACAGAGTCCTGTGGCACTTTTAAAAACTATTTATTTATTACGTGAGCTTCCATGGGAGAAAATCCCACTTTGTCCAATGCTTTGAAGATGGGAAGCTTACAGAATGGGACGAAATTAAATGCTGGGAAGTGTATGACATAGGATCAGGTCAGGCTGTAACAGCAAATCAAAATAGGTATTAGGATTCAAACACTGGGGAACAGCATATAGAGGAAGGTGAGGTCAAATTACCTGTTGTAGTGAGAAAAAAATCCATAGTCCCTGTTTAACCCTAAGGCAATGGAGTCGAATTTACATATAAATTCGAGTTTGGCAGTTTCTTTTTGAAGCTGTGATTTGTTTATTCATCTGTTTCAGCACAGCTATTAGCAAGTAGTCAATGGAGTGAGCAGGGAGATTGAAGTGTTCCCCTATTGGTTTTTGAGTGTTGCAATTTCTGGTGTTAGATTTGTGTCCATTTATTCTTTTGCACAGAGACTTTCCTGTTTGTCCAATATATAAGGCGGGGGGCATTTCCGGCACATGATGACATAAATCACATGGGTGGATGAGCAGGTGAACAAGCCCTTGATGGAGTAGGTGGCTTGATTTGGTCCTGTGATGGTGGTGTTAGTGTAGATATGAGGGCAGAGTTGGCAGCGTGGTCTGTTGCAGGGATATGTTCCTGCTTTAATGTTTCTGTTGTTTGATCTGTAGTTGCTGGTGAGTATCCCTTTAAGGTTGGGGGGCTGTCTATAAGCGAGGAGAGATCCGTCTCCCAAGGCTTGAGAGAGTGAGGGATCGTCTTGTAGAATAAGCTGTAGATCTTTGATGATGTGCTGAAGAGGTCTGACCTGGGGGGTTGTAGGTGATGACCAGTGGCGTTCTGTTGGTTTTTTTCTTGGGCTTCTCCTGTAGTAGTTGACTTAATTTCTTCCCATTCTGTAAGTTTCCCATCTTCAAAGTGTCAGATGAAGTGGGATTTTCTCCCACAAAAGCTCATGCAATAAATAAATCTGTTAGTCTTTAAAAGTGCCACAGGCGTTTGTTTGTACCACCACTGATACCTCCCTCTCTGCCCAGAGGCATGCGATTAATACATTTTAAAAAATTAATGTTTTCCGTTAATTGCAGCTGTTAACTGTGATTAGTTAACAGCCTGAGTAGATTCTTTCTTTTATTGTTTTTAATAAATTTTCTCTGTGATGCTTTTTGCTTCACAAACAAAGTAGGCTTGCATAGGAATTGCAGTATGGTAATTTACAGTGTTTGGTAATCACTCTGTTACAAGTATTAGAAGAGAAAGCAAACAGGTGTCCTTGGACAACCTGTTTCTTCTGGGACATGCGGTACAATGGGAGGGAACTGTGCTGCCTGGGAATACCCCAGTCAGAAGAGAGAGAAACACAGATCTCCCCCCAGAAAGGCGATGACTGGGATGCAGGAAGCCAAAAACGATGCTCCTGTTGTACTATTGAGGGGAAATGTGGCCCTGAAATGCAACAAGTGTTTTGCAAAATAACATGCAATACTAATATGCTTTGCAGCAATAGATTTATTGACAAGGAGAAATCTACAATGAAGAAAACATAGTAAATAAAATACAGCTAACATTTATCCATAGTATACATGGTAATTTGGTAAGTAAAATTAATTTTGATATGAGAGATTACCATAGTAAAGTAAATTATGTACAAAATCATTTGTTTTTCAATTGATTGATAGCCGGATTTTGCAAAATTAGTCTCACTATGTAGCAAAAACCTCTATTACATAGTTATTATTGTAGTGAATATGAATAAAATTACCTATTTAAATGACAATACATAAAAACTATGCATTTGCCACATGCAGTCACTTTGATTTAAACAAGAGTTCATAAATACATTTACCTTGTGCCTTTGCCTGGCCGGTAGCCTAAAGGCTGTTGTTCACTGTCTTCCCCCTTTCTGAAATACTTCAGTACTGTTAACATTCACCTATACATTATTTTTGTATTATTCATAGTATTCTAAAATAAGGGCCTGTGCCTGCAAGTTCCTCCCTATATAAATATATTCGGAGAAGGAAATAACAAGCAATGAAGTTATTACTTAACTGAGTTTGTGGAGCCGTCTCTTACTCTAATAAAATCCACAGATATACTCTGTGTGTTGGACAGCTTATGGGAAGTGGCCTGTTGTGTTTTTAAAAAATTAAAAGAATGAGCGTGAAAAACAGTGGGAGAGAGAGATGAGTCAAACAGTGAGAGTGAATTGAAAGAACTCTTTTTCATCTTAATCTATGTTGAGAACTGGCAGCTGCTGAAAACTCTAGCATCTGCAATGATGGTCTTCATGGGTAGGTTTTGTTTATCCTAAGGTCAGAGATACTAAAAGAAAGAAAGATTAATCTGATAAAGGTATTGCCATTTCTAATCGAACTGATGGGAAAATGTAGTGTGGAAGTATGAGGCAACACTGGGTGAATTATTGTGAAGTGATGAACTACCTTGAAGCTGCAGCAATCAAATAGATAGCTTTCACATCTAAAAATTACTATAGCATCTTTATTCATCAACAGTTTGTGCAAGTGTCTCATGCTCATCCCCTTCCACAAAGAACAAAAGCACTCCGATTTATTTGGTGAAATTAAATCATGACTGGAGAAACTTGTCTGAGGTTGCAGTTTCTCACTTACCAGAATTAAAGAACATTCATTTCCTCTTGCAACACAGAAAGACAAACTTTTAAAAGCGGGAATTTGATAAAATACTAAAAAGTACAAAAGAACAGAAATACACAGTGTTTCTTTCTTGTCTCAAATGCTGACCTCTTTTGTACCACTATCATTTATAAAATGTGGCACATGTTTTTCCTCCTATCTCTCAGGCTTTTATTCGCCTACCCTCTGGTTCCTGCAAGTCTCATACTTTCTGAAATGGGACCGAAAATATTTTGGCCCTCTCTATACTAGCACACAAGCTATTTTCAGTACTGGTTCAGATAGACTTGCCGTTGCAAGTCTATGTTGGTAATGGTTCAGTTTCCTAGTACAGAGACAGCCCTGCCTGTGCATGACACCAGACATTAATGGAAGTTGCTTGCTTATTTGGAGAGAAGAATAGACCCACATCATAAACATTAATCAATAAAAAGTTTTTTCAGTGAAGCAGGATAGTTGCAAATATTCCAAATTACATGAGAAGAAAAATATATTATCTCTCTGAGCATTCAGAGGGTGAAGTGCTATAAAAAGAGAATCCACAGACAACTATTATTTGAAGAAGTAAATTATAGCCCAGGCCTGCAAGCTGTTGATTTCCTTCTCCCAGGAGGCGATGAGAACTCAGGGCTTAGAACCTTGCTAGTTCAAGTATATGTGGGATATGGTGACCTGAATGAATTTTGTGTGATCATAAATATGTTCATCCTTAATCATTTATAAAGGGGCTGTTTTGCAACCTAGCCTCCCATGTGTCAGTGTGCTTAACACAAGAGATTTTTTGAACCAGGAGAAAAATGCAATACATAGAATACTATAAATATGTATAAATGGATTTGCCTACAGATTAATATGTGAAAGGGTTACAGAACTGCAGTGTGTTTTTCCTTAACTATGAGGAGTTATATTAAGCACAGAAGAAATAAAGGATTTAAAGCAGTGATCACTGTATAAACAGTCCAATCCAGCTCCCACTGAAGTCAACAGAAAGGCTCCTATTGACTGTAGAAGTTGCTGATCAGGCCCCAAAGGAGAAAATTTCAACATTTGTAGATTTTTTTTTTCCCCATGAGTTAGATTTCAAGAGGGGTATGTGGGTGGCTTGGCGAGGGGGTGGGGGATGGGGTATAGTTGTAAGAGCCAGTCAGTTTTCCTAATTCATTACATTTAGCAGAACTATAAAATTATTTTTAATATTAAAAATTGCATTGCTAAAAAATCAAGTAATGTAATACTATTTTATTGTATGTGTAGCATACCATATTTTACGGAAAACATTTACAATTCTTAGAGGAAAGTTAATCAGTATTGTGCTTTGAATTTTATCAGGATATTTATTTCTACCTTTATAACGTATCAGAAGTTCTTATGCTGGACAGATACAGAGATGTTTACACTATTTGTCCCGCTTTGGAATATGTTTGTCCAAACTTATCAAAGAGATCAATGGATGGTAACACTGTTTCAAAGTCCTAGAAAACAAAAGAGGGAAAAAAAGAGTTAAATTTGGTTATATTTTGTTTTTGTCTTTTTACTTTTATTTACTACTTTATTCTATTTTTATTGTTTATTTTATATTCTACTTTATTTAATAGATCTGCAGGTATTGTACAGTTCCAATTATCTTTCTTCATTCTGATTCTTCTGTTCTGGAGGGTAAAATTTAGGATGTAAGTTATACACAAATATTTAGAACCTGTACTGAAGCCTTCACAAGACATTGTGATATACTTCAACATGTACATTATAGATTGGGGAAAAATTCTGGATCAATTGACTTGATTAAAAATAGATACGTATTATAAACTGTACATAACTGTAAGCATTGTAAATTTTATTTCTCTGCCTCAAGAAATCGTGCTGCCTGAAAGACAGTTAAGCAAAAAATATTTCAAATAAGATCAGTAGGGTTTTCTTAAAGTATTTAAAATATCCTTCCTTTATGAAAAGTAAAATAGGGATGTTCAATTAGTAAGTTGATGAGAACTGATATGAAAGAATGATCAAATATAGAAATAAGAAAAGAAATGAGGAACCCCCCCCCCCCCCAAAAAATGTCATTTTGACCATGGAACCATATGTGACAGAAGATACAGGATTGAATTCTGCTTGCTTTACTCACATGAATAGTCCTATTTTCTTTAAAGGGGGTAATTGCATAAATAAAGTGAACAAGATTTGGCATACAAAGGAGAAGTGAATTTGTGCCTTAATGGTGTAAGGTAATGCAAATACATTCCTCAAGCAAACAACCCAAATGATTTCAGGATTCCAAGTTATTTTGCCCAGTGCTCACTAGTTAACCCTGACTGTGAGCAGCTACAGCATGTCCCATTGCACTAAGAAGTCTCCAGTGTTGGTGTCAAAGGATTAAAGTGATCATAACAACAGATGTGTTGGCCTCTTTTCACAGGCCTTGGAAAAAATGCTAATATCTTCAACAAATCTAAAATTTTATATTGTATTAACATTTCACTCTGGGGAATCATCTTTTTGGATGTGACTATATTCAGGATGGAGTTGAGAGAGACTCAAAAGGAAAAAGAGAACTGTTCAATAGAATGCCATTTCACAAAAATGGTTTGCTCTCATTCCAATGCAGGGAAAAAAAAAAACAACTTTGAAAATTGTGTGACAAAATGGTTGTTCTCTGGCCCACTCTACTTTTGACTCCAACCCTGAACTGAGTACTATGCAGATAGATTCCTATTCTTACATGGAACCCCACCGACTTCAATGGCACTCTATACAAATTCAGGTGTTTGCCCATCGTTCTCAGTGCAGGATCAGTATTCTTATTTACATGTTGTGACAAGGCAGTTGCCCCACACTGGCCTTGAGAGGGTTAAAGAGGACCTCAGAGTTGTAGGCTGAGAGCAGCTGAGGGCCAGTCAGGGGCCAGGATCCCTGTATATAAGGGAGCTGCAGGGACTAGGAGTTCAGTTGACCTCGAGAGCTAAGGGAGGAAGATTGCCTCTCTAGCTGGCTGACTGAGGTAGTCAGCACCCTGGATCACTCAGTGGGTGCCACTGGGAGCTGGTAAGGGTTGGGGTTCCTGAAGGTGTAGATGGCGGCAGAAGTCCAATGCAGTGGTCCAGAGGCGAGGGTGCCTGGAGCAGATGGCAGCTGAGACTCTGGGAACAGAGTGGCACAGCCCTGAGGTGTGAGGGTTCACACAAAACTGGGGGCTGCGGGGAAAGCACCCAAGGAATGACTGTTGAGAGAGTGACTGGAGGGAGGTGGTGGCATCAGTGCTGAGGTCGTGGTACTTACGGTCCCTGGGCTGGGGCCCAGAAAAGTGGGCAGGCCCGGGTCCCTCACCGTTCCCTTAGATAGCCAGAGTGGCACTGTACTCACAGGCCATTGCAGGTTACAGCGAGTGGGACTTGCCCCTGGAAGGGGGAGTATGGACTGGTACTCAGTTGGAGCGCCAAGTAGCCAGCGGTGCTCAGCCAGAGGGCCGAGGAGCGCAAGAAATGACAGAGCACAGGCTTCCTTATTCAAAAGGAAATACATTCCCTCCTTGACATCTTGTAAGATTTATTTCCAGAAAGATCTTCAGTGTCAGTGTAGGTGTAGATCTCCCTATGCTACTGTTATGCACAGGCCCACACCTTTTTTTTAATTAAACAAAGTATTTCTAAAATATAATTGTTGATTTTTAAAGCTTTTTTAAGAAATGATATATTACTGTATTTTAATTTTCATTGTATTTCCAACACCCTAACCATTTTGGTGGTGCAGGAGGGTCTGCAAAAACAATTCTTGTGGTTAAAGTAATAAATATTACTGTTATTATTAGTATATCTGCAAACAGATTATGTTTCCTGAGATGAAGATGATTTGCTGAGTTCACCAGGCTGATACCATTGGTTTAGGTGGATAGAAAACGTACCACAAACACACAAAACTGCTTTAGTTTCACAGAGAACAAAATGATATCATTATCATTTATTTAGCACCTACCTTATTCTAGAATTCAAGAATGGTGTTAACTGTTCTGTAGTTTTGATCAGGAAAAAATATTTTTAATAATCATGTAGCACAGCAGAGGTTTTTTGGGGGAAGGAGCAAGGGGAGGGGAAGAAGGCTACAAACAAACACCCTCCCCTGTTATCAGGAAATAATTGGTAATGGTGATTCTGAACATTGAAGAAGTCTTTATTTGCCAGAGCAGACGGCTTTTGCTATTAGGATGCCTGGCCAAACAAAAACAATCGACTGCCAAAATAAGCTCCTTGGGACGATTTAGGAACCATTGAAGTGAACGGTTTTTTGAGCTGGAACAAAGCCCAGGTCTAGCTTCAAACCCAAGTCAAAATGACAAAGAGGAAATTTTCTGTGCCACTCACCCCCTCAGTGTAAGATTACTTTGGGTTGGCAGCTGTACTGTTTATCTTGTTGTTTAAAGCTATTTCACTAGATACTCACAACTGAGTATTTAAACCACTGGCTCTGATCATGGTGACAGCAGTTATGTTTGACCACATCTAGGCAAGACCTCACAGTTTGACAGGGTATATAAATTCACTGATGACTGTGCAGTTACACCAATTAAAGACATATAATAAATACACTAAACAAATAGACCTATCATGTTTGCATTTTTTTCCTCTTTGTTACAAACATATTTTTAGCAAAAAAAAAAAATCATCCTAGTAATTTATTTAGTTAAAAGTATAGAGCTTAATTAGGAATCTGCTTTGCTGGTACTCTAAAAGGGAAGAAGGCATAGGAAAACCTGTCCCAACCTATCTTTACATGTTCTGGCTCACAGTGCTAATGAGAATGTGCTTATTGCCCTAGGGTATGTCTATACTGCATGGATGGACACAGCAAGATTGACCAAGTGGACTGTGGAGACCTGCTCAATCGATCCCGGGAGTACTCTCTAGTCGATGCCGTTAATCCATGCTTCCTTCCCTCCCTCCCGACGCCAAAGTAAATCTTCATTGACTGAAGGGCATCTCCTGTCGACAACACAGTGAAGACGCCATGATATGGCCATGTAAGTTGATAGGCAATGTGGAAGCTACAGTATTTAGTTGGTATATCTCCCATAGACTGAAGGCAGCAGTGTAATCAGGCCCTTGATAGGTGTTTCTACAGTGCCTCATCATTTCCCTTTCTTTCCTATTCTTGCCTGCTACTTAGAGCAGCCTAGGGTCTCTTCTAAGTTCAGCTGACACAGAATCATTGGAGCAAGTACATCTGGCCACATCCCCTTCTGCCTCTATCCAACTGGGACAGTGGATGGCATAAAGCAGACTTTATGTGACATGGGGATTTTCCTATTAGAACACCTCTGCATCCTATTGTGCCACTAGAGCAGTACAAAGAGGAAGAAGCTGGAGGCCAGGATCTGGCAGCTAGCTATAAGTGAAAATAATTCATGAAAACTCAGAGAAGGTCAAGTGAGTGACTCCTATTTTTAAACTATAAATTACATTCAAGCTACACTGTAACCCCAATTTTAAGATATATTCTTATTCTAACATGGAGGCAAATATCTTTCACATATTCACAAACTTTATCAGTGAAAAGAGATTTCTTTTTGAACCAGTTGTTAACCAATAGATATGTTATATGAATTGCATATCATATTACTATATATGACACATTACGTTATACCGGTATATAAATGTTAGCACAAACTTTACATTTGAATGATATGTTTACTCTTGTTCACTCATAGTAAGTATCCATTAATACTTTGCAAAGCTGAAGTCAACTTTGCTGCTAGCAAATACAGATTTCAAAAGAAAGAGACATTCATTAGGAAAGAGCTGTCACAAACTAATGAGTTGGATTTTAGTAATGCATAGAGAGTTTTGTACCTTGTAAAACTATACTATAAATATAGCTTATTTAAATGCATATTTCCAAAGCATACTTTCTGTGTAAGACAGTGCTTTGTTTGTTTAAAAAAAAAAAAAGCTGCTGGTACTCAGCCAGGGACCTGGGGCTTCCAGCCGTGGTGGCAGGAGCCAGGGCCGCATTGCTGTGAAAAAAAGGTGCCAGTACTCAGTACCCCTGAGTACCATCACAAAAAAAGCCCTGGTGTAAGGTGACTATGCTGTGAGATAAGAATTGCTTCCCAGAAGAAAGGTAATCATGTTTTCTTTTCCTATCATACTATTTTGTCTTAGACAATAAATTTGGCTGAGTTTAGTTATTTGGTCTCTTGAACATTTTTCAAAACAAACTGCAAGTGTATTCAGTCCATTGGCTATATAATTAATCAATGCAGTCAAAAGGCTCTCTCCACAAAAACTCAATATAATATGTAAGTAGGGCCATTTTCCAGATGGCATACCTGTGATTGATTTTTCCAGCCGCATTTGTCATTTCCTATTTATTTTCTATAATAGATATAATAGAAAATAGTGACATATAGCAACCAATCCTCCAGTCCAGTCTGGCCATTTTGCAATGTACTGTTGGTGCATTCTACCTGCAGAGTCGGTGGCTTTGTCTACACTAGAATGCCTGCGTTGGTCTCCATGGATCAACACAGTGGAATTGATTGAGTGGCCAGTAGTGCTCAATTGATCCTGGAGGTGCTCACTATCCGACGCAATAACTCTCTTCTCCCCTCCCCCCCTCCAGAAAGTGCAACACTGTGTTGAACGGGGTGCATTTCTTGTTGGCACAGCCGAGTGAAGATGTGGTAAGGGACAGTAAGTAAGTCAATGAAGATGCGCATTCTACATTACATAGACTGTGTATCTCCCATTGTCGCAGCACAGGAGTATAGACTGGGCCCGCATGTCTACTCCTGAGAGGATTAGCCCAGATGAGACAGAGATAGTATACAGACTCCTTATGCCATCTTCCTTTTCAGCTGCCAACATAGGGGGCATGGATGAAAGCAAAGAGATATGGTCCACATTTGCTAATCCTTTGCTGTGTCAGCTATTTATGGCTGTTTTATAGTCAGTATACATTACTGCACCAATCTGCTCTAATTTACAGTTGGGATTGGCCATACTCTGAACAGTCCCAGAATTGGGGTAGCAAGGTACAAAGGTAAGCTTCATGTAGCTTTTGCATCATACTCTTAACTTGTGCTGTGTGCTCCTTGGCTGTAGACAATGGGATCTGACCTGTCTTCTCTACAGATTGACCAGAAAGCAGGACCAGATCAACTCAAACCTGTTTTTAAAAATCTCCAAACTAAAGAAATTGCTTTGCATTTTCAAACATGCTGAACTCTGAATTCTTTTACTGGAGCAAACTGTAAGCTACTGTAGTTAGACTACTAGAGTTTACCAAGATCTGGGGACCTTTTCAATTTATTGATTACTTGATTGCCATGTCTGCTCATCACCTGTGGACAAGGGATTTAAGAAGGAGGCAGCATATAATCAGCAAGCAAAACTGTCTCAGTGAACGAACTTCTGTGACCACAATACAGATTTTGTCAAACATCTATAATTAATTCTCAAGAAGTTTACATTGAGAAAGTTTCTGATAAAGATCAGTTCCAAAGGAATTTGACTGAACATCCAACTGAAGACAATTGCTGTTTCTGACAATTTCGAGTCAGTAACACTTTGTACAATGGCTTCAAAATAAAAAGTCAAGATTTTAATACCTCTTACATTAAAAACAGAGGCTTTATTTTGCACACACAATTGATGGCACACAAATAATAGAATTTGAAAACAACATTTCCATTTTTTAACAGAAGACAACTCTGCACGTGTAAATTTTATCACGTGTGCACAAGCTATATGGGCAAATAGCATTTGTGCACAAATGTGTACCAGTTTGAAAGGTGTTTGAAAATGGCCCCCATGCTTCCAGCAACAAATTTATATTAACAGTTTATCCATATTATTGTTGTAAGAATACTGAGCATAAAAATACACGTAACCAAAAAATGCATTTCCGAAGTCTCATCAAGAAAAGTGTGGGAGAAATTGAGACTACCTACAGTTAGGTATCAATTTGGAGAAGCAAAACCAATTACTTCAATCCAAAACAAGAATAAGCAGAAACCGGCATCTTCCTATCTCCCAAATTTATAGATGCTTAAGGTCAGTGGGGACTATTATGCCCATCTACTCTGACCTCCTGCATAACACAGACCACAGAATTTCCTTCCATAATTCTGAATTAAACCTGTTAATAACTATGAAACTGATGGACAACTGCTGTACTTGGAACTTTGGTTTGTGGGGTGAACTCTGAATGTTCTTTGTTTACGATGATAAAGTTCCGTTTTTAAAGAGGTACTGAAAGATAGATTGCTATGATAGACTGAAACAGCTCCACATACTTTTTCTTTCAAGGTTAATTTTGTGACCTCTGCAATGAACAACATTCTCCCTTGACTCATGATCCATACCACCAAGGTTTCTTCTGAACTAACCTGGGCAAACTACAAGACAGCCCAACACCTTTCCACTATAGCACAATGTCATATGTGACAGATTTGTTTACCTTTTCTCAGAGTATACTATCTGGGTCTCCAGAAAAAAAAAATCTGATATCAAAGTAAGTGCGGTGATGACATGTTCTATCCACTGCAAGACATGCAGTCATTTCAGTCATATTTGATACAGAAAATGGCAACCAGAAGGTAACAGATGCTGTCATGAAAAAAGTTTGTGCTAGCTAGGGACACAGTTACCAAAATCCTCACTCTGTCCTTGGATTATTGAGTATTGCTAGCAGGAGTATTCAACTCACCACTGCTTAACTTCCATTTTGAATCAATATCCTGGGACATATCATATAATTTATTTTTAAAGAAAGGCTCACTCAGGGGAACCATTTAAAAAAACAATACTGGTCCTTTCTGTGTAACTCTAGATGTCCATGTCCACGTACTTTTTTGATGTTAGTGGATGTGATAATAAAATTAGAGCTTTAAACTGAGCTGTCCTCATAAACTCCATGACCTTTTAATAGCCACAGAAATCTCGAACAGAGAAAGGATGCCAGAAGTGGGAATCTGTTATGTTGATCCAGCTAAGTTCTTGCTTTGTAAATGTATCCGTACTGGTTAACAACATTTCCAACTAGTACAAGGGCTTCTGACATGACGAAATGAGTATAACAACCCATTCTGTCAGTACAACACAAATGTCATTTCAAGTGCTCAAAACCCACTAAGCTTCCCTAAAAAAGATTGATTTATCTGCTCCAATGTTTCTTTGGGGCAAACTTTTCTCACAACTGAAACCAATTAGTGGGCCTGGCACTTGTAGTACAGAATGTAGGTCAGTGTCAAGTAATAAAAAAGTATTGACTTTTCTCTGTCTGTAAGCAGCATGAAAGGGGTGCCATGGCCTTGTCGTATATGAAAAGAGCTCCATTAATTTCACTTATTTCAACCAAGGCTGTCAAATACTAATGTGTCTATTGCACTTTTCACACACAGTACATTGACACCAATCCTGGCCCCAGTGATACAAGTTTACAATATTTCAGCTGGTGAAAGGGGTCTGAACTATAATTTTTAATTCCCACTAGTCCATTTAGACACCTTAAGCAGCACTGCTCATGAGAGCTCCGGAGAGATATGAGCTGGGACATTAATAATGGCTACCCACTTCCTCTCATGGGCAGCAGGAACCGTTTCTTGTGGATAGCCCTGCCAATTAATTAGCCAGGAAGTATGGGATTCGAATGCCTAAGATAATTGTTTTTTTGTGGCTGGTGGGCACAGACTGCCATTTGTGCTTTCTGATGTGGACTAATGTCCCACAAACCAGGAAGAGGTCTCCTGTGACTTAAGGCTATAAAGCTGGAAAGCTAATGTGTTAACCAATTGGGTCACTTAGTCCCTTCAAATAGAACATACTAACAAAGGTATGCATTAGACGCTGGCCCTCATTATGTCTGTGTAGGGGTATTGATTCTCAGGGAGGCGCAGCGCCTATTGGGAGCTACTACAGTGGGAAAATGGCACTGAAATACTTAACAGTTAAAGGCCATGGAATTACTTCCCGCTCCTTGGAATGGCTAATGCTCTAAACAATGCTTAACTTTCTACAGTCAGTTCACTCGGGTGAGTTCAAGGAATAAAATCACAACTAGCTTCTGAATGTGAGTTCAAGGATCCTGCACCTTTCCCATAGTGTGTTCCAAAATAGCAGCCGGTCACAATCTTGCCCATAAGGTTGTGATATTGTTTCCTTCTAGTCTTTGAAATAGCCATTCTCTACGGGCTGCTTTCTGAACTTGACCTGAATGGAATTTCCTGATAAGCTCCAAATGGATGTCTAGTTAAATCTCTAACTACCTCTTGTAAATGCAAACAACACTGACAACAGTATACACTTTGATTTTAAAAAGATTGACTGTCCAAAGTACAGGGCAATTTTCAACTTACTTGATTGACTTTATAAGTGCAAATCTTATCCTTTGAATCAACTTGTCATTAGATCTTAAAATTAAAAGCAATATTGCCTTGTAATTACAAAAGCCAGTTTTTTAGTCTGTATGACACTTTCATCAGGCAACCTTCTTCTATTTTTAGTTTACTCTTTTATTGAGGGGAATCATATGATAATATGTTGAACAAAAATCAAGAAATTATTCTCACAGTAGGAAGTCTAGAAACACTATTTTAATAGCTTTCAAGCACAGGCAGAAAACATTAATTGCTGTTTAATTTATGCAATAAATATTTCATTATAATTATACTTAAATTTTACTAAGCCCTAAAACTGTCACTGGTTTAAACACATTTCCTCTTCTGGAGTTATAAATGAAAGAATCAAATACAAGCAGTGCTTGCTAAAATTATGGAAGATTTCTCATTACTGCTAGTGTATTTGAAAAAGGACTAATCTGATAATCAACTAGGTCTAGATCCTTACCATCCTCAGGGGTTAAAGTAAGGGGGAACGCACCCGAACACAGTTCCGGGGCCTCCAAATTTGAGGAGCCAGCATTCCTTGGCCCCTAAAAATAGACAAATCAGGCGGAATGCATATTCCGCCCTGCCCTGGCTGCTGGCAGGTCCTACGCCCCACCGTTGTTAATCACAATACTTATTGTGTTATGCAGTGTTTGCTAGTTTGTGACAATAATTGCTATAGACATAAATGCCATATAAAATTATAAATATTTTTATGGAGCGATAACCGATGCATGTGGTACTGAGAAGTGGTTGCAAATGCCTACCTGGGCTGGGGCCCACACATGCATAAAGGGGCCCAGGCAATACGGGAAGGGGGCCCGGAGATTTGGAGGGTTCCGGGGCCCATCAAATTATACTTTAACCACTGCATCTGATCTGCACAGTGTGACGAGGCAGAGCACCTGGAATAGCCCAGCAGGGGGATTGTGATTCTGCCTCATGATCTCTGCTGCTCTGCAGAGGAAGAACCACGCACCAGATCTATATATGCACAGTAGCACAGCTATGCTGGCAGGTGTGTTGAAGACTGAGCCTAGGCTTTGTGCAGTCCACACCACATCCTTTCCAGTGCATCTGAACAAGATGAGACGGGAACCATAGCAGCTCTGTGGAGCCTACTTCCCTCCCCATATAGCTACTCATAGAGCAAGTGGTCCATACAAGAGAGTAAAAGGAGCAAGGAGAGCTAAACGATGGCTTGATAGAAAAGAATGAAGTTTTGGATAACGTGCCTGCTCGAGTCATTGTTTAATATTTCAAATTCTTTGATAACGACCAAATGTTTCTCATAAAACCTGGTATTTTACAGTAATTGTATACTGTGAACATTTGAATGGGGCCAATTCTTGATGTTCTTACTCAGTTTTTACTAGGCCTTCCTCAAGCAAACGAGATGCCAGTTTCAATGGGAATTTTGCCTGAGAAAGGGCTGAGTGAAAACTGGGTAAAGATATAAAAACTTGGACCAATGGGATATTTTCCCTAAATGCTGATCTCCCTAAAGTTAGCCTAGGATCTGATAACAATAGAATATTTTTCTTTCTGCCTTGTGCAACCTTAGCAGTAATGATGATCTTGTGGTCCAAATTCTGCCCTCATTATACCTCTAACCCTATTCATTGGTGTTGCCCAAGTAAATTTAAAAAAGAGCAGAATTCAACCCTATAATTTTCAATTTAATTAAAAAGTCTGATGATGTCCAAGCTAGGTTAGAATTCGGCTCTTTTCCCCATATCTGTATTGGCTCAGCAATGCTGTAAAAAGAAGTAAAAACTTTTTTGTAATAAACTATACGCAGTTGTAACTCTGAATACACGCAAGAAGCAGATTTATAGAAGAGGAAAATGGCACTTTTAAGGGTGGGACTGCACTTTTTGGCAAATTCAGATCGCAGCCTTAGTTTTAAAAAGTGTAATATACTCCATCACAGTCTACTCTGCAAAAGCAAACATTACAGTGTATACTATATTATACTTTCATACACATTAAAATAATTTGGGAAACAGCACTATCCAAATTTTTGTTCTGCCTGTGTCTGAACAGGCCTAATATCTATATTTGAACCAAAATTGCCAAAGATAATATTCTATTTTCTGAACTAATGCAGTCTTTTTTACAAGTAAATTAAATTAAGACAGCAATGTGAATTTCTTCACAAGCTATTTCATACTTGGATACCCTTGAACTTTACTGAAACTGGGCTAAAAACAAATGTGCAGGTGAAATAGTTTGATTGGTATTCAGAATCTCAGGAGGTACTTATTTGCTATTGTCATTCAAATCTCGATTTATTGCAGGCTAGTTTCAAAAAAGCAGTTTTAAAAGGGAGTAGACATTTAGTAGCTTCATCTTAATTTATTTAAAGTGTATAACTGACATTTGTCAAATACAAAAACACACTGATGAACAATAAATAAACCTTTTTATTAAGATATTAAATCCAAGTGAGGTGTAACTATGCCTAACATTACAATCCTGTGTACATATAAAACCACTGTGTTTTAAAAGCTGTTGCTAAAAAGTGAGGTGGGGGGAAGTAAACATAGACCTAGAATTCTTACATGCTAATTCTTCAACCTCACAATTACTCACATTCCAACAACTGGCAATAGAATATATGCTAGAAAACAATGCATTTAGGCATGAGTATTTTGATTTATATGCTGCTCTTTCATTGTCTAATCTGTTCATTCTCTTTCCAACAGGAAGCAAGCCAGAACCAAATGTGGTCTGCCAATACCAGCCTACTACCAGGTTTAACTTGCTGGGCTCAGGCCAAAAAGCACTCTTAACCTGCCCTGATCAAGTTGTAGCTAGATTAAACTGCCAGAATCATGCCAGCAGGAACTAAAGTGGAATAAATTCTGAACTGACATTCCCAACTCAGAACCATTTTAACTTTATCAATAAAAATCGGAACTAGATGGAACAATGGTTAGGTTAATCTGAAGTAGAATCTGATGCTTAGAATTTGTCCCACTTTGGCATTTTTGACAATGTATCTGGATAAGGTTTCTCGAAGCGCGAACTGATTATTTTGAGGTAAATCAGAGTCTTGAATCCAACAGGTTGTAAGTAACTGACTTAACTGTAGTAGGTTGGAGGTGTTTCTAAGTTGTTCTTAATTGTTCTTATATGTTAGAGTGTGTTTTGAATTAATTCTAGTAGGCTGAATGTTTTAAGTAAGTCATATGGTTAAGGGTAGTTCGCTTGGCTTCCTCATTTTATAAATAGTGGTGGTTTGATGTAGTGTGATTTTGACACGGTTCAGTTTAGATGAATGTAAAGGCATGTCTACACAAACACTTCAGCTATGTGTACACTAGGAAAAGTTAGGTCGACTTTAAGTCGACTTAATAAGGTTGACTTTAAGTCGACTTAAAATCAACCTTATTAAAGTCGACTTGACTAAGCTGACTTAACTTGAAGTCGACTTAGTCCACTTTAAGTCGACCTAACCACCCTTAAGTCAACTTAATAAAGTCCACTTAAGGGTTACTCCATGTCCACACCATCCTAAAGTCGACTTAAGGAGTCAACTTAAGGGTTAAGTTGACCTAATAAGTGGTAGTTAAGTTGACTTAAGCTTTCATTAAGTCGACTTAAGTAATTTCTTAAGTCGACTTAATGAAAGCCTGGTGTGGACGTGGCTTAATTTAAGCCGATTTAAGCCTCCTTAAGTCGACTTAAATTGCCAGTGTACACATAGCCTTAGTGCACAGCAAACTGGAGTATAAATCTACAGCATTCCAGTGTGCTGTTCACTAATTGTCCATATGGGCCTTGCTGCTGTCCACTGAAAGTTTCTAGTGGAAACTTCTAAGTGTGCAGCAGCAGGATACATACAGACAGTCCATAGCACATTTAATGCTGTAGATTTACAACACAGCTTGTCATGCATTGTTTGACTAGATAAGCCCTAACTTAAAAAAAAAAAGTTACAGACATTTCTAGTTTTATATGATTTGGTTTGGTTTCAAAATAAATTTGAAAAAAACTGAAATATTCCTAAATTTGTAACAGAATAAAGATTTTGTATTTATTTTGCAGAATTTGCATATGTGACATCCACACATGCAAATACCTGAACAAAGCAGTACAATAGCCCTGAAAGCACTGAAGAAGTTACTGAAATAGGAGGGTTGGGGGCTAAGAAGGGACACTCTAACTCCTTTTTCAGTCTTAGTAACAATTATTTTTATTCAGAATAGTTAAAATGTTTGCAATTATTTTGTAATAAAGTAAACCAATTACATTGTGCTCTTCCTGTTTTAGTATTATCTTTCATCTTATTCATGAGCTTTTGTAATATAAGCATGCCTTAGAACCTTCTGAGACACACATCATTACTTGGTGATTTTTTTCTTTTTAAAATCTCAGTCAATACACCTCTTGTCACAATTTACAAAGTGTTATGAGCCTCGCATGTTGCTAAGGATAAATATTCTTCCCTGGAAGTCTCAGTACAACCAGTGGTCAAGGATATATCCTAATTTTTCTATCATATCAAAGACAGAGCTTTGGATCAGTGGTCTTGTGTTTTAGGACTGTCCTACCATAAAGGATAGGAGTTGCATTACATTTCACCCTCTATAGCATGCATTTGACAAGTCTAAAAATCTTTTTTGGCTGAAAGGTTATCATGTTCTAACTGAAAGAAGATCTTGTAATGGTAACACAGATGGAAGAGGAAGCATTTTATTGCAACTCAGACTACTGCTCAAATAAGTTTTCTTTTTGAGAGATATTCTCCATTTTTTCATATAAATACATTTATCTTCCATTTCCAATTTGGTGATTTAATTATAGGTAGCTAAAGACTACAATACTGAGCAAAGCAATTGTTTTTCCATAACTCTTCCATATCTAGTTTTATCTCCTCTCTAAATGGTCAGTCCATTCTCTGCAATCCTATCTTTTCTCCCTTCTTCATTTTGCATGTGCACGCGTGCGCGCACGCGCACACCCACACAGAAAAGGTTAATTCTGGTTTTATCCAGATTTTACAAAGTAATAGTTTCAAACAACAAGAAAAGACCTTTTTAGAGGCAGTTTTTGCTGCCTGGGAAATTAATGTTCTTACAGTCATCTTGTTCTCTGTTACAATACTTGTATTTATCCCCACTGTGATAAAACACTAGTGTTATTAGAGGATGGCACAGCGCAGCCCTAAGAAACTAGGTGCTGCACTATTGGGTAAGTCTCTCTCTCTCTCTTTCTTTTAATCTCATTCAAATAAATTAGGATATGGAAGATTGCAGTTCTCCCAGTAATTTTGAAAAGGATCTCGATTGGGAAGATTAGAAACACAAAAATAATTTATGGAAGCAGTGACAATTTGAGCACTGTGATTTTTCCCACACACAATGTTATTACTTTTTGCTGTCTCAGTAGATACAATTTTCTTAGGGTTTTTTTTTTTTTTTGTTGCCTTTTCAGCAAAGGAGCACAGTTTGACTTCTGGAGTTCATCCAACTATGAGTTAAATAGACGCCTAGATATTTTATACAACATTGTTTAAAATAATGAAATCAAAATGCATCTGACAATAATCTGCATATGAAACTGTTACTCACCCTGTGCAGTAACTAGTGTTCTTTGAGATGTGTGCCCCTGAGGGTGCTCCACTCTAGGGGCATGTCTTCACTAAAGGCAGCAAACTTGGGCTGCCGTCAGATCAATCTTTTCAGATCAATTGAGCAGTCAGTGAAGACCCGATCAATCGATCTGGAAGTCAGTGCATTAAAAGCCCTCCTCAAGTGACATAGCACTGCATCAACAGGAACACATTTCCTGTTGGTGTGGCACAGTGAAGATGCCACATAGAAGAGGAGTTATGAAATTGACAGGAGTTATGCAAGCTACTCTGCGTCGCTTGCGGGACTCCCATTGACTGCCGCTGAATTTCAAGGGAAATGTGGACCAAGGCTAGGTGTCATCATGTACTGCAGCATCAATTGGAGATCTTCCAAGCAATTTCCGCTCAAGTGCATGCATGGAGGTCCCATCTCACAGCATCGTTGGCGCGTTTTCTATTATGTCCATGGCCCAACCCACTCAGTTCCTTCTCCACTGCAAAGTTCACAATCAAGATTCTGAAGTGGGGCAGTGGGTAATGGACTAGGCACAGGGATACACATCTCAAAGAACACTAGTTTCTGCACAAGGTGAGTAACTGTTTCTTCTTCTTCAAGTGATATCCCTGTGAGTTCTCCACTCTGAGGCCATGTACATACTAGGGCCTCAGCTGCCACCAGGAAGCCGGCACTCCCGGCGGCTAGAGCCCTGCTATCGCGAGGGTTCCCCTGCAGCTGAGGTTCCGCTGCTACAGGGTAGCCAGCAACCTGGGCTACTGAGGAGCTCAAGCCCCGGGAACCCTGATGGCTTGAACTCCGCAGCTGCCCAGGTTGCCGGCTCCTGGGCAGCCACCATGGTTTCTGGGTTGCCTGCTCAGGGACTCCAGCCACTGGGGAGCCAGGAACCTGGAGACTGGAGAGGGGCAGCCCCAGGCAGCAGCCCCAGTGGCTTCTGCTTCACAGCCCCCAGGGTTCCTGGTTCCTGGCAGCCACCAGGGTTCCTGGGGCCCCGCAGCAGCTGAGTTCCTACTGCCTGGAGCTCTGCTGCTACCAGGAACCAGAACCCCGGCTACTTGTCAATTTCACTGCTCTAGCAGAGCAGTGAAATTGACATGTATGACAGCTCCGGTGTCCCAGAGTGGCCTTGATTGGCATTCTGGGATACTTCCGGGGGCTGTCTAAAGTGCAAGGAGTGTACACACTCACTATACCGTGGAACATAAGTGTTACCACTCTCGTTTGAGTGGTTTACCTGTTGTACAGCAAGAGGGCTCTTGCCGTGCAACAAGCAACATTTAAGTGTGTACACTCTCAACATTGTCACGCAGTAAGAAGCCTTACCACGCAATAACACTGTAGTGTGTACAAGGCGTAAGTGACAGAAGAGCAGGCCTTGACAAATCTACCACACACTTAGGGGCCAGCCCAAAAACTAAGGTGCCTGGGTGTGCAGCAGTGAATGCCTTCTCTCCTCCCCTCCCCCCCCAGCCAAAAAACCCACTGCCGCTACCACTTCTTTCAGTGGTGGTGCAGAGTGCACAGAGGTCCCCACTGTTGAAAAACTGCTGTGGATGCTGACACTTTTAGTGCCAAAAAAAGCCACTTCTGGGGACACCTTCAGCAGCAGTGGAGGGGGGAAGAGTGGCAGTGCTGCCAGCTCTTTATTTAGGTGCCAGGAGGTGTTCACCTTCCTGGCTACTGTGGCACAGCTTGGCGCCAGGGACAAAATCCTAGGTGTGATGGTGACCTGGTGCCTGGGATTGGACGAGCTCTGTTGTAGAGCAGTATCCCATATAGGAGAAGGGTCTTCAGAGTTAGTTATTTTGTACAGAGGATGGTACAGTTATGTCTAATGAGGCATCATTGGCAGCTGCATGGTCAATGGCATGATGTTTAATATAACTATGTGCTGAAGCCCACGTTGCGGCTTTGCATATGTCTGTTTGGAGGAATATCCTTCAGGAAGGCTACAAACGTAGGTATCGCCCCCTTATGGAATGAGCCCTACTACCTGGAGGAACTTGTAATACCTTTTGTTCATAACATAATCGGATGCATAGAATCATAGAAACTGGAAGGGACCATGAGAGGTCATTGAGTCCAGTCCCCTGCACTTCTGGCAGGATCAGACATACTTAAATTGACTTAGAAAGCCTTTGACTGGAGATGGCTTTGTTTTTTGAGCACTCCGCTATTGACATGAATAATCTATCTGATTTTTTTAAATGGTTTTGTTTTCTCTAGGTAAAAAGCTATTGCCCATCTGACATTCAATATATGTAATCCAATCTCATGTGGATTGGTATGTGGCTTCGGGTGGTAGATAGGTAGGTGAAAGAGTTGATTAATGTGAAAGTCTGTAACTACCTTCAGTAAGAATTTTGGGTATGGCCTTACGGTGATCGTCTCTTTGTGAAATACCATGTAAGGAGGATAGGCCATCAGTGCACTAATCTTGCCTACTCTTTCGGCAGATGTGATAGTAACAAAAAATGAGACCTCCATGGACATGTGGAGGAATGAACATGTTGCAAGGGCTCAAATGGAGGTCTAGTAATGGTCCTGAGCACTAGGCTTAAATCGTTTAGGGCAAAAATCACAGAAAATACTCTTTGTAATCCCACTAAGAACATTTTTACTGTTGAATGAGAGAATACTGTTGTGCCACTCATTTTGTGTGAAATACTATAATGGCTGATAGGTGAACTTTGAGAGAACTAATTGATAACCTTGAGTTCTTTAATTCCATTATATATTCTAGAATGACTTGAATAAATGAGGAAGATGCATCAATCCTCCATTCTTCACACCATGAATCGAATCTACGCCATTTCTGCAGGTAAGTCTTCCTTGTTGTTGGCTTTCTGCTGTTTATTAGTATGTGCCTCACTTATTCAGAACATTGTAGCTCTTTTGGACTGAGCCACTTATTAGCCATGCTTTGAGGTAAAGTTTTCACATTTCTGACTGATAGATTTGTCCCACTCCCTGATATAAGAGGTCGTATCTCTGTGGAAGCATTATTGGTTTGTGTATTGACATGCTCAGGAGAACTGATAACCACGTTTGTCTTGGCCAGGCTGGCATTATCTATCATTATGACTGTTGCCTTCTTGACTTTACTTTTTTGAAGGGTTTTGTGCATCATTGATATCGGTGGAAATGCATACTTTAGTCCGTTGCCCCACCTGATTATGAAGGCATCTCTCAACAACCCTGCTCCTAGTCCTGCTCTGGAGCAGAACGGATGGCATGTGTAGTTCTGTTTTGTAGCAAATAGATCTATCATTGGATATCCCATTGGTGGAAAATTTGTTTTATAACATCGTTGCCATTTGTGATTTCATGCAAAATGCCTGCATAGATTGTCTGCAATGACATTTTGAGTGCCAGGGAGGTATGCCACTGAAATATCGATGATGTATTTTATATACTGATTCCATAGTCTCATTGATTCTGTGTAGAGGGAATGGAATTTTGCTCCTCCCTGGCAGTTTATCTACAGCATAGTTACTTTGTTGTCCATCATAATTTTTATTGACCTGTTCCTTATATGAAGAAGAAAGTGTCTGCAAGCATTACCTATTGCCCACAGTACTAATATGTTTATGTACACCTAAGTGTCTCATTCTGACCATCTGCCCTGAATTGTGTGTTCCTGCATGAGAGATCCCCATTTTAGAAGAGATGAATCGGGGTGATCATAACTGATGGTGGCATCTGAGAGAACTGAATTCCTGCTTACATATTGTTTTCCAGAGTCGTGCATATTAGAAAGTCTTTGACTCCTGTTGGAATTGTTAACACTCTGTTGAGGCTGCGTCTGTTTGGTCTGTATACCAAAGTGAGCCAGCTTAGGAGATATCACATGTGTAGGTATGTGTGGTATATTCCGAAGGTTGTGATTGCCATGTGGCTCAAAAGTTCTAGGGCTGAATCCACCGTTATGGTCTGGTTGTTCCTCATTAAGGAGAGTAGGTCCATAATGGTTGTAAATCTAGGCATTGTTAGAGAGAGACCCTCACTCTTGTTGAGTCTAAGGCTGCTTCTATACATTCCAGTCATTGAGTTGGAATTAAAGTTGACTTTTCTATGTTTATTCTTAGTCCAAGTTTTAGAATGTTTCTATGACCTGGTTGGTAGCTTGTGTAGCTAGGTCTTGAGTGGATGTCTTTATCAGACAGTTATCCAAGTATGGGAAGATAACTCCCTATCTCCTTAAATGTGCTGCTACTCCTGCCAGCACTTGGGAGAATGCTCTTGGTGCTCTGGAACGTTTGATATTCTGAACAAACATTGAGCATGGATATGGATCTGTCAGAAGGTACAGCTGAAATAGAAAACTGCTAGGAGCTAGGCAATCTGAACAGTTCTTCAAACAGGTATATCCCATAAATCAAAATTACAGTACTTCAAGAAGGTCTACTATAACTGTGCCCATCAGGCTTTGTGTACACAAACTGATATGCATGAAGATAAGAAGGATATAATAAAACTGAAGAACACCCGCTGAAACAAAAAAACCTGAATTTTTAGTGCCAAAGGTAAACCAAATGGTAGAACTCTGTACTGATAGTGGTTGCCAGATACTGTAAATCATAGGAAACGCGTGTGCGCAGGGTGGGTGGTAATATAAAAATATGTATCTTGCAGATTGAGGACTGAGAACCAGTCCCCTCTTTACAGTGCCGGTATTATAGTTGTAATTTTGAATTTTTTGGTGCCTCACCAATTTGTTTTAATGCTCTGAGGTCTAATATGGGTCTCCATTCCCCACTCTTTTTCTGTACTACAAAATCATGGGAATAAAAGCCTTTCCCTAAGTGCTGAGGTGATATGTGTTCTATTGCACCTATTTGTAGAAGATGTATTTCTTGTACTTGCAGATGGGATGGGTCAGTCAAGAGGGACAGGGAAGGGTAGTGGGTGGGGGAAATGGATAGGAATGGGATAGTGTACCCTGAGTTGATTATTTCCAAATCCCATTTGTCTGTTGTTATAGCTGACCAATTTAGGTGGAATTATCTAAGGCAAAATTCAAAGTTTGTGATTGGTGAGGTTTGCACTGCAGGCTGATTGAGGTCTTTCAGATCCTCAACCAGCTTCTCGAAATTGTTGCTTAGAAGCTGCAGGTTGAAAAGCAGTATATGACTGTTGTGGCTGCCTGTGTTGTTGTGACCTCTTTGAGGCTCATACTGTCTATACGGGATCTAGAAGGGATATCTACATGTATAGGATTGGAACCTGTGTTGTTGTTTTCTTCTTGTTTCAGGTATATCTATACTCAGCGTCCTAAGGGTTGCTCCTGAGTCTTTCATCGAATACGTGATGTCATCTGTCTTCTGCACAAAAAGCTGTGATTTGTCAAACAGCAGGTCTTTGATTTTTGACTGCAGCTCCCTCAGAATCCACGAAGCTCGATGCATGATAATGGCTGTGGCTGTCGTCCTTGCTACAGTATCTGTCACACCTAAAGCAGGCTGTAGGGATGTTCTTGTTGTAAGTTGTCCTTCATTAATCAATTTTTTAAATTGATCTCTTTTAGAGTCCGGAATATCATTGGTAAATTGTGACAGCTTCTCATAAATGTTTGGTCATAATTAGATAAAAGTTCTGCATAATTTGAGACCCTCATCAACAATGTAGAGGGGGTGTATACTTTCCTGCCTAATAAATCAGGGTGTTTCCAGTCTTTATCATGTGGCATGTTCTTATAGTTTGTTTGCTTTCCTCTCTGATTAGCAGCATCTACTACAAAGTGAGTTTGGCAACAGATGTGCAAATAGACATTCCATCCCCTTAGTAGGGATTAGTAGGAGGAATGATTGTGAGTGTCAGCCATACATTATTAGCAGGTTTCATTATGGCATTATCCACTGGAATTGCAATTTTGCACAGTGCTGCTGTATGTAGTATTTTTAGCAGCTAGTGGTAGGATTCGGTTACCTCCTCTAGAGGGATCTCTAGGTCATGGGCTACTCTCTTAAAAAGATCACTGAATTGTTCCAGGTCCTCAATCCCTGTGGGTGCAGGAGGAATCACAGTTTCATTGGGGGAGGATTATTTATTTGGGGAGGGGACGTATCTTGCTTCTCAGTTAAGGTGTCCATCTGAGGTTCTTTGTCTAGTGGTAAGCAGTGCGTCACTAATAGATGGTGCTGTTCGCAGTGCTGTCTTGGTCAGCAGTGCTGAGGTCGGTACCTTACTGATTATCGGTGCCTCAGTTTGTAAAGTATCTAATGCCGGAGCCATGACAGATGGTGGTACCGATGTAGGTGCCAGGATGCTTTTCAGCACCATATTATTTTTCAACACTGCTGAGTCTGGTGGTGCTGTAGTAGCTGTTGACCACTGGTCAAGTGGTTTCTGCACCATATCTTTCTGCGGTGCCCTAGCGGAGGCAGACCATTTTTGTGGGTCACTTGACTCCCAACCAGAACATTTACGGTCCTTAGGTAGTACTGACTGAATTGTTGCCAAGGATCCTTTTGCCTCTCTGGTACTCGGTTTAGAGGGCAGTCTTAGGTGAGCATTTTCTTTTGCCTGCGGAACTCAAAGTAGGGGAGGTGGCACTCTTCTTTGGCATCCACTGTGCCCCCGGTATGCCCGGTCCTGCGTCAGGCAAGGGTCTGAGGGATCTCTCCATTAAAATTAACTTGAATCTCAAATCCCTGTCCCTCCTGGCCCTGGCCTTTGGGTTTTTGCAGTGTGTATGCTTACATGGTATGTGGGATTCACTCAGACAGCAAATATACAGCGAGTGTCCATTGGACACTGGCATAGTCTCTCTGCAAGAGATACACCATTTGAAACTCCTACGATATTCTATTTCTACTACTGTTAAGACCACTACTCAAATGAAAAGACATTTTTTAAAAACAGACTAATAATATTTAGCTTCCTAAATTAAGCTAGCCTATAACTAAAACTGGGCTACGAACTATTCCTAAAGTAGTAAATAAAGAGTGTTTCAACTACTGGTAGTGCTCCATCTCTGCCCTTGGATGGTTGAGAAGGAACTGAGTGGGTCAGGCCACATGTGAGATAGAAAATGCACCAACTCAGTGAGACAAGACTGCCAAGTGCGTGGCCCGCACAAGAACAGCTGAGATTTCCAATCGATGCCACAGGATGTGACGACACCTAGAATGGAGCTCCCACAGGGGCATCACTCAAAGAAGACCATGGGTAGTCTTCAGTCAGCAGGGTGGTTAACTGAATCTACAGTCATCAGTGGGATTGTATAACTCATTGTACCTGCCTTTAATCCATATATAGTTGGGCTAAGTGTTCACACAAATGGATCTATTCAGCTCAGAAATAAAAGGCTCTCCCTGTTCTGTTACATCTATGAAAAGGAAGAGAGCTGGAGTGATCTATATTGATTCTTACTTTTGCTCTTTTGAAAGGGTTTATATAAAATCATGTTCAATCTATGACCAAATCCTATGTTCTTGGCCCACGTTCCTAATGACCCTTCTCATGATATTTAACCTGACTTTCTTTGCTTGTGGGAAAAGAAGAATATTAGGCATTGCTTTCAATCAGTGATTCAGTTCTTCTGCCAGGAATTTTCTACTCTTTATGAGATAATCTATCCTTGTATCAAGATGAGTGAGTTGTCTCTACCTCACTGGTCACATCACCTTCTTCAAAATCATGCATGCAGCTCAGTTGGGCAGTGGCCGCTGGGTGTGCAGAGAAGGTGGGATTTGGGATGGAAAAAATGTGAGGATAGCCATTGAAAAGTTCTTGTTTTTCTACATATATGATTAAAACATTATGTTCTTTAATGTATTTCCAAAGTGGAGACTTTAGCACTGTCTTTTATTTTTTAAATAAAAATATTTGAAATATTCATTATATTGTATTTTTATCTTAGTAGTAGTAATGCAGGGTATGTTCTACTACTAAAGACACATAATATAAATATAAAAATACTATAAAATAAAAAAATATAAAATAAAATTTGAAGCAAAATTCCAAGATTAAAATTTTCTGAAACTGACATTTTTTGGAATTTCCATTTTGCGAGTAATTCACAAAATATTTGTTCTTGTTCCTATTTGAAATCTGAAAAATTCTAACAAAACAGATATACTGGGTTCAACTACTTCTAATCATGATATAAGTTTGCTGCCATTTAGAGTAGTGCATCACAGTAGTCCTGAACAGCTATCCTACATATATACAATATATAATTTTGTGTGTGTGTGTGTGCGTGCATGCACGGACATGTGTAAAACATAAATTTATGTATGACCAATTTACAGACACACATGCCCTCTAAGGCAATCACTGTAGGTATTTTCACATACATATGGTCAGGTAGGCATCTAACTGGCTGTGTGCACACAAACTCTGAGTTTATATTAAGTATTTATGTGTACAAGGTACATACACAAATTCAGCTGGCTCTTAATCTGTTATTTATTTGGTATCAGTTTTCCCTTATTCATAAATCTTTTAAGCTATGTTGACATAATTTTACCCATTTTAGGATATCTACGGTTCTGTTTTTTCCGTCATACACACTAGAAGAACCAGAAGTAGGTTTCACTTGGAGGCTAATGAGACTAGATCTCATCATTAATAGGCACTACAGCATTGCTGAAGTACTGCATTGGACAGTACTAACTGCTACTCCCATGGGATTTTTGATGAAGCCTTAAGAGAAGGTTACTCACCCTGTGCAGCAAGGGCTAGACTATGTTGTCGGAGGCACCTCTGACAGCCTAACATCGATTGTGCGGGTTTGATTGAACCTCCGTAAAGATGCGCTCAGTCGAACCCTGAATTAGCTGGAGGTTGATTTGTTAAGACCTACCTGGCAAGTAACGCAGAAGGTATTTCCTGTTGAATCAGCACTGTGGGGACCCTGCAGTGAGTAGGCATTGGGCAATCGAAGGGAGATATGCAAGGTATTTTGAGTACTTTGCATATCTCCCTTCGATTGCTGCTGAAAACACCCCGCAGTGTAGACTAGCCCTAACAGAGGATCTTTGGGATGTTGTTCCAGTGAGTGCTCCACTTTAGATTTCCATGAGCCCTGTGCCTGTAATCTAAGAATTGTGGTAGAAGTGCTTGGTTGGGTTGCATATATGCTAGCCTCATCTCATGCCACCTCAGGCAGTCACATAGTGCTATGTGACCAACCATCCCTTGGTCATTCTCTACAGAACAGTCTCAATTATAGAAAAACTCCAAAGCAGAGGGAAGGAGGGAGAATGGTGGAGCACCCACAGGGACAAGCATCTCAAAGAATTTCAGTTACTGCACAGGGTGAATAACCTTCTCCTCTTCTTCAGTGAGTGTCACTGTGGGTGCTCCACTTTATGTGACTGTGGAGCAATGCCCCTCAGTGTAAGATAAGGGTTTGGAGTTCTGGTCGTGATAAAGCCATAAATCTGAAGAAAGCATCTGATGATGAATGTTGCTCTATAGCATAATGCTTTGTGAAGACCTGTGCTGAAACCCCAGTTGCTGCTTTGCGTATGTCCATAAGAGGGACGTTGTTGAGGAAGGTTATCAATGTTGAAAGTGCTCTAGTAGAATATATCGAGGTCCCTGTTTGAGCTTATAACTGTTGTTGCTGATAACAAAAATGGATGCATCCTAATATTCATTTGGATAATCTCTGTTTTGATAAGGTCTCCCTTTTAGATCATTTTTTGATAGAGAGGAATAATTTTGGTGATTTTTCTGAAATATTTTTTGTTCTTTTAATGTAGAAAGTTAGCACCTTTTGGATGTCTAAGATATTGACATTTAAACTGCCTCTCTTTTGTCCGCCACGCCTGGCCCTCTGCTTTCCTCTCAGTTCTGCTCAGGCTCCGCTCCCCTGGTATTCAAAATTCCCACAGAAGACTCATCACTCCATTGTGTCATCACTTATGCTTTTTATGTACAAGTCCCAAAGGAACAGCTGTGTTAGTCTAGTTCAGCAAAGCAGACAAGAAGTCCTGTGGCACTTTTAAAGACTAACAAATGTATTTATTGCATGATCTTTCGTGGGAGAAAATCCCATTTCATCAGATGCTTTGAAGATGGGTTACAGTAAATCCTGCTCTCCAATCTCAGATATTATGGGGCTCTGAGGCTCAGGTTTCTCCCTCTTTTCTAGGCCAGCAGACAGTCTTATGCAGAGCTTCTTTCTGCTCTGCTTAACAAAATCTCCCTCTCTCAGGTTCCTACCCTGGTCTATATAGCCCCCTTCAGCATCACAAGTCATTCACCCATTTGGCAAAAATTCATTCTAGGAATTGGTATGAAATTAATTCTATGAAACTGAAACTGATTACATACTGGTTGGTAGGCTAAATTTTAGAGATAGTAAGGTGATGTTATTCATGTGGGCAGCAGGTAATGTAGGCCAGAGAAGCTCTTCAAGATGTGTGTCCCTGTGGGTGCTCCACTTCAGGGTATGCTTGTGCCTTGCACCTTTATCAGAGATTTTTGGTAGCAATGCCTGTTCAGCCCACGCATGCAACCTACACTTTCTTATGCCCCTGCACAGGTGTACTGCCCTCAGATCCTTTTCTACTGAAAAGACCCCAAGAAATATTCCAAAGCACAGGGGACAGAGGGTGGGTAGTGAAGCATCCACATGGCCACACAACTGGAGTTCTTCAAGATCCTGCTTAAGATGAGTTACCTCTCCTCCTTTGAGTTGTGTCCCTCAGAGTACTCGACTTTAGGTGACTCCCAAACAGTGCCCCATTAAAGAGTTGGGAGGTTCAGAGCAAAGTACAATACAGAAGAGAGAACCGCATTGTTTACAGCTGCATGTGATTTTGCTGCAGGTAATGATTGAAAAAAGTATGATCAGATGATCAAGTTGCCGATGTACAGATGTCTGCAATTAGTACATTCTTAAGTAAGATTATAGATATAGATGGTGCTCTTGTGGAATGTGCTATCACTCTCAAAGGAGAATAAACATGAATTTTGTTATAACTTACCTTAATACAGCTTCTGTTTCTGTATCTTAATATAGCCTCTGTTTCAAAATGATCAAACTCTTGTTTCTGTCTGCAACAGATACGAATAGTCTAGGAGATCTTCTAAATGGTTTGGTCCTATCTAGGTAGAAGGCTAATGTCCACCTCACAACTAGGATATGGAATATGGCTTGTTGAATAGCGTGGTGCTGTTTTGGGGAAAAATGGGAATTGAATGGTTTGATTAATATGAAATTATAAGAACGCTTTAGGAAAAAAATCTTGAATGTGCTTTAAACACTTTCTCTCTGGTGAGTACCCTAAATGATGGTGGTGGTGGTGGTTATGAATAGAAAAGTCCTTTTATCCATGAGATGAGAGACATGTGTCCTATGTATACCCCTTCTACTAGGTGGAATTGGCAGCTATAAGGAAAAAGAAACCCAGCATCAATTTGGGAAAACACCAAAATCATGGTTAGAACACACATGACCATGAACAAACACCCACCCCAGAGTACATTAGACAGTGTCCCTTGCTTCAGGGTCTCACCTTACAGTGAAAGAGTCTGACAAACACATGTTTCTTTAACATGTCACTCCCCTCTCCCTTCATTGCAATAGACTCACAGTTGCCGGCATTCACTCTAAATCATTCCTGCCACCATTGTGGGCTGCTGCACTGTCATGTGCTGTAATATTGCTTCTCTGCTGTCACTCGCTTTTTTACTCCACCCTCTGCAATGCTATGTCTTGAGGTTCCACCACTTAAGCCACTTCTCGGTGATTTCAGCAGTTAGCAGGGAACCTTACTGCTAGTACAGGCAGTGCAGACTGTTTCACTTAAAGATGCCACGGGATTCCTTGTTTGTTTTGCTGACCTAGACTAACACGGCTACCTCTTTGGTACTTGTCAACACTTAAAGATGGTTATCAATGATTTCTGCTCTAGTAATCACTAAACAAAATAAGGACTTTCAATTGAGTCTAATTAGCACTGTCTTTAAACAATATATGGGGGAATAGATGAAGTCTAGGACTCGTTAGGCAGAGTCCACGCCACCAGGTAAGAACACCTATCTCCACTTTCTCTCTCTTTCACTGGGATTTGGCATCCCTGCTTAGCAAGTCCGGTGCGGCTGAGGTGAACCCTAGCAATCAGGGAAGGCTAAATTCAGTTCTGCTCTTTACTCAATCAGGATAACAACATTTCATTATCCCTACGTATAATGCCAAAACTGATCACTTTGTCAAAGCAGTTCCCTCTGCTGAATCCCTAGGTAGGATAGGTGTGTTTATACAACTATGGTCTGTTCCTAAAGTCTTTTCCTCCAGCTCATCACTAAATTTCAGGGGAAAGCTCATTCAGACTATGCTTACATCTGGATTGGGGATCAAGGCCCTCCTCTGGAGTGATGCCTAATGAATTTTGTATTGGCTGCCATGGCAAACAAATCAGCCTCCACGAACCCCTGGGCTACGCTTATGGAGAACTCTAGAGTTCAGTTATCATGTGTAATTTAGAAAGAAATGTTTGCTGAGGTCATCTGCCATGGTGTTCTGAATAGCTGGGAGGTAAAAGCTAAGACAACTATGCGGTTGGCTATGCACCAATTCCAGAGTTTATCACCTTATCACAGAGAGACAGGGAACATGAGCCTCCCTGATGATTGATCTAATCTATGTATGCTATATTGTCGGTCATTATCTTTACTGACTTATATTTGATTAGCGGCAGAAAATGCAGGACAGCTTTTTGATGGCTCTCAATTCCCAAAGCTTGATGGAGAAGCTGCTCTTGTAGAGGCCATTTTCTCTGTACCTTGTAAGGTCCCAGATGTGCCACAAACCCAAAAGTGAAGCATCTGATATTATCACTACTGTAAGGAGAATCTGCAAGAACGGAATACCTGTACACATCTTGGTCTGATCCTTTTACCAGCTGAGTGACTGTAGAATACATTGGGGAGCAGACCAGAGCCTATCTAGACTGTTTGATATGTAAATCATTCAAAGACATTCCTGTAGATCTCTGAGGTATAATCTGGTATGCTGCTCTTCAAAGACACAAGCTAACATGTCCCAGCAGTTGAAGTCAATTTTTAACTGTTACTTTATGACTGCTCTGAATCTTTGAGATGAGATCTGCAGTTGCGTGAGATCTGCTGGACAGTGGGTATGCTTTTCCTATCACTATATCTAAGGAAGCTCGGATGAAATCTAGACACTTTAGTGGAGTCAAAATGGTCTTTTTGAGGTTGATTTGAAAGCTCTCAAGTTCCAAAATAGGGAACACGTGATCTTTACTGATATCAACATTTCTTGATATCACCTGCCCCTAATTACTGAATTGTTTAAGTATGGGGAAATGATTATACCCAAATAATATAGGCGTGAGGCAGCTACTTCCAGAATCTTTGAAAATACTCTTAGTGCTGAAGTTAAGCCAAAAGGGAGTACTCTGTATTGATAATGCGTGTTGTTTATTAGAAAATGAAGAAACCTCTTGTGTGAAGAGTGAATAGTGACATGAAAATGAGTCTTGAAGGTAAAGAGTTGTGAACTAATCTCCTACTTTTAACAAAGGAATTATTGCTGCAACAGTTACCATCCTCAATTTTTGTTGCTTTATATATTTATATATATATATTTATATGTATATATATACCACCCCCAAGTCAGACCTCTACAGCACATCATCAAGGGTCTACAACCTATACTACACGATGATCCCTCACTCTCTCAAGCCTTGGGAGACAGACCTCTCCTCGCTTACAGACAGCCCCCAACCTTAAACAGATACTCACCAGCAACTACAGACCAAACAACAGAAATATTAAAGCAGGAACACATCCCTGAAACAGACCACATTGCCAACTTTGCCCCCATATCTACAGAAAAGACACCATCACAGGACCTAATCAAACCAGTTACTCCATCAAGGGCTCATTCATCTGCTCATCGACCAATGTGATTTATGCCATCATGTGCCGGAAATACCACCACACCCTTCCACCCCCGCCTTATATATTCGACAAACAGGATAGTCTCTATGGAAAAGAATAAATGGACACAAATCTAACATCAGAAATCACAACATTCAAAAACCAGTAGGGGAACACTTCAATCGCCCTGCTCACTCCATTGACGACTTGTTAATAGTGGTGTTCAAACAAATGAATAACAAATCACAGCTTCAAGGAGAATAACAAATCACAGCTTCAAAGAGAACTTAAATGTAAATTCAACTCTATTGCCTCAGGGTTAAACAGAGACTACATATTTTATTCTCATTACAACAGGTGATTTGACCTCACTTTCCTCTATATGCTGTTCTCCAGTGTTTGAATCCCAACACTTATTCTGATTTGCTGTTACAGCCTGACCTGATCCTGTGTCATATATTTCCCTGCATTTAATTTTCTCCCATTCTGTAAGTTCCCCATCTTCAAAGCGTCTGACGAAGTGGGATTTTCTCCCACGAAAGCTCATGCGATAAATAAATTTGTTAGTCTTTAAAAGTGCCACAGGACTCCTTGTTTGATTTGCTGACCTAGACTAACACAGCTACCCCCTTGGAATATGTCTATGAAAAACTCTTTTTAAGAAAGAAAATAAAAATGAAGGGAACAATTGTTTCAACAACTGAAACACTCTAAGGTAATTAACTATAGCTAACTATCTGAGAAGAAAGCTGAACGTTAGAGAAATGGCACAGTAGTTTCTGTATCAGGCCAAATACAGATGTGAAGGAGCTAAGCACAGTTCGCCCATGCAGCCCCACATAGCCTTGTAATGGGGCACAAGGATGTGTGGGTGCATGCGTGACCTGAACGGGACTATTACCAAATATCTCTGATCAAAGGCCCAAGGCACAGACACATCCTAAAATGGAGCATCCACAGGAAACTACTCAAAGAACACTTGATACTTGTAATCAATTATATCTCTGATGTTATAGAAAAATCCAATATACTAGATGTGTTAGGACAAATTTAATTCTGATTTTAACATACCTATTAAAGCTAAAATTTGTTTCCCTTAAGACATGATTTTGTTGTGCTTGTGTGCAGTTGTAGTCTTCACAACCTCTTATACAAACTCATGTCATAATATCACCAAGTGCACAAAAGTTTAATTTACTTTTAAGGTGGATAACGCACATATTAAATTCTATTCTCTAATGTGCATGTTGGAGGACAGAATTTATCCCTGTGCATTTTTTAACATCTATGCAGAATACCCAAATAAATACTGTATAGTAGAATGCCAATACTCGATATCAGAACTATATAAATGATCAGGATTAAAATGTTCATTGACAGGCCAGTAGTTATATGATTTATATTGTAATGTTTCCCATACTTCTCTGAAGACTTCAGTTTTTGGAGTGTTCAAATTCTTTAAATAGTAAGACATTTTGGTCTACCTTCTGCCAAAGGCCTGGGCATCTGCAAAAACTACAAATCATGCCAAACTATGTTGAATGATATATAGAAGACTGCAATCCTCTAGGAACTAAGCTAAGACCAACACATTCATTTCATTTAAGTCCTTTGGTGGGATTTGAGCTATCCAGCCCACAAACTATGTCTCATGTGATTGCAGTATACAGCCAATCCACAATAATAATGATTCATATACATATACGGGCATATACTTTATTGCTACCTTTAGCTGGATTAAAAGCAATATATCAAATTTTATATTTGTGCTCCTTTTATTAGCTTTCTACCAGTTGATCAGCTGATAGAATCAATAATGAAATGTTTTTTTATAAACTAGAGTTTGTAAGTCCTGTTCTGAGAATGTAATATTTCAAAAAACAGCCTAAGCTTTGGGGAAAAAACCAATTACAGAAACAGCATTAAAAATGCCAAGCACTGGGCAAAAGCAATTCTGGATCAGTTTAAAAAAGTGATTGATGAAACTCTAATCTGAGCTGAAGGAACAGTTTCACGACAAGCTGTGACCATTCCACACACTTCATTAGCCGCTATAATTAGCCTGGTGTTTCAATTTGTTAGAACTGGTGGGGACAATTTTACTCAGAATGCAAACATCAAAAAACAGGGTCCCTCAGACTTCAGAAGAGGCTGATGAGAGGCTTTTCTAGTCTTTGTTAACTAAAAGATTAATTACAGCTGATGGGAGGCTGTACTCTGATTGTCACTCTGTCTATGTGCATTACTTTTAGCATTAGAAGAAAGACATGGTTGACACTGCACTGCTCAATCAAGCAGCTTCACACGAGGGTACAAAGTCTGTATTAATATGCAGGGCTTTTTTTTGTTTGATTGACTTGTTATTTTTTTAGGTCTGAGTCTCTTACACCTACGTAGTTATACTAACAAAACAGTAGGACATAGAGTGGTTGGTATACAGTGGCATTTAACACTTAGCTATCATTCTTTCATATAACTGCGCATCAGGGATCTTAACATATCTCAAAGCTTTCTGCCAGAAATTTTATCTTTTGTTTCCTTTCCAATGGCTAAAATGCAGAACCCTGTCCAAACTGATACATTGTAGAAAATAAGAAAAACAATGCTGCTAAAAGTATCATAACCCTTTCTAAGCTGGGAAATTGTTCACAATAAAATCCATCTCTTTTCTATTTACTTCCACTTTACTTTCCTGATTATCCACTGTCATCTTGCATCTTGTGTAGTCATTTAAATGTATGTAAAATGGGTATGGTACAAGACTTTCCCATTCCTTTACACTGGTGACAGCAATGACTATATAAAGCATAAGACATTGGAGAAGACTTTTCATAGACTCGTGCAAACAGAAACTCTGGGATCTTATATCTGTCAAGGTGGATTTCCATTTAACCTGAGCTGATGAAGGATATGCCAATGTAGAAGCTTTGAAATAAATTCCAAAATATAAACCCAGAGTAATTCTGCACTGAAACTTGTGTAAATGAGATCAGAGTCTGACTCATAATTCATATTTAAAATGGAGGGAGGGTACTTCCAATTTATAGCAAACTAATATCATGAGAGATAACAAGCAGCTACCTCAAAAAATGTCACCAAAACTGATATAAATCGTTATTAATCCAATTGAAGTGAACAAAAGTAGTTGTTTTGTTCAATGCCTGACTGTATCACATATATTGCATGCAGATTCTTCCTACTCAGGGAAAGTAAATCTGCTCTAAAACCTATCTCACTCCCCTACACAGTGGTTCTCAACCTTTTCTCTGCCATGGCACACCTTGATACCGTCAATTATTTTGAGGCACACCACCATATAGGCTCCAAATGAGCTCATGAATATTCACAAGCCAATCCAGACCTTATCAAGTAGTTTTTCAAAAAATTCCGGGGCACATCTGCTCAGGCCTGAGGGCACACCAGTTGGGAAACACTGCTCTAGAAGCTACTTCTCTTAGGCCAGAGTATTCTTTCCCAATTACAAAGATAAACAAAACATTATTCTGAATATTTAGTTTATTGATACTTTTGCAAGTACTACTTTTATAAAATTACGTCAGTATAAAATGAGAACAGAATCAGGCTCTCAATTATAAATTGTAACAGCCTACAAACTCATACTCATGAAAATTAAGGTAAGGAGGAAGAAGGACATCATGTAGGATCGAGACCTATATTTGATATAGGTTCTTCTATCTATAAAGAATAAATATTGTTACCAATAAGAATATAAATCATAAAATTATTCAAGCATAGTGCATCAACATCATATAGTAGTTTCTTTCTCAGGACAATGTTTACTATTATAGTTTGTCATCAGGTCAGGATGTAACTGAAGACTCTCAAGACTGTACAAGATAGCCAGAGAATGTACGGGGGAATCGGACCCTAAGTTTTAAGCATGCCATCAATTTTGAAGTTGAAGATAAGGTACAGTATATCAATAATGAAAAAATATTTCTCATCCCTCTGGAAACTGGATGGCAATTTTTTTCCTGGAATAGTCCTCCTTTAAAACAGGTATCAGTTTTTCTGCATATGAAATCGAAGGAATTATGGGAAAGATTCTTAACTGATATAAATTGGTGCACCTTTGTTCAACATCACTGAAGCTAACTGTGATTTTTTACCATCTAGGGATCTGGCCTTCTATCTTAAATGCATTTCGTTGAGCTACATTAATGACAATTATTTTTACCCTGCATTTCCTTTACAACTCAAAAAAGCTTTTTGACATCCTTCATTTGAACTCTATTTGTTCTGAAACATAATCAAGTTATAGAGGAATATTTTCTATGGCTATCTAGGGCTGAACCTGCAGCCACAGTGTATGCAGAATTCCCAGTGACTTCAAAACAGTGCCACACTGACTTCAGTGAGAATGTGACTTAAATTGACTTCAGTGAGAGCATCACATGTGGAGCAGCTACAGGAACGAGCTCTATAGTTCCAAGAATACTGAGTAGTTAGTGCAAAACTGCATAGAAAATTCCATACAGAAACATAGATTCCCCTTGTCATATATGAAGAACTATTGTTCTAATACGTCAAGAATCATTATGATAGTGCAAGTTGGGTTCTATTTGTATTTATTTATTTAAGGGTTATTTATTTTTTCTTTTAAGGTGGATCTTCATCAACCAGTACAACTTCCAATTAAGTTTATACCCTTACATTAGAAAGCTTGAAGCATTTACTCTTCTAGATTGCTAGAGGGATTACAAAGTATACTCTATTTCCAAAGTAATTCTGTTTAAATAAGAGCTTTTATAACATCTAAGTAAATTGCACAAGTAGAATTATTTGGGAAGTTACAACATTCTTGCCCCTCAAACTGTACTGTAAGAAATGATGGACAAAGTTTGCTCTTATAAAATACATATATTTTCTTTCTATGCCACTACCATGGAAGTTGCATTATTAAATGAAGAAGGTAGGCAAAGCAAGACATTTATCATCCAACAGACAAATGACACTGGATTGCTAGTTAGACAGTATAATAAGTACCATCTAATTTTCTCTTTAGAATCAATTTATTCTTCAAAGCCCTGGATCATCATCAAGGGACTGCATTTTCCCGCTGAGAAATTACAGAACTGAAAATCAGGTTTTATAAAATGTTTTACTAGTTGCTGACAAACCCTTTGCAAATAACCATTCGAATGGATTTGATTAGAAAAGTGGTGACAGAATCTTTTCTCATGCAAATAACTTCACTGAATGACTTGAATCTTCTCAGTCACTACTTTGTATTATTCTTTCCAAATTATTATTTTCTTAGAGTCATTAGTAACCTTCAACAGAAAGTTTTTATTTTTAACCTTTCAGTTCACATTGTCTTTTCTATACTTGGTTAAATAATATACAGAGATACAGTTTGTGGATTTTAATTTGCTTTACCGTTTTACCCTTCCTTATACACCTAAAAAAAATTAACTTCATAACCAGATTATTAACCATAGGTGGGCTATCAGTTCATCATTTACAGTATAGAATTTACTAAAGCAGCATTTTCAAAGTCAGCACAGTAGGATGACCTCTAGGATCTTCTCAGAAAGAATAATCTACAACTCATGAACATTTTCCCATGGGAACTCTTGTACCATTTGACTTAATGAAATCGGTGAAAAAGTGGTCTTCAGAAGAAAGCATATTTCAATAAATATGATGTAGTCTTCCAAGCAGAATCTGGGAAATCTGTTTATGCAAACTATGAAGGATGTAAATGAATTATATCAATTGTTTTCTTCTCTGACTGAATGATACAACATATGGTAATGAGAAATAGTAAATTACCATTGTTACTTATTGCTAACATTTAGCATATCTTTTGTTGTACTTCATTCACATGAGGATTGCTGTGACATTTTCCTGCCTCTTAAATATACGGCACGCAATAGCATATTACACTATTTGCTAAAAAGAAATGCTATAATGGAAAGTTGTGTACTAAGTAATATGTAAATCAAATTGACAGGCTGTGCTTTGTGCGATAACCCAATCAGTATGACAAGATTTCACATTGTACTTCCCTGTAACATACTTAAACCATTGGTGGTGGTTTTAAATCTTAGGTCTGGATCCCAGGCTGTGGCTGAAATGCACATGGCACAAAGGGGTGGAAAGGTAGCCTTATGCCAGTTTTATATCTCCTTAATCCTGGGACTATTTGTCTACTAGGCTGGTCCCTGGTATAAATCAAAGTACCCCCAGGTTGCTTTATTTTATGCTAGCTGTCCTGGGCCCCCAAAGCTGCGGACTGCATAGATAGTTGGTGCTACTCCTATATTAATGGCTGGGGTGAAGTTACCACAAGGGGCAAGGGGAATCTTAAAGTTGACTATTAAGCTTGGATGCATCAGAGGGTCTGACTTACAATATTTATTTTGAAGGATAATATAGAGCAGACAAAAATGTGGTCCACAGGAACTAAAAGATGGGTTTTCATAAACATCACAGGGTCAGAACCTTGGTTTTGACTAAGCTGTGGTCAGGGCAAGAGAAAAAAAGGGGGCTGTTCTATCTTGGGGCCAGCTGAGGAACAAGTCAACCTGAGGCATAACTTGAAGCAGCCTAACATTGTAGATGACATGAAAATTGAGGGTGTGATAAATAATGAAGAGGACAGCCTACTAATTCAAGCTATTTAGAGCACTTGGTAAACTGGATGCAAGAAAATATGTTTTACTGCTGCTGGAATAGTGTATCCAAAAGCGGTTTTCACAATTCAAGAAGGATATTAAAAAATTGGTGAGGGTTCAGGGATGAGTCATGAGAATGATTAAGGGATTAGAAAACTCTTTTATAGTGATAGATTCGAGAATCTCAATATATTTAGTTTAACAATGAGTACATTAAGGATGACTTGATTACAGTCCATAAGTACCTATGTGGGGAACAAATATTTAATAAGATGTTTTTCATTCAAGCAATAAAGGTATAATGTAATTAAATAGCTGGAAGCTGAAGCTAGACAAATTCAGATGGAAAATAAGACATACATTTTTAACAGTGAGAGTAATTAACCATTGGAACAATTTACTAAGTGTTGTGGATTCTCCATCACTCATCATTGATCATCCATCACCAATCATTTTTAAATCAAGATTGGATGTTTTTCTAAAAGGTATGCTCTAGGAATTATTTTGAAGATGTTCTATGGACTGTGCTATATAGGAGTTCAGACTAGAAGATCACAATGGAATCTAACCTCAGAATCTATGAATCATTGATCATCCATCACTGATCATTTTTAAATCGACTGGATGTTTTTCTAAAAGGTGTGCTCTAGGAATTATTTTGAAGATGTTCTATGGACTGTGCTATATAGGAGGTCAGACTAGAAGATCACAATGGAATCTAACCTCAGAATCTATGAATTGGCCAGGGATTTGCTGAAGAGCTGCATGATTTGGCAACAACTCTTCCCAGCCCGGATATGTTCTCTAGGCAGCAATGAGAGAATGTGGTGCTATACAGCCAGATATGCTGACTTTACACCACCTGGTAAGTCCTTTACAATATACTAATTTCCAACTGCCTTACACTGGTTGTGATTGCGAAATGTAAAACAGCTGAACTAGGAAGCAAGGATCTGTCCTACAAAACATTTTACAAACTCCCCTTCTTGTATTTTTGTAACTCAAAGTGCACAACAACCATAGAATACCAGTGAATCTGGCCTTAAATGCTTTTTAATAATTTAAATGATCTAATGATTCCACAAATCTTCATCTCATTCAAGATATTAGATGGTGACATTCTCTTTCTGTTTATTGAGTAATCTTTGTGTGCTTTAATTATATATAATTAAAGGACACACAAACAAAAGCAACTAGTTGATTCCCGGAGAAATGCTAAAAGGCAGTTAAAGTTGAGAGTAAAGTTATAGATAAAAATTATTAAATGTATTTTGTAGTTATCCCAAATACATGCATTACAAATCCAGAATATGCGGAGTTAAGGTTAAATATTAAAGAAATCCACACATAATAGGTTTGGAAATGCACAATAATGGCACCCAAACAATCTTAACTCTTCCCTGCAGTGACACCATGCAGTAACCTTACAGTTATGATTAATATATTTGTAGTTTTGGTCCCAGACTAGATAAAACTGACTTTTAAAGACATTTTTCCTCAGTGAAAAGAAAATGCAAAAAACTAATGGGCCCTATTCCACACCCCAACCCCATCCCAAACAATACTCTACAGACAATGCTCTGCAGGTGCTGAATATAAATGGGGAGGGAGGAGGAGGAGGTTGCAGGTAGATGTAGGTCGGCCAGAGGCACACACACTTACAACCCCATAGAAATTTCAAGGCTGTAGTATATTTTCTGTTGTAACCTCTGGCCCAGTATTAGTAATGAAACTCCAGTGAGATCACAATGCCAGCCATTGTCATAGCCTGCTGAAGCCAGAGCAGCTGCAGAGGCACAAAGTCTTCATGCAGTTAGTCCTGGAGTTTCATGAATGTACAGGGTTTCATGCCCAGCAGTCTATTGTTAAGGGAACAAATCCAAGCTAACTGGATCAATGCATGAGGAACTCTGCAAGGGGGATGCTCACAGTGATATTTTTCCTGAGTCTCTTCCTGCAAGTTTTTCTGTGGGTGCAATCAAAATGATGCTCAAGAATTTGTTCTCAGTCTGGTGCTGTACTTAGTAACACGACCAGATGTTTGTGTAAAGGATTTGCTTTCAAAAGCTAAATTTAGTCCTGATGTAAACAAGTGTAACTACATACACTGTGATATACATACACGTGCACGCATTATACAAACTCATATCTACAGTACATACACACACATATATTTAGTTAGTGAATGCCTTTGTTCACATACTTGTGCATTTCCTTACAAGCCCAGGTGAAGGTAGTCAGTAACATGGAAAATAAACAAAAAGATCCTGTTCCTACTGAATTGCTAATGAATGTATCTACCCTGGCAAAATTTGGATCTGTAACTCTGTACTGATGGTAACAGTGGTGTAAGCACAGGGATATTTACCACATGCACTTCAGCTTACGCAGCCCAGTGGTAAAAACGCCTGTGTTTTGTCTACACTACAGCTTCCAGTGTTGCACTTCTCAGGGGAGCTGTACTGCTGGTGAATTACATATCCTGGTTTTTGTAGCACAGGCAAGGCCGTAGTGATCAGAAACACTTTTAATATGATATTTGATTTATGCAGGCTGTACTCATAAAATATTTCCCCTTGATAATATCTAATTATTTAATTATTTGCTGTTATTAATGGAATGAAACTGTTCAAAACAAACAGCTAGAAGGGCTGTTTTGCAGCAAGCTCATAATCATCAATTCATATATGTAGAAACCTTCCTAAAATTGTATTAAGCTGGCCTGTTGAACTTGAAAAGCATATTTTATCCCAATCAATGCATAAAAGTAAAATTATCTATAACTAAGGCATGTTTCTCTGCTGTACAGTTCAGCTGTAATGATCCCCACACACTGCACTTGCACATCAATTATGATAATCATAATCACGGTCGTTAAGCTGAATGTTCATTATTATCAGGATGCTGGTGACAGCAGATTCAATCATCGGGTGCAATGGGCAGGCAGTCACAGTCCCACCCAAGTTTCTACAGACAGCGTTGTGCCACATTAAGTCTAAGATGTGTTCCACATCCCACTCCATTCCAAAAGCTGTAGACGGTAAAGGTCAACTTTATGTTCTGTGCAATATGCTTAGGTTCTCTAAATTAATTCTTTGTAGTACTGGATATTTTATGCTTTGTAGATAATAAAATTGTATTTAGGGCCAAAATGTATGTGCAAATAATGAAACAGTGCTGCTGCCATGTTGTAATTCACCTATAATAAGGCATATGAGGAAAGATTCTATCAACAAGGAACATCTTAAAATGTCATTTCTTGAATTTCAGAAACATGAAAAACATTGCCATTTAAGTCAGTTAGTTGATTCTTAATACTAAAACTGCACATTTACTATAAATACTTACTAAGGTATTCCAAAGCATTTGCAAATAAATAAATAACTACAAATAAGAATAAATAAAAATAAAAAATAATACAGGTTTTAGAACTGTGCTGTTAAAAAGAAACCATACATTATTTAACAGTTTTTACTAATATGGAATTAAAAATCAAGTACTTATCATAACAGCTGCAATATTTCTCTTTATCTGTTTGTATGCTTTCAATGAAAAAGGTAAACACAACACTGTTTTCCCCCTTAACTTGGTGATGTCTTTGAAATATTCATATAGTATGATGATAGTTTTGAGATCATTACTGAGCAGTAATAAAACTACTAAATTCTCAGACTAACAGCTATTATTATTGTTATGAGAAAGGATGTGCTATAATATAGTAAATCAGAATTCACCCTAATTATTTGTTCTTGACTCAATAGTATATCAAAAAGTTATATAGTCAGATTCCAAACTTTCTGCGATTTAAAAAAAAAAACAGAATATACAAATCCATGTGTAAGTCTGTGCAATCTATCATTAAACAGATGTACCAATAAAATACAATCAAGCTAGCTTTTTAACAGATAATTTTGAACAGGCACAGCACACTTTCCATTAACACTTAAAGAGATCATTGGTCATCACGGTGATTTCTTGGAAAAACCTGGTACAACAATTTGCAGACTTGCCATGTTGTTGGCAATCATATTTAAAGAAAAATAGTATTTTCCCCTCTCCAATGCACTGCTACAATGATAGGCTGAATGCACATCCGAGCCTGGCTATCATCCACTCAGAATGTCATATAAATTGTGTTTATATACAAAGTTTGATACATTTCAAGTAGGAAAATCAATTAAGTGCTAAGCAAGAGTAACAAATTCTGTGATGAAAGATGTATAGAGTTTTGATAGCTCTGTGGTGTTTGCCATTTTGTTATATGTCTTCCATGGTGTTTCCTGAGTATATGATTATCTTGTGGACAATATAGTTCTGCACAACATAATCATATATCCAAGAAATAAATTCGTAGATCAATTAACGTGGTTATTAAAAATAATGAGTTCCTCTTTTAAAGGTAGCGATTATGAAAATCTGATCTTGGGCCTTTTTTGATAGGACCTCTTTCCCTAAAAAGTGGTGAGGAATGGGGTTTTAGACTCTTTCATGGTGATAATGACCAATAAAAGCAGCAGGTAGGTCAAGAAATCATTCTTCTTTTCTATTAGCTCTCTGTTTTGGTAAGTGCCTCCTAATTGAAGCTTCATATTGATTTAGAATTAGTAGTTGGAAGGCTAGATGTCATATTGGGTTAATGGATATAGCTGTTCACCTCTAGAGATTTAGGGTGAAAATTGTCTAAGATCACAAGTAAAAATGAGTTTGGTGGTCTCAGCTAAGTTTCTACCTTATATAATGTATATTATAAAACCTCCATACAGTTTGGTATGGTTGCCTGTCTGATCTTGGAAGAGATGTCTAGTTTTGGAAAAGGAGAATTGTTGCTGATCTGATTTGAGGAATGTCAACAAAAATGACTTGAAAAGCTTTCATATAACACTGTGTATGCTTGCTCCAAACAATACTGCACATTTCTCATTTTGTTTTAAATAAATCCACTTTTTTGTAACAGAGGATACAATTGTTGGCCTATGTGCATTTAACTGCAATGCAATTTAATAAAAAGAGTTATGTTAAAATACCAGTCTTATTCTGCTGATGGTAAAAGTCTAAAAAGTGGAGGGGAAATTGCTTTTGCTTATTAATGATACTAATTTCCAAAGCAGACATCTAGTGGAAAACACTAAAACTAATATTGGCATGAGAAATCTTATTTAAAAAAATCAAACACTTATTTTTTCTATTTACTCTCACCCTCATGTTCAGCACCAAGTTGAAATATTTGTGAGGATCACTGTTTTAAATCTGGAGAGAAGGAGGGAGACAGCAAGCATATCCTTTAATGGAGTGAACTGAAGGTTAGCTAGCTACAGTACTATCACTGTAACTTTAGACAAAAGAGGAATATGGTTCTTTCTTTAGGGAAGCTTTACTGGAGTGGGGAAGAAAAGCAATAAAAAAATGTCTGGATCCTTGACATTTAGCAACATATTTACATATGAGATTTAGATTTTGTAGACTTGGGTTTACACTTAACTGGGAAAACATGTTTGAAAACTGTGATTAAACACATTTTAATATGATTGCCACTGACACTATTGAAAGAAATGAACGTTCAACACTGTGTTAGAACATTTAAAAAAACATTTTCTAATTTATTTTGATCCCATCCTCACTGACGCGCTAAACTGCATAAATGTTCAGAAGGCTGTTTCTCCCTACCCAGGGTACAAAGAGGTCCCATTGACAGAATCAGGCCCTGGTTTAGCAGGCGTTGGTGTGTGACAACTCTTTCTTCTTTCATCCACTTTAACTTAAGTCCACTGGGAAGTTATGTAAATTCAGAATCTTTTGCTTCCCCAAAACTGACAAGAACTTACAAAAACAGCTAAAAAACAATTTTTCAGTTGTCTTTTTTTCCATTTCATGCTTTGTGACTGATGCTATACATGAATGAAGCTTTTAAACATTTTACATCCTACCCTATACTGAATTCCTTCCATTGAACTTTTAACGCTATACTGTTAAAAGCTTTGAGAAACGTCATATTATATAGTATTAGGAATTAGAAAGACTTGAGGGTTTTTTTTGACAAATCAGATCATGATGAAAATATCTTACAGTAACAATAGCTCTTCACTCATTTTTAAAGCCGAGCAGAAAATGGAAGAAAAACATTTAATAAAATATGTTTCCATTTTTTGTTGAGGTTTTCAGCTGTCTTCACTTATGTGTTTCATATTTATTTGTCTACCACATCAAAAAGCAGTATGTTTTTAAAATAAGACACCTTTTGCACATACTGAAAATATTGTGATATTTATCACAAACATGTTTTGTCAGTAACTTTAAGTTCTTATCCCATAAAGTGCTAAGCTCTTACTGCATGGTGCTGAGTACTCTCAACTTTATTTGACTTCAAAGAAAGTTTAAGAAACTTAACATCTTGTAGAATCAGGACTTTACAGATCAAATCTATTACACTACCCGCTGAAGTCCTGAATCAATACCCATCAGACTTATTGGAAATGCTCCCATTGAATTCAATGAACTTTGGACTAGGCCCAATGCTTTCCAATTTTAATAAAATAACTATCTAGAAAACTATCACTTTGCTTAATAGTACAGTGACTCACCTTGTTTGTTATCCATTTCTCATGGTGTTCTTCTCGGAAATGTTTGATTCCATAAGTTATTTGGCTGTATTTACTTGATGTATGAATTAATGGGTCATATTTCTGGTTTTTATGACATGAAGAAAATGGCAAAAATCTGAAAGATAAAACATTTGTATATTTATTATTACATTACTGTGGCTGCAATAGATAGTATTTTTAAATCAGAGGTATAAATGCGGGAAGAGGTGACTAGACTATATACCCAGCAAACTTTTCACTAACTTGGTATTGGTCTCCTCTTGGTATTACCATAGAGCAGGGTTTCTCAAACATTTTTTGTTGGCGCTCCCGTTGAAAGTATTTCAGGCTGTGATAACCCCTTCAAAAAATGATGACCTTCCCCCCGCATGCCATGCCATTCTTACTGGTATGCATAGAGGCTGAGAGTCATGACCCACCCCACCTTCTCACAATCCCCTGAGAGGTCACAACCCCCAGTTTCAAAAACCCTGCCATAGAGCTAAAGCATTTTCTCTTCTGGGCTTTTAATATTTTTTTTTATGAAGTGGTGCCACATTAAAGAGTCATGCAGTTATGATGTGATAGAATGGAAACTTTTACAGGAAAATGTAAATTTGGTTCATTTGCATAACCATGTGATTGCTTGGCTATTTACCAACCACAAAATTTATTTAGTTTATTTTAGAAATTACATTCTCAAACCTAAGGGCCCGATTCAGCTACTCTGAGTCACTCTTAGCAGTAACAGGCTATATTAATAGTATAATTGATCACAATATATTTCTAGACCACGAATTTTAAAAAAGTCTTTTGCTTTTAAGAAAATCACCCATCGTATACCTTAATCACAAGATTTCTTAATGTGTATTGAACTGTAATAATTAAGGGCATAATTCTGCAAATGTTAATCATATTAAGGGGAACTCCTTGATAGAGAAGCCATGCTGTCAGTGCCTGGAGCTACAAGAGGTACAAGTCTGACATGGAGGGAGAAGATTTTAATATAGATCACCCTAAACTCACGCACTTGCAGATCTTCTGGACAGGTCCCACAATGTGTTGCACAGAGGGATGTGGGAGGAGTCTGCAAAGGGCACCTCATAATTCTAATTCCTATACATTTCTTCACAGGAGCAGATGATCTGCTTCAGATTTAACATATTTTAATATAGATTTAAAATCTTGTGAATGAGATAGGCCTTTGCTGGTGTTCTGAAAAGCAACAGGTTTTATTTTATGTTTTACAAATACATTTCAAATGTGTGAGATAGTTAAGTAACTAGATTGCTAGAACTAAAAGTTTGTGTTTCAGATGTTTAGAACATTATTTTGCCTGGGGTGTAATGAGGATAGTGTAGCTAATTTTAAATTTTAAAAGGAAGTTGGGATCTTTTTCAAAGGCCTTAATCCATATGAGATTAGGGTCATTAAACAAGGATTTTGATAAAGACGGAATGTAACCAGGTTGTCTTAGCAGCACCTCCTTGTGGCTGTCAGAGCACAACTCATCCCACCGTGGGTCCCCAATAATTGGGTGTTGCCCTTCACAGATCCAATGCAGCGGTACTTTAATCTTTTGGCTATTGTAAACTTGAGTGCTACTCCTTCCAGGTGTTAGAGTCCAAAATAAGAAAAGGAAAGCAGTTAACCTATAAATAGGGATTGTCTGTTGGTTTGTCAGTATGACTGTGTCCTACTGCTCCAGGCTGGTCTCTGTGCCACGACCTAGCTCCTTTTTAACAGTCTTCCTGGGCCTTTTAAATGACTCATCCATAAAACAAGCTGCCTCAGGCTCTGGGCTGGAACCAGGCTTCCTTCATTGAGGAAGGAAGCCTGGTTCCAGCAGAGTTCTGCACTCTTTATTGGTCAGCCCTGAACTGGGTTAGGTCTCCTTTTAATTCCCACTCCACTCCTGACATCAGCTAAAGGTGTATGAGATGGGGTCAGGTAGGTCGACAGGCTCTCCTTAGATCTCTTGTTGCTGGTGTAGGGCCTATCTACCCTCCTCACTTATCCTGATTGGGGTTCTGCCCTTCCCTACCAGCTTCCCTAAACCCTCAAACAAAAAGTCTGCATTTCAATCAGTAGTCCCAGCCCTGTGCTGGATCAGGAATGAGAATGGCTAGAGGGAAAGTACCATCTCATGAGATAGACGTTAGTGTCTTTCATGGTCCATGAACAGAATGAACTTATTGCCTAGGAGATAATATCTGAGTGCCTCCATGGCACATTTTACAACTAAGCCCTCTTTTTCTATTATCGGGAGTAGGCTTTTTCTCTTGAGAACAACTTTTGGCTTAGGTAGAGGACAGGATATGTCCTGCTGTTGATTGGCTGGCACAAGACTGCTCCCAACCCAACTTCGGAGGCATCAGTTGTTAGAAGAAATTCCTTGGTGAAGTCTGGGCTGTGTGAGGTGAGGTCAATGCAAACAGGTGAGCCTTTAGGGTCTGAAAGGCTTTCTCACAGTCTTCCTTCCTGAAAGAAAACCATTAGATCTGTTTTTGGCTACTGTCTTTGACCAAATCAGTGAGGGGGACCACAATGGGTAAGAATTCCAGTGCAAACCGGCAGAAGTATCCTGTGATTTCCAGAAACCTGCTTTTCTGAAGTCATAGGGGGGCAAGTCCTTAAGACCTGGACACTGACCCCGACAGGTCGTACCTGGCCCTTCCCCAAGGTATATGTCACATAGGTTGTCTCATAGAATCATAAAATCATAGAAACTGGAAGGAAACATGAGAGGTCATCGAATCTAGTCCCTGAACTCATGGCAGGACCAAGTACCCTCTTAAGCAATCCCTGACAAGTGTTTGTCTAACCTGCTCCTAAAAACTTCCAGTGATGGGGATTCCACAACCTGCCTAGGCAACTTATTCTAGTGGTTAATCACCCTGACAGTTAGGAATTTTTTCCTTATGTCGAACCTAAACCTCCCTTCCATAATTTGAGACCATTGCTTCTTGTCCTTTCATCAGCGGTTAAGGAGAGGAATTTTTCTCCTTCCTCCTCGTAACAACTTTTTAGATACTTGAAAACTGTTATCATGTTCCCTCTCAATCTCCTCTTTTCCAGACTAAACAAACCCAACCCTTTCAATCTTCCTTCATTAGTCAAGTGTTCCAGACATTTAATCATTCTTGCTGTTCTTCTCTGGATTTTCTCTAATTTGTCCACATCTTTCCTGAAATGAGGCACCCAGAACTGGACACAATACTCCAGTTGAGGCCTAATCAGTGCGGTAGAGAAGAAGAATTACTTCTTGTGTCTTACTTACAAGATTCCTGTTAATACATCCTAGAATGGTGTTTGCTTTTTTTAGCAACAGCATTACACTGTTGACTCATATTTAGCTTTTCATCGACTATGACGCTCAGATCCCCTTCTGCAATACTCCTCTCTAGACAGTCATTGCCCATTTTGTGGGATTATTCTTTCCTAAGTGGAGTACTTTGCACTTGTTTTTATTGAATTTCATCCTATTAACTGCAGATCATTTCAGCCCTTTGTCCAATTCATTTTGAATTGTGATCCTATCCTCCAAAGCACTTGCAATCCCTCCCAGGTTGGTATCACCAGCAAACTTTATCAGTGTACTCTTTATGCCAGTATCTAAATCACTGATAAATATGTTAAACAGAACCAGACCAAGAACCGATCCCTGCGGTACCCTGTTCATTAGGCCCTTCCAGCATGACTGTGAACCATTGATAACTACTCTCTGGAAGTGGTTATCCAACCAGTTTTGCACCCACCTCATAGTAGCTCCATCCAGGTTGTATTTCCCTAGTTTGTTAATAAGAAGGTGATGCGAGACCGTATCAAAAGCCTGAGTAAAGTCTAGATATACCACATCTACTGCTTCCCCTCTATCTACAAGGCTTGTTACCGCATCATAGAAAACTATCAGGTTGGTTTGACGTGATTTGTTATTGACAAATCCATGCTGACTAACTTAACATCTTATTTTCTTCTAGATGTTTGCCAATTGATTCCTTAATTATTTGCTCCATTATTTTTGCTGGTACAGAGGTTAAACTGACTGGTCTGTAATTCCCTGTGTTGTCCTTATTTCCCTTTTTATAGATGGGCACTATATTTGCTCTTTTCCAGTCCTCTGGGATCTCTCTAGTCTTCTATGATTTTTCACAGATAATAGCCAATGGCTCAGATATCAACTCAGTCAGATCCTTGAGTATTCTAGGGTGCATATCATCAGGGCCTGGTGATTTGAAGACATCTAACTTGTCTAAGTAATTTTTAACTTGTTCTTTCCCTATTTTAGCTTCTGATCCTATCTCCATTTTTACTACCCTCCCCTACATCAGGCATCCAATTGCCACAAACTTTCTCGGTGAAGACCGAAACAAAGAAATCATTAAGTTCCTCTGTCATTTCCACATTTTCTGTTATTGTTTTTCCCTCTTTATTGAATAACAGTCCTACGCTGTCCTTGGTCTTTCTCTTGTTTGTAATGTATTTTCAAAAATATTTTTTTGTTACCCTTTATGCCTTCAGCTAGTTTGATCACCGTTTGTGCCTTGGCCTTTTTGATTTTTCCCCTAGAACATAAGAACATAAGAAAGGCCGTACTGGGTCAGACCAGAGGTCCATCTAGCCCAGTATCTGTCTACCGACAGTGGCCAGTGCCAGGTGCCCGAAGGAGTGAACCCAACAGGCAATGATCAAGTGATCACTCTCCTGCCATCCGTCTCCATCCTCTGATAAGCAGAGGCTAGGGACACTATTCTTAACCCCTTTCTGGCTAATAGCCATTTATGGACTTAGCCCCCATGAACTTATCCAGTTCCCTTTTAAATATTGTTATAGTCCCAGCCTTCACAACCTCCTCAGGTAAGGAGTTCCCTACATAATTGTGTTATTTGTTTATAGTCATCTTTTGTGATTTGACCTAGTTTCCACTTTTTCTGGACTCTTCCTTTATTTTTAGATTATTGAAAATCTGGGTAAGCCAGGGTGGTCTCTTGCCATACTTCTTATGCAGTGGAATAGTTTTCTCTTGTGCCCTTAGTAATGTCTCTTTGAAAAACTGCCAACTGTCTTCAGTTGTTTTTCCTCTTAGACATGCTTCCCATGGGATCCTACCTACCAACTCCCTGAGTGTGCTAAGGTTTGCCTTCTTGAAATCCATTGTCTTTATTTTGATGTTCTCTCTCCTACCATTTCTTAGAATCATGAACTCTACCATTTCATGGTCACTTTCATCTAAGTTACCTCCCACTTTCAACTTCTCAACCAGTTCCTCTCTGTTTGTCAAACTCAAGTCAATCTGCTGGAGGACTTGCTGTTGGTATTGAGCATTCTGCTTTGCCATCCATTAGTTTTTCCACATTCATGGAACTACTGAGGGGAGGGGACTTCTGGAGTTAGAGGATAATTGGATTTTTGTTTGTTTTCTATGTCTTGACCTGGTTTCCTTCACAGGTGCTAGATTGTGCCTGCGTTCAACATCAAATTTGTGACTAGATTGTCTCAGTGGTGCCCCTTTGTGTCCTGGAACAGCATTGTTTAGCCTGCTGCGGGTCTCAGAGGTTTGTATGTCACTACTTACAAGTCTGATATCATCTGGCTATGGCACACTTAAGTCCTACTCTTCTGGGGCTTTAGAGTAAAAAAAAAAAAAAAAAAAGGAAAACTGAACATAAAACTCAAGGTCATTCATGCATTCATCAGCAGGACTCTATCCTACTGCTCTGGACTTGTCTCCGTGTGGCTTGTTCCTTTTAATTAGGGCCTAGTTCTTCTAGCTTCTAAATGGCTCATCTAGATAGCAAGCTGCCTCAGGCTATGGGCTGGAACCAGACTTCTCTCACTGAGTAAGTGGCAGTTTTGCTCTCCTTACTGGTCATCCATCACAGGGAGATAAAACTATTACTTCTAGATGGGTTTTAAAAATAATTTATCGTGGGAAATCAGTATCTTAACAACTGTATATTTTATCAATGAACCTTCCATCCACTCTCCCCTTCAAAAAAATAAAATCCTTGAGTATCTCACCAGTAACATCAATTTATTCCATCTAAAGGGGTAGCCATATTAGTCTAGTTCAGCAAAACAAACAAGCAGTCCTGTGGCATCTTTAAAGACTAACAGATTTATTTATGCAATAAATAAATCTGTTAGTCTTTAAAAGTGCCACAGGACTTCTTGTTTATTCCATCCAATATCTCAACCAAATGTTATATAAAATTAACAAAATAAAAACACGGAGATAACAGAGCTTTAAATAATACCAAGCTACAGAAGCATGTATACACTCATGGGACAGGTGGCTCTCATATAAGACAGATTATGGTACTTGTAATGCTAATTTGCACATGGGATGGACATCACACGCACAAAAAATTAATGTGGCCCCAGTGTCCCAGAGTATATACAGAAGGTGCTGAGAGCCGGCTGCTCCACTTACAGTTTTTTATCACTTTTGAATTGCATTTTAATAGTACATTTTTCTTTTGTTCAGACATGAAAGAAAATTGGCTTTCTCAGGGGATTGGATAACTCAGAAGACAAGGCTAGTAGTTTAGGGATCTGCCCATATATGCATGGAATTTAGTTTAGCCATAACATTCAGAATTCAATATGAATACAGTGTTTGTAAAGCCTATATACTAACCAGATTAAAAAGTGTTGCAAAATACCATTTATTGAGAAAAGTGGAAGATAACCTAAATGAAAACAATGATCTGAGTTTATTGTCTTAAGATCTTTTAAATGATCATGGTTTTTTTAGATCACTGTTCAACCCTGCTTTTTTTTTGTAAACAGTCTCTCAAAATAACCCATATACTATATATCTTTATTTAGAGATCAAAAAAATATTCTGATTATGTGCTGTGTTCTACTGGATACCTTCAACCAGATAAGTGCATATGCTGTTGTATGTGACATTAACTGCACACTCTGGATTACGTCTCTGTACTTGGAAATGATTAATAAAATATCATTTATTAGTTTTTGAGTAATAGAGACTTAAAACTTGTAGATAGAATGGCATAAAATAGACTGTTGCTTTCAGTTAGATCCCCAAGTCATTAGTCAGATCCATGTGGGTGGTCCTTACTCTTATGTCGATCAGAATGCAGGATGCAAAATTATTTGCAAAACTGAAATCCTCCTACATCCAGCAAGAATCTATGATAGTCATATGTTTATTTAAATAAACAATGTGTTTTTAAAATATATTAGTATTAAAATAGACTAGAATAGCTAAAGTATATCATGGGAATGATATAAAAAGACATTTTACCTCCCTAGCAGAGCTTCAGAACAAAAAAGTATAGCAAATGGCAATAATATTGCAATGTTAAGATTTGTAGCTTTATGTATGTTCTTAACATAAGTTCCCTCAAAATTAGCAATAATGTATATTCTGAATTTGGTAAGAAAGGGAAGAGATTAGAGAAGAGAAGGAAAACATACAGACAAAATTAAATCCAGAGATAAATCTATATTGTTAGTTAACTGCACAACTGTAGACTTAATAGGTTTACTCAAGAAAAGGTCTGAAGTGTTCATTCCAGGTTGTTTCTTAGATCTGGGTCTCAGCTTCCTAATGTGACTAAAGTGGAACTACTCAAGTTCTTGAAGGTTTCTGATAGCTAAAGGCAGCAATAGCAGGATAGAGAAGGAATCAAATCTCTCTTGGCAATCATGTGCTCCATAGCTGCTGACTGAGGCTGTGTCTACACCAGTGGTTCCCAAATTGTGGCCTGGGGGCCAAAAGTGGCCCATGTAGGTTTTCAAAGTGGCCTGCATTTCCCCTCCTGCTGGCTGCAAAAGGGAGCTTGGTAAAAGCTTGAGGCTTCCCTCCTTCTGTCTGTAGCAGGGAGCTTGGTAAAGCTCTCCACCTATACCCATCGGTGCTGGAGTTCCTGCTGGAGCCAGAGGGAGCAGAGCACTGATCTTCTGTCCCCTTGGCTGCAGAAAGGAGCCAATGCCTAGAAACTCCATGCATGCAGTTTTCTTGCTTCAGCCAGGGAGATGAGAGATCAGCAATGAAGCAGGCTGCTGGTGGAGACTGGTGGCTCTTCAGGGTTGTAAAAATAACTGTGGCCCTCAAGCCAAAAAGGTTGGGAAACACTGGTCTACACTGATGGCAGGAAATTTGCCACTATCAGATGGAGATTTTTCTGGATTGATTGAGCAGTCAGTAAAGACATGCTCAGTTGACCCAGAAGTTGATCTAATAAAACCAGCCAGGTGGCGTAACGCTGTGTCCATGGGAACACATTTGTCATCAACACAGCACAGTGGAAACGGCATTTATAATGGAAGTTATGAAGTTGACCTGAGTTACACAAGCTACTCTCCGTAACTTGTGTAACTCCTGTCAACGGCCATTGAATTTCGTCACCAGTGTAGACCTGGCTTGAGTGAGAAAACACTATTATTTACCTTGTAACCAGTGTTCCCTCTAAGCTGCGCGGGAGCGCGGCCGCACAGCAGCCGTCGCACCCCCCGCGCAGCAGTGAGGGACCCCCGCGCAGCCCGGCAGCCCCCGCTGCTCCCTCCAACCCCCGGGGCAGCAGCTCTGCCGCGGCACACCCGGCCAGTGCCTGGCCTCTGGGCTGGCCCTCCCCGCCCCCAGGGTGGGACAGGGAGGCTCAGGCTAGGGTCAGGAGCGCGGGCCTGCCTGCCTGCCTGCCCCACATGGCCGGGGCAGCGGGGTGGCTGCGGCCACGGCGGGCTCCCACCCGCTGACCGCCTTGACTTCCCGGCCCGGGGCCGGGCTAATCCACGGCCTCGGCCTCCCAGCACGGGGCCGGGATCAGCCTCTGGGGCTGTGGTATGCTCCGCCCCACCGGTGGCTTCCCAGGGCCGCGGTACGGTCCTCCCCCACCAGCGGCCTTGGCTTCTTTCTTTCTTTCTTTCTTTCTTTCTTTCTTTCTTTCTTTCTTTCTTTCTTTGCCTGCCTTCTTTTTTCTTTCTTCCTCCCTCTCTTTCTCTTCCTTCTTTCTCTTTTCCTTATTTGTCTTCCTTTTTCTTTCCTTTTTTTCTTTCTCTTCTTTCCTTCCTCTTTCTTCTTTCTCTTCCTTCTTTTTTCTTTCTTTCTTTCCTCTTCCTTCCTTCCTCTTCCTGTTTCCTCTTCTTTCTTTCTTTCTTTCTTTCTTTCTTTCTTTCTTTCTTTCTTTC
>ML685763.1:10381635-10433729 GCA_007922175.1 Pelusios castaneus | reverse complement strand
TTCTTTCTTTCTTTCTTTCTTTCTTTCTTTCTTTCTTTCTTTCTTTCTTTGTCTTCCTTTTTCTTTCCTTCTTTTTTCTTTTTCTCTTCTTTCCTTCCTCTTCTTTCTCTTCCTTCTTTCTTTCTCTTTTCTTTTTTCTCTTCCCTTTCCTCTTCTTTCCTTCTCTTTCTTTTCCTTCCTTCCTTCCTTGCTTTTAAAAAAAAAACTTTTAGAAAATTAATTTTAAATAAAAACCTTTCTAAAAATTAAATTTCAATTCAAAATTCATTCAAATTCAATTAAACACAATTAATTAATTCTATTTACAATTACTTTAACTTCAATTAATGCCTATAATTTCTGTTGTGTGAGTTTACACAAAAATTTTATTCAGAAAAAGTTTTGCACACGGCTTGAAAAGTTTGCACACAAGCCGCCAAACCTTAGAGGGAACGTTGCTTGTAACTATTGTTCTTCAAAATATTTTGCTCCTCTTGATTCTGTTCTAAGTGTGTGCATGCCCCTGTGCACAGTTACCAGAAATTTTCTCTCCTTCTCCATACCCCTAGGGCTGGCTCCGGCATTCCCTGGAGTCCCACACTCACGTCGTGGTATATGAGGTGCTGCCAGCCCTATGCCTCCTCAGTTCCTTCTTGCCATCAATTCCGACAGTGGAGACAGAGGGTGGGGTCATGATACAGACATGAGCAACACATCTTGAACAACAGTTAAAAGGTAAGTAACTATCTTTTCTTCTTTGAGTGCTTGCGCATGTCAATTGCATTCTAGGTGACTCCCAAGAAATACCTTAGAGGTGGAATCTGAGTTCATTGGTGCACTTTCTGCAGTACTGCCTTGCCGAAGCTGGCATCATCTTGGGCTTACTGTATGATGGCATAATGAGAGGCAAAGGTGTGTACCAAGGACAAGGTAGAAGCTTTGCACGTGTCCTGAATGATCATCTGAACTAGGAATGCTGCTAACGTAGCCTGTGCCCTTGTAGAATGGGCCATGACTGCTCCCAAGAGAGCGACCTTTGCCTGCTTGTAGCAGAACCTGATACAGGAGGTAATCCACAAGGAAATCCGCAGTGCTGAAACAGGTGAACTTTTCGTTCTATTGGTCACTGCCACCAAGAGTTGCGTGGATTTACGGAATGATTTCATCCTTTTTAAGTAGAACACTAGTGCCCCCTGTACATTGAGTGTATGCCAAAAGTGCTCCTTGTCCAAGGTATGGGGTTTTGGAAAGAACACAGGTAGAAAAATATCCTGATTCAAATGAAATTGGGACACTACCTTAGGCATGAATACTGGGTGAGGCTGCAGCTGGACTTATCCTTGTAGTAGAACATGTTTGGAGGTTCCAGGGAGAATGCCCCAATCTCACACATCCTTCTAGCTGAGCTGATAGCTATCATGAAGGCCACCTTCCTGCGGGCAGAACTACTGCCAGGAGGCCTGAGTTGTGTAGATACCCAGTGATCGTAAGGTGGTCCAGGAGTCCTTCAACCCATTCAGTTTGTCATCTATCTAGTATGAGAAAAGTGCCGACCCATCGAACGTCAGGTCGTGGACAGATTGCTGAACTTCTTGGGACAAACCTGAGGACTGTAGCCATGAACACCACTGCATGGCCACTGCCAAAGTCATTGCCCTTGCATCCACATCAGCTGCATCTGAGGCTACCTGCAGGGCCACCCTGGCCATTGTCCTACCTTCCTCTATGAGCATTGTCAGGTCCAATGCTTGCTTCTGGGGAAACACTTCACCAAAGCGCTCAAGGGAGTTCCTAAGATTGTAATTATATCTCCCTAAAAGCACTTGCTGGTTGGCAATTCTACACTGCAGGCTCGCCATAGAATAAATCTTTCTGGTGAATAAATTGAGCTTTTTGTAGTCCTTATTCTTCAGCATAGAGTTGGACTGGCCCTGCCTATCCCTCTCATTTGGGACTGCCATTCCCACGGAGTTTGGTGATGGGTGCAAGAAGGGATTCTCAAACCCTTTAGCAGGGATGCAGTATTTCTTCTCCACCCTTTTGGAGCAGAAAGAAGGAACTGAGAGTGCATAGGGCCAGCAGTGCTCACATACTGCGACATGTGTGTGGGTCTCCAGAGGATGCTGTGTATGGCTAAGGGGTAAAAAAATCTGATTAACCAGGCCCCAATCATGGGCATCCCTGCCTGCCCCCGCCTCCCCTCCCTCCCGCTGAGCCAGGCAGGGACAGATCATTGCAGGGGTTTGAGCCTGGGGCCTCCTTTTTGGCCAGGTCCCAGGGCTTAAACCCCTAAGCCCCTGCATTAATTCAGTGCTGGGAGGGCACGCACACATCTAGAATGGAATCGACATGAGCAAGCACTCGAAAAACTGAAGGCTCCACAAATTAAAGGCAATAATTAAAAATGAAATATTATTTCCACAATAACTCAACTGTTTGCTCCCAAAAGAAATAAAAACTCTAGGAAGGTGGGAGAGTTTTGACCAAAATGTTTACTCTTATAAAGGCAGAATCTGTGGTATCTCAGGTTACTGGGGTCATTGGGGGTTGCCATAGTGATAAATGGGAGGGTTCTAAGTGCTTGGGTAAACCTGTTTGTCTTCTGGCAGTCCTTGCGAGACATGCTGAATAAAGCCAAGTAAGGGAAGTCCAAAGCCTGTAATGTCTATTGATCATTATTTAATCTTAATATATGACAGAATCCTACCAATGATATTTTGTAAATAAATTGAATACCACACTGATTTGCAGACACGGCTTTGACTGTCTCATTAGGTATCAAAAGCCACCCACCCAGACTAGATGATTACATTGGTCCCTTCTGACCTTAGAGTCTATGGCTATGTCTACACTGGCAAGGTAGTTTGAATTCAGGAAGCTTAATTCGAACTAACTTAAGCCTTGGCCACACTAGGCTTTCATTAGTTTGAATTAAGGGCTTCCTTAATTCAAACTAATAAATTTGATTATACTTTTTGAACTAATGGTTAATTCAAACTAGTTAGTTCAAATTAACCCAATGTGGCCATGTTAGTTCTTAGTGATTCTACTTCTTGTTCCAACTCAAATAAAACAGAATTGTCTGTCAGTCTAAAAAAGACCATGGACAATTAGCTTCACACAAACTGTACAATACCATCTGGCATAGATGAATTAATTATTCTTATAAAGATCTTCAGGAACTTTCAGAACTTCAGGAACTTCAGGAACAAAGTTGGGACCAAATCTAAACTATACCTCTACCCCGTCTAGATGTGCCCTCTCTGGAACATGGAGTACTATTGCCAGTGTTAGCTTTTCACTCAGGGAAGGCAAGAAGTTCTGTAGCTGTTCCTTTTTTAGCCTAACTGTGCATGTTAAAACAAGCTGTAGTTACAACATAAGGATAGGATAATGCACTTGACACATCTGGTCCAGTTACATCCAATGTGATATTATTTGATAAGTAACTTCTTAAGAATTCATTATTTAAAACACTATATGAAAATGTTACACTGTGTGTGCCCAATTGACTGTTGTACTTATCGTATTTTGTGTTATTTTGTGTTCTGATGTCAATTAACACAGGAATCCTCTGGTCATTTTTGTTTAATCCAGGTCTGCAATGGAGTAAGGTAGGAAAAAAAAAATCCTAGTTCTTCTATGAAGCAAAAGTTAACAGAGATCTCTTCTGCAGACAAATTCTAGAACTTCTTAATTATACACAGACTTATTATCTGCATCCCCAGTGTTATAAAGTACCAGAACTTCATTAGAAAAATTAAGATAGAAAAATGAAGGCATCACTTTGTAAATTTCCACTGGAAATTAGCTGGAAGAAGCAGAGGAATACTGGATCAAAAGAGGGTAATCATGCTTAACTGTGCCCTAGAGCACCCGCATGTATAATACGATTTGCACAGTAACTACCTCTCCTATTACAGCTTGTTTGGAGTATTCTGTGTTAATGGGGTTAGCTAATTTAGTATTTTAACTTAAAAAGACTCTGCTGATTAATAAATGTTGCACACTGTGCTAGTAATTAAAATAAATGGAAGAGTTACAAATAGAAGTTAAATTGTTAGGGAAACATTATCTGAAAATATATGATAATCCCTGTTTATCATAATACAATAACAGTCCAGAAAATATGCAAATTGCTAAAGTTGCAAAGCATATGAAAAACTAGACCTAATTTGAAAAAAAGTTTTTAGATGTGTAAGATCTGTATGACATAAAATGCAATGGCTATTTTCATTGTAACTAACTCAGAAATACAGTGAACTGTATCATCCAGATATGATATTAAAATAATATTTTTTTAAAGGAAAAAAATCCTTCTCAAGCATTTAGCTAAATGCAATATAGCATGTTTTCTAAACTTTGTTTCCATTCAGTCTGGGCCAGCTCCTGACTCTCAAACTCTGTGGGCACAGGGCCTGTATAGGTCACAAACTTCTGTCATCTTTCCCTCAAAAAAGAGATTAAACAAAAGTTGGTAGTTTGGCCAAGATGTTCACTTTGAAAGTTCTTTAGGGAAAGATGTAATTGATACTCAGAAGAACAGAGGGAATCCATCCTTTTGGAATGTGTATTAACCATCTCCCTTACAAGTTGACTAGAACAAGCCACTGATGTTCATTGTTCAGGAAAGACATAGATCTGGTTTATATATAGTAGAGTTTGAGTCTACCAAATAACTCCTGGGTATTTGTAAGAGAGATACTCAGAACTGAACAAAGTGAGATGGAATGTTCTGAACAAAAGATGTGGAGACGAGAGGTCAGGTTAATTATTCTTATGTTCACTTCTTGGGATAGAAAATTAAATAACAGATTATCTAAGGTATTCATCTCACCCCCATTGTTGTGGTATCTGTGTTTAACAATCTTTATTGAAGCTATCCTCAATTCCTTAATTTGAACTAACGTAAGCCTTGGCCACACTAGGCTTTCATTAGTTTGAATTAAGGGCTTCCTTAATTTGAACTAATACATTTGATTGCTTAGTTCAAATTAACGGTTAATTTGATCCGTTAATTCGAACTAAGTCAAATGTGGCCATATTAGTTCAAACTAACTGCTTAGTTCGAACTAATCAGCAGATTGACCTTCCTGCAACTGACTAATTCGAACTAAGCAAGTGCCCTGCATGGCCATGGCTAGTTCGAACTAGAGTTCTAGTGGGGCCATCCTAGTTTGAATTAAATTAATTCGAACTAACTAAAATTAGTTCGAATTAGTTAGTTCAAATTAACTAATTCGAACTAGCTTTTATAAGTGCCTGAGCCTTTTGTAGCCTGAGACTTAATGACTTGCTTAAAGTCAAATAGAGAGTCTGAGATAGGTGAGGACACTGAAATCTGTTTTCCCACACCCTAGGATAGCACCCTAATCACTGGACAGTTTTTGCCCTCTCTTATAAAACTGTCTTTATTTATAAACTGAAATTAACTCTGGAGGATTATGTGAACTTTAAAACAACCCTTAAGGGAGTCCCTTTGGGGCACTAAGCACATGAATTGAGACATATTTCAGAAAAGTTAATGAAACAATTAATTTCAGTCCTTTTAGAGAATTACATCTGTAATAGTCCTCTGAAGGTATGGCCCAAGAGATCATCATTCTTGGGATGCTGTTGCTGAAAGAAACAAAGAGAACTTTACATGCTCAGTGTTCTAATTCTATTGGTTCCAGCAAGTGGTGTCTCATGCCATCCACTAGTCTGTAATATGAGTATCCCCTGGTACTCAAATTTCCAATTCCTAACCAAGTGGAAAGTAAAATCACTCCACGTCTACAAAAGGAATGGTGGTATTACAGAGGGAGGAGGAGGAAGACTTCAATTCTGTGGGGAGATGTGTGGGTAAATGGATACTTTTGTGATGTATCACTTCAGAGAACTGTCATCAAGGAAGTCATTTTTATTGGGACAGATACCCCAGTTATTCCATCACCATAATGTAACTAGATTTCAGTTGTAGTTGGCCAGAGGAGAATTCCTTTTGCACAGGTTAAAGTTCTATTGGCTTCAGGCATTAAAGTCAGCTCCAGTATATAGAGACAGGGCACTGTTCTGGGGCTCTAGAGGGGACACAGTAGAGCTGAGTGCTGCTATCCTTATTCTCTACTGGTGCAGGTCCTTTAAGGAACTTACACCAATGCCATAACTGAGAGCAGGCTCTTAGTTGCTCTAACTTCTGGCATAGCTGAACAGCACAAATAAGGGAGCTGAGAGTAACTCCTGTGGCTCATATTCTCAGCTGCTTTGGAACACTGCTTAGATACAGTGGACAGTTGAGCACTCTGTTTTTAAGAAGCATATCTCCACTGTTTTCTGTTCTTGAATGTCACCACTGTGTTGTGAGACAAATCAGGAACACTTTGAGGTATGTCTCACCTTACAGAAAAATAAGCACTGTCAACAAATGTCTTATCTCTCTTCTTTTTGCTCTGTTTTTCTTTCCAAAAAAGATGAGTAATTCCCTTAATAAGCACTATGATACAGAAATACATCTTAAAGTACTCAATAACATAGAAATATACAGAAATTGGTCAGCTTATAGAAGACATCCCAGATTACAAACCATCAAGAAGGTCTGAACAAACCCTCTCTTGACTCTTCCTTTGGGGCAAGTATTCCACAACAGTGACTGCAACCTTATCAATGAGTGTTAGTCTTGATGATGGTGAGAAGGTTTGTCATCCCCTTTGCAAGGTTACAGGTGTGAGCCTTGCATCAGTTGATTGATTTTGCTGTACAAACTAAGCAGTCACAGAATGGACACACAAAGTAAAATCCTTCATCCTGTGTTGTGGAGAAATCTGAGCATCACGGGCATTAGAATACTGCTTCTGCGCATTAGGTTGTCATTAAATTCTTTCTCAAACACAATCTGAAGAAAGACAAGTGACTCATCCATCAGAATTGAAGACTCAACTTTGGACAGCTCAAGATCATAGCCTTCCTACTGGACTTCTGATAATTATGAGAAGATGCTGTGAGATCTTTATCCAGGATCTCACTTTTCATGACCTGATTAACATGGTAACATCTATGGACTAGTGCTATTCCATAAGCACAAGACTCAGGTATGTCTACACAGCCAGTGGCAGTGTACCTCTCAGCTCACATCTAAAGAGTCAGGTTGTTGGGGCTCCCTCTCTAAAATATCTGTGTAGATAACACTTTGAAGATTATCTTGGGCTCGTAAGCTCATCCCAGTTCTTAGGCTTCAAAGCCTGAGCATCAGCCAAAGTCACGATTTCAAAGCACTGTCTACACACAACTATTTTTAGGAGTGCTTGAGTGTGTCAGTGTGGAGTCTCATTGCTATGGGCTATGTAGACATACCATTCATGCCAGTAAGCAAAGAATATAATTAAATTTTTTAAAAGGTGCATGAGAGAACATCTTTATTGTCTTCCAATGACTTCCAGATCTGGTTAGTAGAAAAAAGTTGCTTTTTCTAACTGCTAGCCTTGTAAACTTAAGGTAGGACCTGAATATCGAGGTGGTTTCTTTACTTCTTCAACATCATTTCAGGTCTTTCAAGCAAAATCTGGAACTCAGTTACACCTGTACAATTCAACTGTCTTCATATTAAGCTCTCCATTATAGGGCAGAACAGGTGCATATGAGGATGGAATTTGGCCTCGTAATTTCAGTAGAGAACCTGGAATGGGCATTCTTTTATTTTTTGTATAAAATTAATTGAATTGAAACTTACTTAACAAAAGGTTAAGGTTACTTAACAAAAGGTCCTTAAAAATAACAAACAATAATGACAAAAAAACCCATCTTTTACTTGCAATCTGTATCGACTTATATAGGCTGTACCATGCAAAATGAGTAAGAAGTACTAACATCCTATTTTTGTCACTAAAAATCAACCAAATAGAACATGATCTAAATCCATGAATAAGGTGCCATTTTAAAATTCACTGTTAGGATTAAAATAGAAAAAAAAACTGATAGAAAAGAACATAACTATCTTTGTTAAGAACTCTTTGTTAGTCTGTTTCAGCAAACCAAGTTGTTTTAATTTAAACAGTGTAGATGTGGGCCTTTAAACAACAATAGATGAGAAGGTGAGAATGTTAAAAGAGGGGAAATTACCTTTTGTAGTGATTTAGCCATTCTAAGTCCCTATTCAGACCCACTCTGATGGTATCAAGTCTGCATATGAATTCCAGTTCTACAATTTCACACTAGAGTCTTTTTTTGAAAATTTTTGGTTGAAATCCTGTAACTTCCATGTTTGTTACAGAATGTCCAAGGTAATTGAAGTACTTCCCTACTGTTTTTTAAAATGTTACCATTCTTGGTGTCTGATTTGTCTCCATTTATTCTTTTGCGCAGAGACAGTCTAGTTTGGCCAATGGACACAAATGGCTAACTTACTACAAAAGGTAATTTCCCTTCTTTTTACAATAACACGCTTTTAAACATTTGTTTGTTTTGCTGAAATAGCCTAACAGACTATCCCTCTGGAACTGTCTGAATTGACCTTGTGACTCATCCTTCCCTGCATGTGTATGTATACCTAACAATGTTCCCTCTAAGCTGATGATGCAGCTGAACAAGTTATGGTACTCGTTGAGCAGCAATTTGTGAGGCAGGGTGCTGCATGGGCAACAGTTTTTTGGCGCTGGAAGCATCAGCATGCCTAAGTACCTTAATTCAAAAGAAATGCATAGATGTTGTCTTTTCATTCGAACTTTAATAAGAATGTTAAACTGAAATACTGTAGTTTTATTAATTTACTAAACAAATGTGAGACGATGACACTTGCTGCCTATGTAGCCTCTAACGTCATCTACACCTCACAGTTTTTGTCGCCTGTATTTTGCCATGTGGTCATGAATGTCTTTTGTGTTATGAATGGGGATAAACTTAAAATTCTAAAATGTGGGGTGGGGGTCAGGCTGGGGAGAAGAGATGCGGGGGTTGAGCTGGGGAGAAGAGACGCGGGGGACGGGCTAGGAAGGAGAAGAGATGCGGGGTCGGGCTTGGCTGGAGAGAAGCAGAGAGACACAGGGTCAGGCTGGGGGGAAAAGACGAGGGGATCGGCTGTGTGGGTGTCTGTGATAGGTCTGCAGGTATGCGACGGCTGGTGTGCTACAAAGTGAGCTTTTCTAGACTTGGCAGAGGGGAAAGGCACTTACACTCAAGTCTTCTGAGGAGTGCAGCACCAACAGTTAGCTTAACAAAGTCCTTAAGTGTCCCAAGTGCAAAGACTGAAAGAGTGCCTGTCCATTGGCAGAGTGCAAGAGTAGGAGAAGGATCCTTGCACCATTTGATTGCTTATATCCCAGGAAGTCCATCTTTTGCAACATATATGATTAGTTATTTATTGCATGTCTTTCTATAGTTCTATAGGTTTGCAGGCAAACTTCATTCAACAAGATAGGGTTTCCATCCTGAATGGTTTACAATCTAAATAAGACCACCGAATTTAGAAGTATATACCTAGAATCATTGCTGATCAGCTTTCATTTCATTTTGTCAGACATGAAAGGTTTCTGAAAGCAGCAGAATAAAGACAATACTCTCATAAAATATATGAAAAAACGTAGCAACTTACTCATTGTCATTTATGCGGTTTCTCCATTCCTCTCTTTTGATTTCCTCTCTGGCCTTCTCTAGTGAATTGATTGATGATGCCACTCGCAAGGTTGGTTCCAAAGGCTTGAAGCGTTGCTGCAATACTTCAGCTGTATCACGGAAGGGCCCCTGACAGGTACAAGATACGGTAAGCATTTTGTTGTGTTCTTTTTTTATGTATTATTATTATTTGTGACATATCCATGATGAAAGAGGATGTAGAGTGGCTTGGGGAGTGGCAAGATTTTCTCTCTAAAATAATGAAGTAAAGCAGTTCATTCTGATAGAGAGTTACACATAACATGATTTCAATTTCCAGAGGGGTAGTCGTGTTAGTCTATTTCAGCAAAACAAACAAGGAGTTCTGTGAAAACACTTTTAAATGTGAAAAATAAATGTGCTAGTTTTTAAAAGTGCCACAGAACCCCTTGTTTGTTTTACATAAGATGATGGTTAATAACATGCTCTACAAACCTAGATGAGGAGTGAGAAATGTGCATTGGTGGATTTCTTTTAACTATTAATGTATGTCTTTTATTTATAAAAGACACAATTTTAGAACGGACTGGGAGTACTTAGTTTTCTTTACCAACATACTAGTGAAATAAAATTTGATCTCCACATAATATATTGTAGCTGTGCTTAAACATTTGAAAAAAGCCTAAAACCTTTCAGATTGAGTGGGGTTTTTTTTCCTTCCTTAAAGGAAGTGTCTTTGCAATTTTGACAGTATAGATACTTTAAAAAAGATTCAAAACATGATTACAGAAATAATTGCAGACGAGACAAATAAAACAGGCGTATTTGCCACTTGCTAAAAGCCTTTTTCTGAAAAATTAAATTCTACACTTGTTTGATTACACTCAATCTATAGACTTACAGTTTCTTGACAGTTTTTTAAATATTTAATTGAAAATCTGTAACTGGGTTGTTTAATAACTGATACCAATATGTACTATTTAATGATAAAGATCTACAGCAGCAAAAAGTTCCTTCCTGCACTGTAAAAGTGACTTACACAATATCTTGCTTTTGGTACTAACCGGTAGAAACTCACTTGTGGTGTAATTATTACCATATTAAACTCGCTACATTTTAGAGACTGCTCAAGCTTTACCAGTGTTGCTAATTAAATCTTATTTTCTTTTTCCTATTGTTGTTCTTGCACTGAAGTAATGAAACATTCTGAAAATATGAATGTCCAAAGAAGCTTGATCATGTCCCTTATTCTTGAAGATCTCCTTCTTTAAATAGGTTATCACTAACAAGTCACAGCTGGAGTTACTGCAAGCACTGAGTGAAGACTGTGGGCCTAATAAAAAGAAATGATTCACGCCTCATTTATGTTCACTTATGTTTTACATTAATAGAAACCAATAATAGGAACCAGTTACCATAAAAGTCATGGACCGTAAATAACACAAATGGCAAATAAGTATCATCTAGTACTTTTCACAGCTGGACAGGAGGATTGCTATATTTGAAAGTAGTTAATGGATTTTTATTGGAACTTTACTTTTTAAAGGCACAGAGCCATGTTTCTCAAGGCCCTTTTAGAGATTCTAAGGAAGCAAGTAACAATAATTTTTATGTTTTTGGCAAGCTTTTCCCCTACTTTACTTCCAGAAAGCTTACACAAAGAATAAATCTATTTTACTGAGACCACTACATCTCTTTTAAAGACAATAAAATAGAAAAAGTTGTAGGCTGTGGGTGAATAATAAATAAAATAATAATTTATTCAAAACAGTAAATGTTATTTGCTTCTGTCTGTCCAATCAGAGAGACTTACAGAAAAAAAAGTTTGAAAAATTAATACTCTTTCTGTACTATAAAATGCTTGCATAAAGTAGGCATATGAGTGAAGTGGAGAAGAAAAGTGTCAAGTGACTCGGTCTGTGTTATGTAAAAAACAATCTTATAAGAAACATGTCCTATATTAGAAAATACAAACAATGGACTCAATCTTTCTTTTTCATCTTGAATTCCTCACTTATATTCATTGAGTAAGGGCTGAAACAGTTTATCATATATATATATTTTTTTCATCTTTAATTCATTTGATATTCCATCTTTTTCTTTGTTTATATTTTGAATAAAATTAACAGAGTAGGGCAATTACTAATGGAAGAAAAAAGTGTAACTATGCATTTCCTCAAATAATGCTATCATTATAAATGAAAGTGGGATACCATTTAAACATATTAAGATGTTTCTAATCTGCAGATTTTCCTCTTTCATTGAGTCACATATTTGGAGGAACCTTACAAACCATGGTGATAAACATCTTAGAAACATCTAATACAGATAGAGAACAAATCCATTCAACCTACTTGCATTTGACAACTTTTAAAGTCAAGGTTGGTGAGTACTGTGGTGAGTGATGCTTACAAACACCTCAACCCTTCCAGTGCTGTTGAGCATGCCAAGTGCTCTCCTTTAGGAGGAGGGGGAGGCTCTTCTATGGGAAAATCAGGATGGATTACGGGAAGGAGTTAAACAATCCTCTTCTTGCCCCAGGAAACAAAACAAAACAAAACCTCTGTGTGCAGTTTGAGCACTGTGATTAGTAGGATAAATCTTCTTACTAGATGATTTGCCATGGGTTGGCAGATCAAGTGATATGCAGTAGTGTTACCTCCCTATTACTGTATCATAAAATCAGAAACTCTAACTGTAGCAAAAATTTTGTTCTAAATTAAATACTCTCAATACTCTCCCTCACACCAGCATAGCCACCAGCCCAAAAAAAGGGGTTCGGGAGACCTTAAAAAGGAAGCAGTGTGCTTGCTCTTTTTAATGCCCTTTAATGAAGAGATGACTAATTCCAGTATTATCTGTACTTTCATCAGATTGTAATTCTAGTTAATTTAGTAATAAAAGTGATAGATCTGTTCTAACTGATAGCAACAGCATTAAAAGTTTTCTTTTATATACACTGCCTTATATACAGAGTACTTACCTATAAAATGCAGACTACTGATTTCCCTAAGAGACAACTGATGGAGAGTTAATTTTCGTTCTTTTAAATATACATAAATTCCGTTCTCATTTCAATGTCTTCCTTGGGTGCAAAGCACATTTTGGCTCTCTATAAAGTGGTGTGATACAAGTGACTAGCATGGGACCTGCTCTATACAATAAAGCTAGTGTCCAAGACTGTTGTCACAGAGAACTAAGGCACAAGGATGGCTAGTAATTAATCCCCATATTATCACACCAGACGACTTTCAGACCTATGCATTCTGATGGGTTTTCATGTCCAGCTGTTTCATCGGCTTAGACCAATGTCCTTTCCTGAGACATAAAACCCTAAATTGTCCAAGTGGTGTTGGGGATTTAGCCGTGTGACTCCCATTATCATCAATAAGAGTCACACAGCTAAATCCAAGCACTGTGCTTTGAAAATTTACCCCACAGTGTACATCCCAGGGCATTGAAAGGATTAAATTATTATATAGTAAATTCCCTCTCTGAGGTTCAGGAAATAAACAGAACTCTTCTGCTTTGTTCTGAAAGGCTATTTGTGTACAATTGCTCTCTCCCGTTGTATGTAAACTTAGCAAGTGCTACAAAATATTCCAACCAGAACAGAAATTTACAAGATTAACACATTGCATAATAACAATAAACTTGCAAAAGTAAAGTAGCAGTGAAAATACTGTCATTTACCCCTTTGTTTCAAAACATTCAAATGATTCCTATGCAATATATATCAGGCAAACTACCACCCTTGCTATCCTTAAAGATATAAAGTGCATATAATCTCATCCCATTGAAGGATAGGCACAGAATCTTTGGCCCAGCAGGACTTCAGAGGATAAATAAAATACCCATAAATATAAATTATACATAACCTGTTACCATCATGTGCTATAAAGCAAAAATGATATACTCAATGGAAATTACTGAAGAAAGTTATCTTGGGACTGTTTTCTTTCTACTTATTAGCTAATGATTGCATTAAATAGAGGTCGAGATTCAATGCCAAGCATTTGTCAGGCATTCCAAAGAGCATTCAAAGTTTTATAAGCAATAACAGAACTAAATTAGAAAAAGGGAGGCAAATGGAATAGAAGCTCAGAAGATTTGGCAAACTGATCAATAAACAAAAATAAGATGATTACCTGCAAAGGTATTTGGCAGAATTAGTTGCCTAAGAGTTATTGATATGCATTACCTGAGGTTTCTGTCTGCCAATGGGTGGAAGAGGCTGCACTGTAGGGAAAGTTAGGGAATTGATACAATTTGGAGAGTCATAAATCTCATCAGTAAGATGCTTCTTTATTTGTTGAGGTCTGTGGCTAAAAGGCCTTGCCTTCCGTAACCGTACTTCCATTGGATCCGGTGAGTGTCTAAATGGTGAGTTGTACACACCTGCAATCTAAGCAGGAAATGGAGTTATCTTGAATTCAAGTAATTCAAACATATGTTTGTTTTCATGCTGTAAAGCAAAATGATAGACAACTATATGACAAATGTTTCAGCAAAAAGTTTCAATAGGACTAATGACATGAGACAAGACTAAGGATGAGATGCATGCCTTACATTCCCATTAAGACATGACTTAAGTAGGACTGCATGGTACATAGGCATCCTCATGACCTTCTGCATAGGGGTAGATTTCACTCCTGAATGCTTATGTTGCAGAAATGAGATTATGAAGATCATATTTCCTTCCAGTTACATAATCCTTCACACTCCATGGACAGTAGCCAAAGAAATATAAACATTTCTCCTAATAATTATACTGGGTAAATCTCATTCTAGTTTAAAACAAAATAATATTGAATGTATGTCTTCTAACGTAAAGTAGTAAAATCCCTAATAGAAAAAAATAGCTTTCCAAGTATATTATCTATCATTTTTAAAAACATGCTGAAAAAGAGGATATACAGAGGCCAGGTGCACCCTTATATCTCTGCACTGCTATGATAGGTGAACCATATCATTTTGGCTTCAATAGAATAGCAAATAGCAGCATTCTCACACCTAGAGCTTAATGACAATTAACCATTAACCATTCCATTAATATTCTTATGAACACAAAAGGAAATTTTTGTTTGCTCTCCATTGCAACACTTTCATGATAACTTTCTGCAAGCATCCAAGTGTGTTAGCTTTACCTGAATAGCTGGGAAAAGTGAATATTTAGGTCAAATAGGTATTCTGCACTGTATATTAAATTGTAAAATTTGCAGCCCACTTTGTGAATTCCATAATTTGGTAACAATATGATGTTACTTACATAACTAAACAACAAAGCAGTAATTTCCAGTTGTTATTTGGCAACATCTATTATTTGCAATTTGCAAATGTCTGGCAAGCCAAAACTTAAATGCCACACAAATTTCCAAATAATTTTGTATTATAATATTTTCATGTGTTTGTAGGCAATTCATGAATAGAAAAAAAAAGTAATTTGTTGAAAAAATTATAAATAATTTCATTTTAATAATTAGGGAGGTATTTACTAAATCTGGGAATTGCTATATTCCATAGGTCAAAACGACTGCAATTTTGGTAAAATATATTACATCTGTGTAAAAATTAATCTAAAGTTCATAACTACTTTTTAAAAAACAATATACTTGCAAATGTCTTAGTTTTTTTAAACCACATTTGTGCAAAGAATTTTTAAATTTTGCTTTTAACATGTTATTAATTGCCAAAATCTACTGAATAAAAAAGCAAGTGAAGACATTGGTTTAGAAGAGCAGTAGGTGGGAGGGAGAGAGTAAATGTTTATAATGTTGCATTTTTCCTTCTGTAAAACTATTTTGGCTCCTTGATAAAATTAAGTAGAGATCAGGCTCCTCATAAAGTATTAACAGCTTGAATTTAGGATTGAGAACTCTCCTATTAGCTGCAATGCACTTTTCATTAGTGTGTCCCACTGCAACATTTCAATTCATGAGGTTAAAAAGTTAAATAAGGCCTTTATGAAACTTATTCTTTCATGTATTTAGATATACATTGATTGTAGCTTATTTAAGATATTGCTGTTAAAGTCTATCGGACAGATTCTCCTATCTGAGTATTTAGCCCTAAAGACATTTTAATTGTCTCAGTGTAACTGTCTCACACCATTCTCCCCATTCCTGTGGAGCTCCCCTCTCCCCTAGAGAGACAGCTGGAGCGCGACGCTGGCCAAGGGAGCCCTGGGCTTCCTCCTAGCCAGACTGAGCGGTTGCGGCCAGGAGGGAGCGCGGTCTGCCGCGCTCCCTCCTGGTCGGGACCGTAGGGCTCCCTTGTCCCCGAGACCCGCGCTCCAGCTGTGGCAGCTGGAGCGTGGGACTCGGGGACAAGGGACCGCGGGGCTTCCTTCTTGCCTTGACCTGAGTGGTCCCGGCGAGAAGGGAGCCCTGAGGTCCCTTCTTGCTGGGCTCCCCGCTCTAGCTGCCCACTGCTGAGCAGCTGGAGTGCGGGTCTCCAGCTCTCCTTCCTCGTCGGGACCGCATGGTCCCGGCTAGGATGGAGTGTGGGGAGCGTGGGGCTTCCTTCTCCCCAGGGTCTCCGCTCCAGCTGCTGATCAGCTGGAGCATGGGTCCTGGGGAGAAGGAAGCAAGCCCTGTGGTCCTTTCTTGCTGGGACCTGAGTGGTCCCGGCGAGAAGGGACCCATGCCCTAAGTCGACAAAGTCGACTTAGGGCTACCCCACATCTACACTGGCTTAAGTCGACTCTAGGGAGTTGACTTAAGCCTTAGAACGATTAGGAAGGTGGTGTTAGAAAGTCGACTTAATTTTAATTAAGTTGACTTTATTTTCCTTAAGTCGACTTAAGCAAGCTGCTTAAGTCGACTTAAGGAAACTGCAGTGTAGACGCAGGGTAAATTAAGTCTACTTAAGCAGGCTTAACATCCCACAATCTACTTAACATCCCACAATGTTTCATATTCATTTCATGCTCTTATTATTTTCACAGCATTTTATAAATAAACCTGTCTGTAACTTTATCATATCAGTTTGTATTTGCTTGCAAATACTTAATGATCTTCAGGAGCTGAACTGATACAAGTTTTCAAAAATTGCCCCTGGCTTTTATTGTATCACTGCCTGACTACTAAACGAACTATTCGTTTGTTATGCACATAATGTGAAATTCATCCAGATACAAAAGGCCTGTTCAAGGCCCTCCACACCAGATAGGCCCCATATTGGGATGTAAAACATAGTGTCCAGAGGAATCCATAGTCTAGCCACAATTCAGAAAGCACTTAAGCACATGTTTAGCTTTAAAATATGTGCCAGCTACAATGGGTTTTAAGCACATGCTCAAAATGAAGCATTACAATCTTCTTGTCTTTGAGGCTTTTCACCGTTAAGTCCCACCATGTTAACCAGTATACTAGCATATCATGTTGTCAATGTTGCCTTTGCCCTTTCAATGATGGCAGCCTCAGACGGCTGCTTCTCCATTTCTCATTCAAGCACCTTTCCCGCTTTATTCCATGCCCCTCCTCCAAGTATGGAAAAAAAACCACACAAAATTCACAAAATCAGCTCCTCATCCTTTAAGTCATTCCTCAAAACCTACCACTGCTGTGATGCTACAGATTGCTCCTATCTAGCATTGGTTAGGCAAGTAATGACCTGTAATTTCTGCTTTCTACAAAATTCTGTTCATTCTATTATTACCTCATTCTTCCAACACACTTCCCACCTAATGTGTCTGCTTTGTTCATGAATTATCTATCATCTAGACTGAGTTCTATAGGGCGGGGACTGTCTTCCTTTCTGCACGTCTGTACAATGAGGTCTTGACTGTATTTCTAGTCAATACCATGAATTATCCATAATACAAATGATAGGGATGTTTTCCTGAATTGCCTCCAAGTGTGCTATGAAGGAGAGTCTCTAAAGTGGCTCTGCATAGACTAGTAAACAGGGTTGCTTTGTAGGGACAGTAATAATAATAATAGCAATTTCCTATATAGAACTTTTCATCAGTAGATCTCAGTGTTTCAGAATCTTCATAAAACCTTCCAGAGTTAGAGAAGTATTATCCGCTCTTTTCCAATGGGAAATTAAAGCACAGACAGATGTAAGTGACTTGCCCAACGCCAAACAGGAAGTCCATGGAGCAGCAGCAACTTGAACTCAGGAGGCAGTATGCCATAGCGCCCCATTCCAAGAATGGCCCAGTGGTTAGACCTAGTGGCTTAGGATGTGAGGCACCTTTCTGAAGTTACCTTGTTCTCAGCTTTTTTTAAAAAAAATGAAACCGAAGTCTTTAGCTGTTATGGTTACAAAGAAAACCTCAGAAATGTGACCCAAATGTAACTCATGCAGCGATGTCTATGTAAGTCTGCAGACTGCCTGGAACAATATTATGTGATGTGTGAACCGCAACATTACTCTCAATAAGTTGTTAACTCAGATACCCAATGATGATAATTCAGAGGTCAGTATTATTAACTGTTTTATTTCTCATGTAAAAAAGGAAAGAATGGAACAGATTAGCATGGTTTACTTTAGGTAAGATCTCATTCTGCTGTCACAAGTGAGTCGAGTTTGGAAGATACCATCTCTTAGGCCTGATCTACACTTAAAAGTTAGGTAAACATAACTACAGTACTCAGGGCAGGGGCGTTGCTGGATAGAAAAATCATCCAGGGCTGTGGCCCCCCAGCCCACTCCCTGCTAGCTCCCGCCCCCCAGCTAGGCCACACCCCCAGCCCCTACCCCCACCCAGTCCCCCCACCACTACCCAGCCCCCACCAAGTCTCCTTGTCCCCATGCTTCCTTCGCCTGTCCCCAGGCCTCTAACTCCATCCATCCCTCCCCAGCCCCCCCATGCTGACCCCTTGCTCAACCGACTTGTGAGTCCGGACCCCTCCATTCCCACTCCCCCGGTCTCCGTGTTCCCCCCTTACCTTAACCCCTGATACAAAGGCCCGGGACCAGCCTGCGGGGGCGGAGCACGACAGCTGGCAGAGGAGCCGGATCAGGCCATGCTGCCGGCTGCCGCGCTCTGCTCCCGTCGCCGCCGCCGCACGCCGGCCCCTCGGGCCTGATCCTGCCCCTCTGCCGCTGCATGCCGGCCCCTCGGGCCTGATCCTGCCCCTCTGCCGCTGCACGCCAGCCCCTCGGGCCTGATCCTGCCCCTCTGCCGCCGCACGCGGATCACTTGGGCCTGATCCTGCCCCTCTGCTGCTGCCATCATGGGCAGGCAGCGTGGCCAGATCAGGCCTGGGGCCCCTTTCCCGGCTCCTCTGTCCCCCTGCCCCGTGCTCCTTTCCCGGCTCCTCTGTCCCCCTGCCCCGTGCTCCTTTCCCAGCTCCTCTGTCCCCCTCCCCCGTGCTCCTTTCCCGGCTCCTCTGCCCCTTCCCCAGCCCCTCTGCCCACCGCCTCCTCCCAGCCCCCCTCACCCAGCCGGAGGCTTGCAGGGACGGCTGGCAGAGCCACTTCTGGGCCAGGCCACTCCCGCCCTAAGCACGCTCTGTCTGAGCATGCTCAGGGCAGGAGATTTGAATCTCCCCAGCCTGGCCACAGCAGGAGTCTGCGGCTTTGCTGGGGCCCCTGGGCAGAACGCAGCGTACCGCCTGGGTTTTCTATTTTTAGGGGCCCTGGAATGCTGGCCCCTAAAAATTGGGAGCCCCAGAACTGTTCTCCCTTACTTTAATGTCTGCCTGCTGGGGAAAATAGATCCGGGGCTCAGGCTATTCTACCCGGGGCTGACGCCCTGCCAGCCCGACGGCAACGACGCCTCTGACTCAGGGTATGAAAAATTCACAATAGTTCAATTTAATGATGTAGCTGTTGTAATGTAGAGATGGACTTATTTTCTTCCTCAGTGAGGGAACCAACTCCAAGGAACCTGACAGAACCCATGAGCACATTCAGATTCCATCGAAGAGAAGATGAAGACCAGGAAGCTTAGAGATAGTCTACAATGAAAATCCACATTTTTTAGAGATATAATTAAGGCAACCTAACCTAGTGTAGACAGCATTAGATGGACAGAAGAATTCTTCTGTCAACCTATTTACCACCTCTTGGGGAGGTGTATTACCTAGAACAATGGAACAGTCTTTCCTGTTGTTTTAGTGTCTATACACTGAAGCTGTGCTACTGTAGCATTTTAAGAAGAGACACAGTATCAGAAAGCACTTAATCATATTTTGAACATCTGTACAGAGTATAATGAGCAACATCTCATTTTCACATCTCATTAGGGTAGAACAGAGCATTTTTATTTTTGGGATGTAGCTTGGGAGAACACCACCATCTTTTTCCCCAAGTCTGACTCCTGGGGGAAAGCTTGGAAAAGAAGCCACAAGATCTGTAATTAGAAGATTCCATGTCCCTAACACCCAGCAAAAGTGGTGCAGAGATGTTGTGGTTACTATTCCAGCCAATAAGTTTAAGTTGTAACCTTGTTCCGACTGTGATATAGTCCTGTTCACAGGCCAGGTCCTTGGTTGAGGGTTACATTTAACGTCTGTAATCACAATGGATTCAACACCCATAAAGCTCTTTTACTTTGGCTTTATGAAGTGAACTGAATTTCATCCATGCTATGTTTGTCCTCCTAAAAGTTAACTTAAGATGTATCTTTAGTTCCAGTTTACTTCTGAGTTTTACTTCTAGTTTTGCTCAACACATATATTTATTTGATTTAGTTTTTAATTTTTCAGGAAAACATGGGAACATGTTATAAAATTCTTCTGGATTCAAGAGTTGCTTGTTACCTTTATTCCTATTTTAATTATATATACTATATTTCATGAAGGCTAAATTGTGAATATGAAACTAATTCTGTCATATATATTACAAATTTACTTTGCTACATGTATATGTATTCTGCAAAACCTTAATAACCCATATAGGATAAAAATTTAATTTTGTCACCAGAAGAATGGGAGTGCTGCTATAACTTAGACAAAGGTAGATGATTTAAATGTGCGTAGGCCAGTTTTCTTCCCAAATTAGCCCTGCATCTCCTGCACTATATATAGGAGATACAATCAGTTTTAACATGTTCATAAATTATCTTTTTTTCTTTAAGAACTATAATCAGGAACAACTTTTAAATTATTATCTGTTACCTATCCATTAGATACTGTTATCGGAACTATTTCACAGTTATATGTATATATAGAGTAGATGGAAAAATGAAAATAACCTTGTGAACAAAATGGCTTTCTGAAACTGCGTTTCATAATCTATATAGAGTCCCTGCATATGCTCTACAGGATTGTTCTTTATTCAGATATTTTCCCCTTTTAGTGGCAGAATAAGGAAATATAATTCAAAGCATTTCAGATTACTATTGCTAAAATAATAACTTAAAAGCTGCTTTTTTTTTTTACAAATCGCTTTTGCAAAGTACTAGTTTTAGTAAGACATGCAAATGATGGCCCCAATCCTGAAAAAGAATTTGGCCTGCATGGAGTCATAGTGAAGTAATGGCATTCTGCTCAATTACAAATATGATCTCTCCGTGGTATCTGAGTCAGAGTTCGTTACCAGGTGTATTTCAATTTTTATCATTTTCTCAAATGATCCTTATTAATTATTTTAAAGTTTAATTTGATACACGCTATTGTTCAGATAAATGTATCAATTATTAACGTTATCAGCCCAAGATACAGAGTTCAGATTTAGATTCAAAGCTAACTATAAAATTTTCCCCAAGTTTTTTTTGGCTATAATATATACTTGTTCATGCCTATTATTTATATAGGCGTGAGCTGTGAATTTCAGATCCAGGCTTGAACTTGTAGAATGTTTGTGAATAAAAACTGGACTCAGTATTTCAGTTCTGGTCCATCTATAACTATTGTTCCTATACAGTTAACACATCTCAGCAAATCAGAGCTCTCTTCCTACAACTTCTTGCATATAGGCTGACTTCTGTACCCACTTGGATCCTTATTCCCTTTTTGAGTAATGGCAGAGTGCAAGACGTTGCTGGTTTGGAGCTTCTGACAATTAATCACTTCCTTTTATCTTAAAGCAGCCTGATACAGCATTACAGAATTTGTACCTTCTTCTCTTTTTTTGACCTTAATATAGTATTTTCTCAACTGCAAGATCATTATAGTTAATGCTGCTTTTCATAGGCTTATTGAAATTAAGAAAGAAGCAGTCTTAAAAAATTATCCAGTACCTTGATTCTAATTTTTTTTACTTCTTGAGCCAATTTTTGTAAGTAGACTGTGAATTCCCTCCCCTGGCCCACCAAAAATATTACTATAAGATACAAAAATCATACCTACTCTGTTGGGAACATGACACATTTTTTCTGTCTCATGTTCTTAACAACTGAGAAGGGCCACTGTCAAAGCTGGCTTTCTGGGATTTCATTTTCAGGAACAATTTTCTGAAGTGACAAACACTATGGGGAAATTTTTGTAAATTTTTAAAAAAAACAAAAAAAAAAAAAAAAACCCTTACAACTGAGTTATTTGCAGTATTGTCATGCTAACTTCCAACTCAATAAGACCACAGAAATCTCAAGAGGGGACTCTGCTAATAGCTTCTTACTGACCTCCTTGCATGAAACCCTTCTGCTGAATGGTGGCCCAATGGTGAATATGGCAAATGAGGTGTGAAAAGCACAGATTTTTTTTTTAAGGCTATGATTCTAACTCATTTGGGGGTGGGAGGTGAGAGAGAGAAATGAGTTATACAATAGATATATACCTTTTCCCTGGAATTCTCCCCATCAGACTTTCCATCATGGAAACCCAAGCATGACCTAGAATATTAATTGTGCCAGGTCAAGCATACTAGCAAAATGTACCATTTGTTACCCAGTCATCCTTAGCTTTACATTAATATTTTGAATCATTTTGCATTTCTAACAATCTGTCGTTTAGCTTTCTTCCAATCATTTTTGTCTTCAGAATTATGTATAGTATATGGAGAAAGAAATGATATGATTAAAAATGCAAAGTCATTAATTTAATGAACAATCACATCAGAATTTTTCTTGAATTAAGTATCATTTTTGTCATTGATCCTAAGTTTGAGCTGGGCTGTGCAGCATCCATGATCATCTTTCCTAACTATTAATTTTCATTATTTTTATTATTTATCATTTCCATCTATGCCCACTGGTTTGCTTGGTACCTCCCAGATTTAAAAGATGACATGGTCTCTGCCTCTAGGAGCTTTCAAGTGAAATTAGACAATGTAAAGGGAGTGAGGAAGGCATGAAGGGAAGGACTATTATGTGGTTTCTCAGTGAGGACTAGTGAATCGGATGATATAGGGGAGAGTGGATGATTTAGGTGTTTTTAGTTAGGAATATAGGGATGTCTTTAGCTGACTAATTTCTTTTCTTTTAGAACCAACCATATAGTTTTAAACAATAAATGATATGTTGGTAAATGTAACTGGCACACTAAATGTGCACACATATGTAAAATTAAAAATGAGTGGAACTGGTTTTCAGATAAACTGCAGTCAGGATGTCTTTAGAGAATTTATCCTGGTATCTTAAAAATACTTCATGTCTCAATATATTTTAATCAAGCTGTAAGTAAAGGAGCTTTTTTATGTTAATATTTTCCTGCATGAGTTCTGGAAGGCTAAAATAATTATCTCATATATAACCATCATAAATGTAAATATCTCTTTTAACCATAATTTCTTTTTGAAGAAAAAAATAATTTCAAGGTAGTACGTCTGGCTGACTGATTGCCAGGATACGGGCTTAAAATAAAGTTTTACTTTCTCATGTTGTGCTTCTTTAACCAGAAGTCAGATGATTTTCTATATAAATCAAATGAAAGAATGAGAAGAATTCTTATTCAAAAGAATCCTCTGACTCCTGGTTAAATAAGCACCCTTTATCCGGGCAAGCAGTCAGCCGGACATACTACCTTGAAGTTGTTATATTTTTTTATATAAAATATGGTATTACAAAGAGCAGTTGTTTTGAGGGACTGAGAGAGCAGCCCAACAAGATAGGGTCTTCACATCTTACTTGAAAATACTTTTTGCTCCATTTTAATTTGTAAAAAGTAAGCAAGTTCACAAAAGAGGGAACAGATCTTTAAAGCCATAAAAGTAAAAGCATGAAGGAGAGCTGTGAATGAAATATTTGCTAGAGATGGGATTGCTGAATCAACACTGACCAGTGCACTTCATCATAATTATCAGGACATACTACTGCCAGGGGATTTATAAAAATCCCACTCAGCAAATAATTGCCCTGCTGTTAGGAGATAGTCAGAGTGTTAACACACTGTCACAGTCCAGCGTTTAGTAAGATATTCAACATTCAATTACTCTTGCTGAGAACTAAAAGGAAACATGATCATTTCTCAGCTACTGCAGTTATACTCCCACATGAATTCCAGTGAACAATTTTGTTAATCCCCAGATATAGTTTCTTTTAGGAAGTAGAACTACTTTAAAACATTAATGATTCAGAAGGAAAAACCTTGCTGAAAAGATGCTGGAGCCATTTGTTTCATTTTGTTTTGAAAAAGGCCTTGCAATCCAGTAATCTGTACATTTGAACAGGCTATGGAACTCCTGCATGCAAAAGCCCTCTTCCACCCCCTCCCATAATGACAAAACAAACCTGTCATAAAAGGTAATTAGTTTGGCCATGCCCTTGCGCCAAATAATTGGAAAAAACCCTTCTAGTTATCCAAACGTATCCTGATAGAATATGGTAAAAGCAGTTATATAGGTAAATAGAAGTCGTCTTATTTACAGAACAGATCTAGACAATTATATGGGATATTGTGATGACATAAGAAACAGCTGCCAAAGAAAGAAATAATTTTATTTCCCCTTGTGATTAAGTAAACTAGTGTTCCACTGACTTAGTATGTCTTTGTTTGTCTGTTGCTTTGGGTCTGGGGTCTGCACGTGACACTCTTTCCCCTACAATAGTATATTCTGTCTGATTCATTTGATGATTCATTTTAGTTAAGCTGCTATGACTTCACAAGGCAAATAAACTGGAAGGGGACAGTGTGAATAGCTGTTACCTTAGATGTCACAATGGGATCAGTAAGCAATGTGTTGAGGTTTTCATGAATGGACATATGCGATGTGGAAGAAAGAAAGAATAGAGGACAGAACAGTGCGACAAAGGAAGTAATAGAAAAGAAGCAGGAAAGGGGTAAAGAAACAACAAAGAGGAAAATGGATGGTTCCAGGTTTCAATAGCAAGGTAGGCAAATGGGAAACAAAGAAGAACTGGGGAAGAAGGGGAAGAAAACATAAGGGAGAGGGGTTGAGGGAAAAAGTTATTATGGGGCACAGCAGCACTGATCATGTCCATTCTTGGAGGCGTAGTACTTATCAGTATAGTAGTTTATACCAATATCAAGTGATAGGATCTAATAGTGAGCAAACTCTGTGTAAGTTAACCCAGGGAACATTACCTTAACTGTATTTGTCTGCCAAATGTATATATACATCACTCATTTTGCAGTTTCATTAAAGGTGGGATACCATCAACACCACTTCTTAATCAACCAGAAGGGCTGCTTTTGAGAAATGTATGGTACTTCATCTTCATGCCTTCTTCCATCCCATTCCTAGTCTCCCGCTTTCTGTATACCACATGACCTTTCTCTCTTCCTTAAAATATACTTATTCTTAAAGTATATTTTCAAAAATTACCTCTACAAGAATTCTGCATCACCTCAAGCTCATATTAGTACCAAATGCACTACTGTATACTGGCCAAATTTAACCCCTTAATAATTTGATTGACTTTAGTGGGTTGTACCAGGGATAAATGTGGTGCTATATATCTGAACAGTTTACTCTAAGTGTCCTAGACTATAAATTCCTTGGGGCATGGTCTCTGTCTTCTTCAGTGTTTGCACAGCACCAAGCTAAAAATTGACAAAAGTCAAATTGTAACTCCCTCCATTCAGTTATCCACCCCTGGAATTTTCTCAGCTGCTTGCTGGCACAAGTAGCAGTAATACACAGAACAGAACTTTTTCACACTTTTTTCAGTTTCTCACTCTGATATGTACTCATTTCATAGGTCACACAGCCTACCACTTAAACTCTATCACTAATCCTACCCACAGGACCAGAGCAAATGGTGCATTGCCTGGAGAAAACAAGCCACAGATTGTACACTTTTGATGCAGAAAAAGGAAATTTAGATAACAGGTTAAATTTAGAACCCTTTAGGTAGAAGGAATTTTAAAGAGTGATTTTATAAAAACACAGGTCTCATCCATTCCTTGAATGCACAGCCTTGCTTTGCATGCCTCGCAAGAGTGATGTACGAACAATATGTGCCTAGTAGGAGCTCTAGGATCTATTGTTCCATGTCCAGCAATGTCTCCCACAGGTCACAGAGCATGCTGTAAATGCATTACATTTGTAGAAGGTACACCATTAGCACAGTCAGCGGGGCCATCCCCACCTCATCCCACACCCTTCAGGTTAATTGGAACAGGCAGTAGCACTAGCCAAGAAGAGTTTTTCTTAATAGAGTACAAAGACTGTAATTGTGCCTCTTCCCTCCTCTACCCCCCTCAAAGAGAGGGTGAATAAGATCTTTGGCTATGTCTACACTAACAAAGTTGTCGACTTTGTTAAGTCGACTTTAAAACTGACCTTGTTAGGTCGACTTACTAAATTGGCTACACTTTAAGTTGACTTTGTTAAGTCGACTTAACAGCAGAGATAGCCGTTATATTGGCTTTAAGTTGATTTAATAAAGTCGATTTAGTGTTAATCCCGTCTACACTGGCCTTGAGTTCACTTAAGGCTTAAGTCGACCTAAAAGTGGGTGTTCTCAAGTTGATTTAAGGAAATGTTTAAGTCGACTTAAGAAAAGCCTAGTGTGGATGCTGCTTTGTTTAGGTCGACTTAAGCGTCCTTAAGTTGACCTAAATTGCCAGTGTAGACGTACCCTTTGTGACCCTCCTGTCTTTCAGCCCTGTGCAGAGACTGGCATAGTATAGCCCATAGTATGCAGTTGATCATAGATGCCACCTATAGCTTTGATGTGCCACAGCAAGACTAATGACTCTTGATCAATTTTTTTTGGCAAGTACTATGAGACAGACAATGCAGACTGAGAATCCTTTATAAATTATGGCTTATGAAAACAGAATGCTAAAGAAAAGAGAAAAGGAGATTACATACTAATAGTATTAAAATGTATATGCGAGTCTGTTAGCAAGCTAAGAAAGCTCATTTTCTCCCTTTTTAAATTTGAACAGAATTTTTAATGATACAAGCTTAGGTAGCAGTGTGAGACATCTGACTTGGTGACAAATAGATCAAGAGTGGGCTGTTCAGTGGCTGGGGATGCTCCTATTTCTGAATGGAAATGGCTACATTTTTTTTATCTCCAGGAAATATAAGTACCGAGAATGAATGATAATTTCATCCCATGAATGTTTTGGAGACAGGATAATAAAATTTATAATAGTAAAGAAGGAGGAAATAAAATGTAAAAGGTAAGAGCTAATTCATTCTTCATGCTAGCTCAGTCCTTGGCCTTTCTTGAACATAGACTGCCAATAGTAACAAATTATGTATGATCATTTTGCGAGGTGGACTGTTCACTTGGGACTAAGCTCAAATGACCAAATCTTCAGCCTTGCCTCTTAAACTATGGATCCAAAGATCATAGGCCAGTGCTTTATCCACTGAGTCCTCACCTTTATAAAAATAAAACTGCCAGGTGTCCAAAGACAGAGTGTGTGTCAAACAGTGTCACTTCAGACCAATTGTTTTTCAAGTGCTTATAGAATGGCATTGGGTTAATCAGCTGTGCCTTATGAATATTCTTTAGTATGTGTTAAGAAGGGAATTGTTGGTCTGATTCTCCCCTCATTTATACACTTTTATCCCAATGTAACTTCACCGACTTCAGGAGACTTAGTGTCTGACTTACACTGGTGTAAATGAGAGAACAATCAGTCCCTTAGTACCATTCTTATTTATTATTGTCTCCACTTACAGGAACAAAAGCAACTGAAAAAAAATAAACAACATTCAGTTATTATTTGACTTGTGGTAAATTAATCTTCAACACACTTTCAGATGAAGCAGAACTGAAAAGAGACCTGAAAGTAGTCTTTTTAACTGTATGAACTAACAAACATGATAAATTAGTAGATAATGTTACATGTGAGTGAGTCATTGAATGCTGCAAATAAGTGGCTCAATTATGAGCTCTACAGTGACAATAATTTAAAAAAAAGACAAAACTGGTATAAAAAAATCTATGAACAGAATCCTTATGCCATGATTCTATCACCCTAATACTCATAGGTTATGATGAAAAATCCATGGAAGTCAATGAAAAGACTCCCATTAGCTTCAAATGGGTCTGTGCATGGATTATGGCAGTATTCAATGTGAACAGAAGCAGCAGAATTGGGTTCCTAAAGAGTAAGACAATATTAGAAACATACTGGGACTTGAAACTAGAAATAGGCTTACTTTCCATGCTTTTTGCTTGATAATCATGTTCTCATATCTCTGCACAAAACCCTTTCCTTGGATTTTTTTCCTACACTATTCACCTTTTAAATTGCTATGGTCTTCCATCTTTATAGCCAGTTGGGATGGTTATCTTACTAAAGATTGTTTCTTTATAAAAGCTGCTCACCTATTGTACTCTTCCTGTAGCTACATGACCATAAGAGGAGCATATTTCCATAAAAATAATTCTTGTCCTCTCTCTCTTCTTTCTCCTCTCTGAGAAACTCAAATGCTCTGCTCTATTGTGTGATTCTGAAGGAAGCAAATATCAGCAAATGCAAGCCAAAAATGAACAGAAGGTGGGATTGGAACTAATGTGGCTTGCTCCCCCATCAGCTGATTCTGTATAAGCCCAACTTTGCTCATCTCCAAACCCAGTGTTTACTAAATGATCTCCAGCATCCCAGATTGGAGGCATCAGTGCCTATTGTCTAAGACGCACTGACTGTCAAAAGGGCATCCTTTCAGGACATCCTGTGGCAACATCCATTGTAGCATGGAGCCTTCAACCTTCAGCAGAAGAGCTATACATTTACCTTATTCAGAAAGTGACCTAAAGGTCTGTGTACCAGACTAAACCACCCTTGCTAGCAATGCATCCATAGCCTTGAAAATGAACTGACAAAGGTACAGCTGGATATTAGGCCTTATATCCTAACATAGAATCTTAGCAGGTTTTTTAGTGTGGGCCTAGTTAAATTCATGGACTTAAGAATTTTTCTTAAGGAAGGCAGACACAAAAACCTTCTTCAAGGCCAGAGTAGTTACTATGAACACAAGGACCTTGGTCAACATAGATTTGTCAGTGTTTATTCTCAAGCTATGAAAATCTCCTTCCGGGCATGGATGACCATGATATAAGACTGGCCTCTTGGAAGCCAGTTGCTTAAGCATACTAAGTCCCTGACATAGTAGATGGAGGGCATCCAAAGCTAAACTCTGGTTGAAAACCATAAGGGGGCTACTGCCATTCCAAAAAGTAGCAACCTGGTTTTGTTATTTGTGGTTTCCCAACAAAATGTAATAGATGTTTATAGATTTCAAGACCAAAAGGGACCACTGTGATCATCTAAACTGACCTCCTGAATAACACAAGCTCACCATTTTTTGAACTGTTCAGGTCAGAACCTTCAAGATGCATGACAGTGACCTTGGCTTTGCACTTCAGCAGAATAATCTGAATTCTGAAGATAGGAGTGTCCCTGTAAATAACAGCTGTAGCTAGAGATTTAGAAGCTGTATCAGAGATTTCCAAAACGGCCCTAGAGTATGCTTTGACACTTCTTGATCTTAAAAGAGCTTTAAAAAAATTCTGTTTCTGTTCTCAGAAAAGTACTGAAGACATCTTGGACAAAATTAAATAAATAAATAAATCATCTATACCTTGCCTTACCACTTAGTAATTAGAAGCACATAAAGTCCAGGCTGCCCAGAAGAAGGCTTTCCTTCCTAAAAACTCAAAATGTTTAGATTCTTTTTCTTCAGAAAAGGAAGATACCTTTCCCAATTAGACTTTTCAAACACTGCTGAGATTATTAGAATGACAAAGTAAGAGGTAGAAAAAAATTATTTCAATTCTTCCCTTAGTATTTAATATAGGATGTTGTGTATCCCTGAGACAGAGACAAATGAGGCAGAATGATTCTACACTACTTTTGCAGACTCTAACAAGTAGTCATTAATAGGGAAAGCTACCTAGTCCTTCTCTTGGAGTTCTAAGTTATCGAGAAGCTTATGAGGATTCTCTGCCTAGGAGCTGACAAACGAATGTCAAGAGAAATTGATACCCTACAAATTGAGGCTTGGAAACCCTAAGTGTCACTCAGAGGAAAGGAAGAGGCAATCAGCACAGCCTCTTCAGGGAATGGGAAATAATAGGGCATTTCAGAGGACTTCTCAATGGTATCATCATCTGCCAGAATGGCAGATGCCACATCCCATAAAGCTGCAGAACAAGGACAATGAGTCTTCTTGAGCTTCTTGGGCTCATCAGCAATGAAGACGCAAGTCTTTTATCAGCCTCTTCTTACTGAGGGTCCCCCATCTCTTGATGTTACAGAAGCAGAAGGTGGAAGACTGCACGGCCAAAAAGGACATGATACACAGAGAATGGAAACTGCTCTGGTAAGTTTTCCAGCCAGGAGCTAATTGAGGCAGAGAAATGGCCCAACAGAAGATACTCATCAATAAAAAATATTGGGGAGAGCACCAGCAGAATTAAATGAGACAGCCTTTCTCAGATTAGAGGTTCTCAAGTGTCTGCATCTGGTTCTGCTTTAGGTAAATAGAGGATCCCCTGGAACTGCTGATAGTATCAGTCTAGCTGACCCCAGCTTGGTGGATCCCAGAGGAGAACAGTCTGGGCTTGGAACCAAAGATGGATCTGACTATGTCAGTGTATGATGATGAGCTGAGGGATGTGCATATGACCCCAGACAGTCAGTAATGCTCAAAGAGGATCTATGGCTGTGTGGCCGGGCCTAAAACTCTCACAGTATGCCTCTGTGAAAGTAATGCAATGAAGGAGAACTTTCAACATTTGGGCTGCAATTTTCCATACTTAGTCTCTATACAAACATGCATTTGGTGTTTAAAACTTGAGCAAAATCAAATTTTGCTGTTTAGGAGCACAAGAAGAATAGAGAGAAAATACACATTTCCCATTACCTCACATGGTAGTATGAGTGCCTGTGAGAAAACCCAGTCAGGGATGAAGCCACAGGATCCACTAATTACACTGATTCTCTAGTCCTCCTTCCACTAACAGAAACAATTATAATAACAGAGGATTTATTCAGCCTTTGACATTGTGTCTCCATAACTGCTGGAGCCCTAGGTTTGGTCCATCATAAACCTACAAGGAAACTGATTTTCATCAATATTATGTGCACAAGTACATCTGGGAATATGAGATGTTAGAATCATGCAGTGACTGAGACGTGCAGTCCCTTGTCCCATTAAGCATAGCCTTTTCAAACCCAATCCTGTGAAGTACTGGACAATTCCTTTAAGGTGCTGAGCTGCTTCACCTTTCATTGATTTCAAAGGCAGCTACAATTTGTCAGCACTTTGGAAAATTGGCCTCTTAATGCATTTGCCACATTTACTTGCTAATATGTACTTAGAGGAGATCATGTAAAACCTGCACACTTATATCTGAGTTCACCAATACAAAGAGAGAAAAGGAGACATTGTACATATTCATAATAGAAACATTAAATTAAAAATCTTATTTTTTTAAATTAATTATACTAAAATGGATTTATATTAGAAAAAAATCTGAAAAAAGTCAGAGTTTTTGCTAAATGTCATGCAGGTTTCAACTCATTGCATCTTTAAGGTATCTTGTTCATTACAAAACACAGCATTTATTAAATTGTTCCTTTAAAAGCTGATGAGAAAAATACTGTTGAGCATAAATACACATACACTTTTTAAAATCCAAAATAGAGGACTTCAGCTTTTTTCTAATAGAATTTAGACTGATAACAATGTTGATACCTTTTCAAGATATTTCTTTCTCTATTCCACAATGGAATCTCTTGCAAAAAGCAACCAGTAGGTGGTGCAGACAACATAATTTATTACTTGATAACAAGGGCATTGACTCTGTAGCAGGTTTCTTCATAATTATGGGAATCATGTAGGAGAAATTTTCTTCAAACAAAGGAAGCTCATATGTGTTAGGTGGTACTTGACTAGTTATTGAAGCTACTGGTATATAAAGCAAGTTGATTAAAAGCTCAATATTTCATAAGTATAGAATTTTAGAGCTCATAATTTAGTTCTCCAGGCATTATTTTGAAACAAAGTTAGTTTTAATCAAATAAAAAACCACTTTCTATTTTCAAATCTCTTCTTACAGCTACAAAGTTTGGGCTGCATTTGTGGTTCATGAACAACACCAGCTACATAGAGACGAAAAGTAGGTGCTATTTATTGTCTAAAGCTGTAAAATTTATTTGTGTTTTGAAGTTAGTGGGATGTATAACAAACAATTTTCAGGGAATGATGGTTGATTTAGTCTGTGACAACAAATTAACCTTATTACTGGTAGTAAATATTGATTATACAAATATGCTCACTCGTTTAGATTTCTTTCTGAAATATAGATGTCCAGAAGATACCCTTATTTTTTAATTAATAAAATCATAAAGGTCTGTTAATTCAAACACTGACATAGGGCTCAAGTAATTATTTATCTGTGTTAAAATATTTGTATGAATATAGTCAATTGTGCAAGCATCAACAATAAATTGCTATATTATTGACAGTTCTTATACATAAATTGAGTTCATTATTTACCAACAAATATAGTAAAATGGTCATTTCAAATTCTGCTATAATATGGTATAATTTTGTGTATATGTACTCTGTTAAAAGCTATCACTGAGTTTATTGATCCATGCTTTATTTATTGTAAGCATGACACAGGTTAGACAAACTGTTACACTGTATTAAATACTACATTAATTTGCAGCCTTTGTAAAAACATAACTGTTGAACTTGTAAGCACCAAGGTGCTTTAGTATTCATATTGCTGCAGTCAGTTTTAATGTTTGTGCTGCAAAACATAAGGAAAAGATATCAACATGATATCTCAAGCATTAGCTCTACAAGCCTCTCAAGCTACAATTTTGAATAGTCTATGGAAGACTGACTTCTTCAGATCTATGATAGCCTATTTTTAGCCTACAGATGTTTATCTTTAACATTTGGGACTTCCTGAATGATAAAGTATGCTAAAATAATGCTTGAAATTTTATTTCTGATTTACCTTTGGTAAAAAGTTTATGGACTACATGATGGAAATAGAAAGAGCAGAAAATACTGATATATAATATCGATAACCTTTAACATTATACTATTTTACTATATGTCACAAAGAAGAAATACAATATAGAAATGAGCTAAGCAAAAAACTACAAATCAAATTTCAATACTTTTGCTAAACTCGTTATTTTACACCAAACTGTCTCACTGCATGAAAAGGCAAAGTGAAGACACAGCAATTTAAATGAGTGCCAATAATGTCAAATAATTTAACTTATGGTAGATATGGATTTTTTATTATTATTAGAGGACATTTTTAAAAAAAGAATGAAAGCTGAGCTTCTGGAGCACAATTCAGTTCTAAATTGTGACTTCTGTAGCAAATTTTGTGGCCTCAGAGTCATGGAATATGTCAACCCTGGTAGTGAGCAAAACCAATGTGGTTTTGGTTTTGCAAAACCTTGACTGTCAAGCCCTAAGTCGAGGGCTGACGTGCAAACACTGCCTGCCATCTCTTCAGGATGAACCTTAGGGTATGAAAGTCTCCATTGGTAAAGGAGAATCAAATTTGCCTTCCTGTCATTATCATGAACAAATTCAGTTCATTAAATTAATCTCACTAGCCATCTAAAAGAATGGTGAACATTCTGTAGTTTAATTTTTCAAATACTAAAGGTGTAGAACATATTATTCATGTTAACACTTGGTTTGTTAGGCTTCCTTATTTCTAATATTTTTGCTTGATGTACCTGCTTAATATTGTATTGTATTTTTTACAAATGATGGTCCAAGAAAATATAAAGACTTTTTCCACATAGAATGTTCTAATGTACTATTCCATAGCTTAGAATTATTTCAAACTACGGACTTAACATAAATGATTCACAAACACTGAAAAAGGCTAAGTTTGCTGCCACTGACTCATATAATGGTATTGTTCCTGCTCCCTAATCAGATGGCTGATAATTTTTAAACAGGAGAATAACAAATAGCTACGAATGATAGCAAAAACCAAATAGGAAATAATAAATTACAGATGCTTTGTTCATGCTTGAATCTTCAGATGTAAACATGACTATTCATATGAAGAACAACCATTCAGTAAATAATCATAGGAAGGAAAAAACGTGCACAAACGTTCACATATAGAGACTAGCAAGGAACACACATATAGTCAAAATAGAACAGCCCTTCAGAATTTGAACAAATGTTCTTAAATTCTGTTTTGCCATATAAGATCAGCTCTACTAATTATTAACAAATTTGGCTTCTTGCCAAATACATTATATAGGCAGACTTGAAAAGGCTGGAATTTTTAGCAGTGCAAACAAATTAATCAGTAAATATTCAAAATTCAAGATGCATTCCTATGTGAAAATAATCAAGTTAAATTTGCTGATCCAGATAGGTCTGTGAAAAGCTTTAGCTGAAAACCTACATTTACAATCTATTTTAAAACACATCAGAAGAGCACAATATCAATCCAATCATTAGTTCAATTAAAAAAGAAAAAATGAAACCTCTCCTCAGCTTAATAACTTATTAGTTCTTGACAAGTGCAACACCACAACAATAAGCCAGTCAAAATGAGTTTTTAAAGCGAGGTTATGCCCTTCGTGTTGTGTTATCACAGTGGCAAATCAAACTGCTGACTTGGACTCTTTCTGCCAGCACTGCTGTGGCTGCCTCTGTGAAACTGCTGTCACAGAATAGTCATGGTACCTGCTCTCGCCTATAGAAAAGCACTAAATTGAACTCAAAGTAGTGTCTTTGTGATATCTTTTCAACAAGTCATGTCCCATTCAGCCTGCTAGTTTATCTCTGTCAGGCTGGGGGCCCAAGTGGTTTGCATGAGCTGTCAGGGACAGGTATACTAACCTGCTCTGTGCTGAGGAGGTAATGCATCTTTCGGGCTTGGTGATCCTTTTTCTTTTCTTCCCTTTCTAGGTCTTTCTTCTCCTTTTCTTTCTCCTTCATCTCTGCAAACTCTTCTAATTCTTTCCTGCATTTAAACAACTCTTTGTTATTTACAGTCAAGAGATGAAAAAAAAGATGCTAATTGGTTTTATTTGGTTTTGTTTTTTTGTTTTTTTAAATTTCTTCACAACTGGTTCTCCATGGCATTCAACTGCTGCTCTCATCCATTAACAATGGAAATCAGTGTAATGTTAAACCTACATAATGCAGTATAGCAGATGGATTAAATATGGATGTAACTGTAAAATCTGGTACCATTAAAGATTTAAAGCTACATTCTATGGGTATTGTATAGTATACCTTGTTTATTCATAACACATCCATTTATATTCTTTAGCTTTTATTCTGAGTAAAATTTTCATGATATAATTTAAATATTTTGATAAAACAGGAGAAATAGATATTCTGTGTCCTGTCTTACCAAAAACCATTTTACCAAGAATTTCTATAAATTGAATTGATTTAATTTAGTAACTTCTTTCAAATGGACATCAGAATTGTAAACTGATAGTTCATGTTTCAGCTTGTACCTTGTGACAGAGGGGTAGATCATCCCCCTGTGACAGACCCTCTGATATGAATTTGCCTTTGTGTGTGCAGAAGGGGTAAAAAGAGGAAGGATAAGCTTGATTATTTGATATCCCTCTCATTTTGCTGAAACAATGAGCCCTCTGTAGGGCTGAGGAGTTGTGCATGGAGAGGGGTTGGAGCATGGACTGCAGGCTAGTGAGCTGAATTCAGTGGCATAGACTATTCTCTCATTAAGTACATATGAAGTCCTTGGGAAAGATTTATGAAATAATAATTTTCCCAGACAGCTCTCTCTCATTGTGGAGCCTTCCTGACGAGGGTAGAACAGAGCAGCCATGGGGAGTCCCCAGCAAAGTCACTGCCAGGAAAACATAGGTTGTGGGGTAAGGCCTCCTGGAGCTGGTATGGAGATGCACAAGGTCTGCTGAGCAAATGTCTCTGGCTGCGTCTACACTGGTAAATTAAGTCGACTTAAGCTTGCTTAAGTCGACTTAATTTACCCTGCATCTACACTACACTTTCCTTAAGTTGACTTAAGGAAAATAAAGTCGACTTAATTAAAATTAAGTCGACTTTATAACACCACCTTCCTATTAGACCTAAGGCTTAAGTCGACTCCCTAGAGTCGACTTAAGCCAGTGTAGACGTGGGGTACACCAATGCCCTCCCTGCCGGGTGGGGGGCACAGAGGGAGCCTGGCATGTCCCCCCACAAGGCAGGGCAGAGCCCTGCCCCTATGCCCTGCCAGGGTCCCTGTCCCCCTTTGCCCCATTGTACCTATGTACAATGGGGCAAAGGCTGAGCCCCCTGGCATTGGGCAAGGGGTGCCCCCCTCCTGCCCCCATGGTCCTCCCCTAGGTCCCCCTAAGTCCCTAGAAGTCGACCTACGTGTCCAGTGTGGATGCTCTATGTCGACTTTCTAAGTTCCCCTTTAAGTTGACTTTAATTTCAAGTGTAGACACACTAAGTTGACTTAACTAAGCCGACTTAGTTAAAGTCGACTTAAATTAACAAGTGTAGACATAGCCTCTGTGTCTCTAATAATTCTTAGAAGATTAACAGGTAACAAGAAGCTGATTGCACTGTCTACTTTGCAGAGGAAGGGCAAACCCATATTTCCAATAGAACAATTGAGAAAAACTATGCAAGATAAAACTTGCAGAGATTGTCTCATCAATGACTTCTTCCCATGGATTTTTCCACAAAAGGGGCAGTCTGCCCCCAAATTATGCAAAACAGTGGAGTAAATTCATGTCCTATAATAAGCACAATTCAGTGTTGTAGTTCAAAGTGCATGTGTATAGAATTACTTTGATCCAGTAAAAGAGGTTAGCTTGGTTAACATAGTTTGTTGTTATTATTAAGGAACAGCTAATTCAAATTAACCTGTGTGTAAAAGACACCAGCTTTATTCAGTTATGCATGTTGATTTGTCTAAAAGTTAATTAGGTGAGTAAATTCTGGCCTTTTTTCAGAATATATCACATAATACAATAAACAAAGAAAATAAACAGTTCATATGTCTGGATAGTAAATAATGTAACACAAAGAAATCTAGGATCTGATCCTTCTCCCATTGAAATCACTGGCATCAGTGGGTGTGGAAGTTGACCCCTTCAGAACAAGGATCAAATATTTAAGTATGTGCATGTAACATTGTAATACGTAACTTTATTGATGTGAAGTAACCGCACAGGAAAGTCAAGTTACATCAGTTAGTGTTTGCAGGATTGGGTTCCAGCTTTGTATTGCTAAATGTTAAAATGATCATAATGTTTAAATAAATCCACAAAAACATGTGAAATAGTAATACATGCCTTATAAAGACATGAATACAGTTAAAATCTTAAAGAAAATACATATTAAAATTGTATCATTTTTATATTTGATTCATGTTACAGTCTTTCAAGTTTTCTTTACCAAAATGTTCATCCACAACACCTGGTCAAATGAGTAAAATGTTAAGTAAATCATGCATGTTTTTTCTTCAAATGTACAACACAAAAACAGAATGAAAAGGAAATAAATTAAAGGTATGGAAAGATGTATAGGTCTGCTTCAATCTCTGCAAATATTTTTTGTTTCAGTTTACTGTTAAAGGCTGCTAATACAATATTTCATACAAGGTTACTTATGAAACACACTGACGTTTAAAAATCACCATGCTATGCTTTTGCAGCAGTGTAATTTTTTTCCAACATAAGATTAAATTGCAAAATAAATGAATTACTTAGGGTAGCATGGCCCCCATTTTGCCACCCTTCTCTTGAAAATTGCTTATTAATATGAAAAAAGAAGTTGGAAAATAGCCTCTTTTACTTTATGCATAGCGTTTTGGGGCCTCACAGCCTGCAGAGCTGGACTAGCTGCACATTTTAGATTGTGTTGGCAAGTGGGTACAATGACCTTTCTGACCTGCATCTCAAGGCTATTATTAATCGCTAAGTAACCTGGTAAAGCCAAACAAATTTGTTTCCATTGAAAGGATCTCTATCTGTGTCTGAGAATTTGTGCTGTACCAAACAGACCTCATTAACTGTGTCCATTTTTGACAAAGAACTAGGAGTTGGAGAGATTGGCGACCTTTCTTTGTCCTTAAGGTACAGACTTCTGAGGAGTTAAATAAGCACTTTTAAAAGGAAACTCTTTGTTTTATATTAACCGTAAATAAAAGTGCATGTGTTATCAAGTTTACTTTTTTATTTTAGACAACTTTATATTAAATATCTGTGCATATGTTCTATATTTTACACATTTAATTATGCTTTTCATTCTTTTTCATTAGATTCTTCTATTCAGCCTCAGTACTACTGTAAATAGTTGATAAACTCACTATAAATATATGATTCCTGTTCTGATCTACTTTTACTCAATCATTAATAAGTTATATTGTTCAAGAGAAAACTGGTGAAAATCAGCAAAGTGTCAATATCAATATGTAATGCATTTTATTACAGATTTAATTATAACAAACTGTAAAATATTTCTCATATCACTTAGGATTTATTACATTATTTAGAATGACTGATTGATAAGCATAATTTGTTCAAGTCAAAAAAAAGTTTAGTTCATTGTTGAAATTAAGTTTATGGCAATATATAATTTTATTAGAAAGGGGTATCCTAAGATCATCACAATTCCTTACCAGATTGCTAGATATCTCTTCATTAATGTTCTACATTATACCACTTGGGAATGTAAGTTCTTTTAAATAACTATATAATTGTCAATGCATTTTAATATATTTTCAACAGTCTACACAGTTTGCTAACATCTTCTGTTTCAGTAATGTTGTATGCATGATGTTTACTTTATTATAATATTGTTGACATATATAGTTGCCTCTGATGATTCTATCCTTGGGGTCATTACAAAATGTAAAGTATGTAGTGGTGTAAACATTACTTTATGTATGGACTTTTTAGCAAATGATATCAATTTAGTTATATTCTAAAATGTTTTACACCCTGAAATCCCCCCAATCCCATCTACCATATTTTAAAGATACGATCTTAATCTCATTGATATCAATGTTAGTGAGATTAGATTCAAGGAACTAAATGAAAAAGTGATTAAATATGTCTCCCTCTAATTCACAGTATAATATTTAGGCTCTGAGACTATTATTCTCTGTGCAATGAGACAGTTGGCCAGTATGTAATGAGAGTGATGAGACTAGCGTATATGTAAAGAACTACATCAGTTTTAGACATCATACATATAAGTATACATCTACCAATAACATTGAGATCTACAAACACATGAGTATATGCTTGCACAGTAAAAAAACAAATCCAAAGCCCACTGATGTCAATGGAAAGACTCCCAATGACTTTGATGAGCTTTGAATCCATCCCTTCGTTCCAATCATTTTTCATTCTCTCTCTAAACAATAAGTTCAACAAATGGTAATAACTAATCCTTTATCTGTGAATGCCTCACACAGTCACGGATGTAAATACTTCATATGTGACCACGTCAATCCCAACCTCCATCATTCACAGAGAACAGTATTATAAGCTCCACTTTGCGACAAAACTTCCATTGACTCCCGTGGATGCTCCACGTGTGGAAAGGGAATTGAATATGGCCAAATAGCTTTGTCAAGTGAGAGCCTAACGATCTGGATTGTCACCAAATTTTGTGGTGAGATAAATAAGAACTCCGCAGATGCAAAAATTGTTTTATATCCATTATTTTTTGGAATATTTTACAAAACCTTCTCAGTTTTATGAAATTCCTAGGTAAAAAAATAAATCAGTACATTTTTGGCAGATGCTGTGCTCAGAATGATCTACAAAAGACGGAACAATTGTTTGCGGTGGGAAAAGTACATTTGCTAGGTACCATTGGAGTGGGGATTTTTTCATGACATCCAAAATGTGCATCATTGATTTTTTTTTCTCACTTTATATAGATTTTAAAATAAAATTTGTTCATCTGCAAATGTATCTTACTGTTATTCTGATGTTTCATTACAAAACATGCAGTGGTGTTTATTCTAGCTATGAGAAGCAAATTGGGTTGACCACACTCCTGCTATCCATATAAAGATTAAAAATACATATAGAATATTGTTCCTTGCACTTTTAGAAAAGTCTTTAAATGATGATTTCAGCAATATACAGATTTTAATGGTGCTTCATAGAACAGCATCATTTCACAGATTTATACTGACCTACATTTATTGAATTTTATCAAAATATTGCATTTTGTTTGCATTTTAACAAGAATTTTGTGATCTTATGACCAGATAACCATAAAATCATAGTATTAAGTAAAGTAAAGGGCATTTGAGAAAATCAATATGCAGTGTAATTTGCCTAGAGTACCCAGAAGAAGCACAAAGTTATTGTGATTTGAAATAGCTTAGCCCTCAAATCATAAAATTCCTGCAACATAGGCAGTAGGTAACCTTAGCATAAGAGAAGATAATCTAAATCAATTTTACCTTCCCAACTATATACATCATCCTTCCCCGTCAAACAAAGAATATGGAACTGCAAATACAATTACTGGGACAGTTTCTTAGCTACACCAGTATAATATCTATTGATTTAATTGGATTGTACTGGTGTATCTGAGCCCAGAATCTGACTTGCCATTTCAAAAACTGTTTGACTTTACCAAAAATACTCAGTAAAAATTAAACGCTCCTATATGTCTAGCTTTGGAAGAAGAATGCAATGCCCTATACTTTACATCGCAGATATATTTGTTACAGAAGACATGCGTTACCTTATATATTAGGTATGTGACATCTAGCCACTTCCATTCTCTGCCTTATAACAGTCTCTACTTCTGCTGAGTGTGTCCGGTATGTATTGTTATTACTGAAAAGTGCCTCAGTCTGTTTTGACCAGCTATGCCTGAGAGATTGTGTCATACACAGTGAATTCTTGGGTATGTTTAGGAAAGAAAGGTGCCTACCAAAGCTGATTAAGCAGAAATAGGGGCATGTTTTTGAGGACAGACACATCCCCTACACATAGAGGAATTTGAAATTTGTCTTGCTGGTTAGTTATTGTAGCCCAATAGCATTCTGGAACTACCTGCTTTGTATGGGCCACCCAGAAAGATACTCTACTTGCATATTTCTATGGCCTATACTGCCTAGCACTTTCCTAACCAATCGAATAATAATGTGAAACCATTTATAATATGGTCATATGGCACGTAGTATGTGCAATATTCTATCTTTAATCAACTCTCCAAATGCTTTATATGTTCATTTCAACTATGTATTTGCTTACAATTTCCTTTGTAATGTGATGATAAACATTGTTTTTTATTTGAAAATAACAGAAGGGATGTTGCACTGCACATAGTTCATTATACAAAGTGATATCAATTCTGCCCACTTATCTGGGTGGACAAGGTTCAAAAAGCATTGGAGCCACCAAGAGAGATCATTGAGAGAAAATGCACATCCCTAGTACACCACACAACAATGCTTTGCATCAGGACACAAGAAGGTAATGTAGAGGCATGGGCTGTGGGTCTGTAAATACATGGATCACCTGAGCCTTATGGGCAGGAGGAAACAGTAGGCAGAAGCACTGCTACTGCCCATGTACTGTGGAAGGGCTGTATTAGTGCTTATGTGTCCCATGCTAGTTTCTTTGGACGAATTCATGTCCAGCACCAAATCCCAGATTGGTTTGGTATTGCTTTGTTGTGTGCTGATTCACACAGCTTGTAAAGTACTTGGATTTTCATGTGTGACACATTCATTTTTGTGTAGATTGTTTTGCAAGTGAAAAGCAACTTGATTTTTTTAAAGAAGCATATATGGCCCATTTTTTTCTCCAGTAAAGTCAATGGCAAACTCCCATTTATTGCAAAGGGAAAAGTTTGGCGCCTCCTGTAGATCTGAAATATAATATTTTTGTCACCACTTCGGTGGAGAAAAAACATAAGGCCTATCTGTGCTGAGCCACTTGAATCCTGCAGAATTAAAAGAAAGAGCTATTATTTGTGGTTTATAAAGGATTAGTGTGAATGACAAAAATGTCAAATTATACAAGCATTATAAAAATATGATAGAAACAATTTGCCTCACTCTAAGGGTGTGTCAGTGTTTTTATTTCAAACCTTAAATTCAATAGGTCTCACAAGCTAAGTCAAGTCAGAACAGGTCATATCCTTAGATACGAGTTCTTCAAAGGATAGAGAGCACTGTAAGTGCAAAAAGAATTTTTGTTTGATGATTCAATATTTAGTATCATTCTTGTGATGGGGCATGAAAACCCACACACAGTGGAATAACTTGCCCTTCCCCATGGTGTAACCAAGATAGGAAATTTCCAGGAACATGATCTTACACTTGGCTGGATTAACAGTCAGTCCTGGAGCTCTGGGCCCAGGCAGCTCTGCACAGGCACAGCTGTAAAATCTGGTGGTGGAGCTAAAAAGAGAAAACAGCAGCTCATATTGGGGAAAACAGTGGAAGGGAACAGATCTGTGTTCTGAGCTCTGGGGAAGCCACAGCCCAAGAACACTTGTTGCCTGAGACTTGACCACAGTGACCTGACCAAGGCTGCAAAGGACAGACTAGTGACTGTTTAGGAAGGACAGAAACTTTATTTTCAGTTCAGTTTGTACTAGGGAGGTGAGTTTCTCCCTGTGGGAGAAAAGGGGAAACTCAGGTAGGAAGCATTCAGAGAAGCAGCCATTTAGCATCCCTAGTTGTTGTTATTAATCATTTAGCAACTTTTCTGCCCATCAATGGCCCCTGCTGGAGAGGGCGGGCCTGAGCCCATCTACCTAATCTCTGAAGGTGGGACAATAGGCATCTACTCCTCAGCAGGGAATACAGCTGGGGAAGACCCTGAATACATAAGAGTCCAGACCCAAGCCACAGAGCTATGGAGAAAGCCCTGAAGCTCTCCTGGGCACCAAAAGACTTCTTTTGTATTATTAGATTTTTTTTTTGTACACCACAAAAGGGGTGAACTAGAACATGTGACCTGGCCGGAGGGCTGAGCCACAAAAGAAGAGATTGATCCTAGAGGATGGAGTTGTCGTAGAAGAAAGGGTAGAGATCTGGTAGGTCACATCACTGCCTGACGGGTGGGAAGCACTGCCAGTAAAGGTTACCATTCACAGTTCCCCATAAAGAACTCTTATTTACCTTACAGTAACTCTTTCTTTATTTACTGCTTCAGAACAGAGTTGGGAGGAGTGGGGGAACTCCTCCTAAAAAAAGAAAAGGAAGTAAGGCAGATGTAGAGCATGATCCACTCCCCTCGTACTCTGGCTAACGTAATTAATCCCAAGATGATCACTTTACTATAAGAGCAGACCTCTAAAAATGGATAGCATGTTAGGAATACTGAAATCCATTCCTTGCTTCCACATGTCCTGTTTATGTTCCTTCCAGCTATTTTAATTTAGAATTTATTCGATAAAATCCAGAGTGCATACTTTGTCACAATGATAACAAAACTGGAACATGCTTTTATTTTTCTTATCCATTTAAATGGCTAAAATGTTTAAATTTCAGGTGTAATTTGGCATAGACATTATTGAAAAGTCAGAAATTTACACTGGAATAAAAACTGTGCAGTTTCACGTGCAGTTTCAGAACAGAATTATGGTGCTAGCACATACCAATTTTGGTCCACATAATTATATTCTATTAAAAGAGCCAGGTTCCTACTCAACCAGCCCAGAGAAAATTCTGTGTGAGGCTAAACATTTATTCCTTTTAATGGACATGTTGCTTTTAATCAAAGCTTTCCGGGGCAGGATGGCATACTGCCACAAAGCAAACCTGACTTGATTGATTTGTAATGACAGTAATACCGTTAGGGCCACATTGTGACCCATCCTCCCTTGTGTTCACCAAATGGGTGTACAAGTGAAGCTTGTTGATGTCAGTGAAACTACTTGTGTGAGGGCTTGTCTACACTTAAAGTGCTGCAGCAGCTACACCCTCCACTGCTGTAGGACTTAATGAAAATTCTACTCCCCTGAGAGGCAGTAATTATGGTCTAGTCTACACTGCCGCACTGGGTCAATGGGAGATACGCAATCTACGTACTGTAGAATGTGTATCTCTTGTCGATTTACTTAGTCTCCCTTACCACGGCATCTTCACACGGCTGCATCGACAGGAAATGATCTCCCTTGGGCACAGCATTACTCTTTTTGGAAGGGTAGAGTTACTGCATCAAAGGGAGAGCACTTCCGGGATCGATTGAGCAGGTCTACACTGGCCGCTCAATTGATTCCATTGTGTCGATCTGTGGGGATTGATGCAGCAATTTCGGTGTAGACATGCCCTATGTCACCAGAAGCCCTCCCAATAGAATAGTGCTGTCACTACCAGGGGTTAGGGTGGTATCGCTATGTCGCTCAAGGGGTGGGGATTTTGTAGTTATACTTAAGTGTATGTAGATGAGGGCTGAGTAATTAACTGATTACCAATGTGAATAAGGAGGTTACAACCCTGGCCTTAAATAAAAAAAAGCAATATAAATAATTAAAATGTTGACTTTTTCAAATTCCTCCATATTTAATAGTCTAGAGTGTTTCAAGAAATAATGTTTTGGTCTCAATATATGACTTTTAAGATAGCTTTGGCCTCTTTATCATAAAAAAGCCCAGATAACTGAATATTGGGTTTTAAATACTACATTCACTCACATTTGTGTGGCTACTAATGAAGACTGTAGGCTACAATAATTCACAAACTAACATTTTGATTATCTTTCAGCATGTGTTTGTGCCTAGTTTCATTTTAAGAACCTGGATTATTGGGGCTCAAAGCTATTAGCTCAACATAGGGGTCAATGGACTGCTCCTCTGTTACTTTCCAAACTCCTGCCCATTTTACCTATTTTACTGCTTGGTTGACAGAAACAATTGAACATGTAAAGGGCCCTGGCCAGGAGACCTGCCATAAATGAGTTTTCAAAATTCTCCCTCATTTTACATCTAATCTTTTATATCAATCTACTTAAAAAACGCAACAGAGTCCTGTGGCACTTTTAAAGACTAACAGTGCCACAGGACTCTGTTGTCTTTCTACAATAGACTAACACGGCTACCCCTTTGGAATTTAAAAAACGCAGTAATTGTAGCTTTCCTTTCTGAGTCTCTAGGATTCATGTAGCTCTGAAACAGTAGAGCAGGAATCAGATGACTTATGTTACTATTTAATAAGTAGCCAGAGGATGAAAACAATTTAAACAAAACCAAAATTAATGCACAGACATGAAAATAAGCATTATAAAGTCTGTTATCATTTGCAAATAAATTGTTTTATTTATTATGTAATATATTAATTTATTTAAAGTCACACTCTATTTGTGCATAATGGGGCATATCCTGCCCAATCTTTCATGACCCCTTTACCAGAAGAATTGGTGTGAATCTGCTGTGTTCAGTGCTGGCTGATGAAAGCCATCCCACCTCACTGGGCAAGGTCACGGTCAACTCCGCTGTCTTTGGAACCAACAGCCCATTGAGGCCAGATGTCATTATCACCATCAAGGACCAGAAGATCATCATCTTGGTAGACATCATGGTACCATTCAAGAACAGGACCCTGTCGTTCATAAGGGGGATAAGTACACCCCCTTGGCTGACATCCTGAAAGCGAAGGGCTATGAGGTATAGACCCACGCCCAGATCATTGGAGCCTTGGGAGCTTGGGACCCCTGCAACGAGGGTGTACTGTGGGCCTGCAGAGACTGTTGGTATTATGTTAGGCTGATGCAGCGCCACCATGGTGTCTGACACCATCAGACATTTACATCGAACACATCACCAGGCACAGGCAGTATCAGGAAGAGTAAGCCAGAGCATCACTATAAATTGGTGTCAGAAAGATTCAAAGACCTTCCTCTCTACTGACAGGAATGCATAGACTAAAGGACTATTTACACCATATCAGTGACTCGATAAGGGACAACCCACTGTTATTGCCATACCTACTCCCCATCTTATGTACTTTCCGTAATAAGTGATGTTCCTGAATTACTGAACCCTCGACCCTTTATCCAGGATATTGCAGATTATGTATTCCTTGTAAGTGTTAACTTCTAACCAAACTCCGCACTTGTCAATAATCTGTGCACTCTACCCAGATGCAGTGGTTAAAGTATAATTTTACGGGCCCTGGAAACCTCCTAATCTCTGGGCTCCCTTCCCATATTGTCTGGGCCCCCTTCATGCATGTGTGTGCCCCAGCTCAGGTAGGCATTTGCAATCACTTCTCAGTACCACATGCATCAGTTATCGTTCATAAAAATATTTATAATTTTATATGGTATTTATGTCTATAGTAATTATTGTCACAAACTAGCAAACACTGCATAACACAACAAATATTGTGATTAACAACGGTGGGGCGTAGGACCTGCCAGCAGCCAGGGCAGGGCGGAACATGCGTTCCACTGGACTTTTCTATTTTTAGGGGCCCTGGAACTCTGGCCCCTCAAATTTGTAGGCCCTGGAATTGCATTCCGGTGTGTTCCCCCTTACTTTAACCGCTGCCCGGATGTCTAGCAACTCTGTGTAAACTCTGGAAACTGTTTGTTCTTTTAAACATTATCTTTAGCAAAACTGATTAAACACTTGAAGCCTGATCTGCCATTGTCTTCTGTGAATATTTCCATCTATGCAAAGTGGGTGTGGACTTCTGATTTGATAGCACTCTGCACTCACTTGGCAGAGGTATAAATGACTCTTCAAAAAGCAATGCAGTGACAAATCAGGTTTGCAGAGCCCTATCCTTACAAAACCCTGCTCTACACTAGAAATATTTGCTGATACAGTTAAATTAGCAAAACCCTCATAGTCTGGAGGCAGTTTTATCAGTATAAAAATGTCCAGACCAGTATAGCTTATGCTGGTTTGGGAACTGGGTTCAGTTTTCCTGCTTTAACAACATCTAAACTAGGACTATATTGGCCAAAAAAACCCACCAGCCCTAACTGAGCTAGCTAAAATTCCCAAAAGGTTGTGTACACTACCATTTTCACAGTGGTGACTAGAGGAAACAATGAAATGATGCACACACAAAAAGATCTCTGCATATGTAAGTGCTGGGTTAATCAAATTCCCTACTTTCCATGTGCTACAGCTGCCTCTCCTTGGTCCAGTCTTCTACTGAGCGAATAGTATCTTGACCAGATTGTATGAGGGCTGCAGGAGAAGGAGTATGACAAGGACCAACAGCACCTGAAAGCAAAGGAACTGCATCACGCATACCAGAAGACCAGGTAGGCCAACAATCAGTCTGATGCTGAACCATATATCTGTCACTTTTACAAAGAGCTGCATGCCATACTTGACAGAGACCACATTATCAACATGCACTCCACTGTGGATACCTCTGAGGAGTCTAAGTCACAGGCCCTGGTTCTGAACAGTGAGGACAAAGAGGAGGTGGAAGAAGATGATGGTCATGTGGCTCGGGAGTCCACCTAGGTGGTGAGCCAGGATCTGTTTGAGACTCCAGCGCAGTCCCATCAACCCTAACAGTTGAGCATGGATTTGTCTAGTCCAGTGAAAGAACCTCATGTTATCTCCAATTATATCCTACTCCTGAGACTCACAGTTTAACATGATGCAGCTATCAACTTTTCATTAATGTACTCTTACTATAAGAGGGAGCAGTACACAGAGAGGTAGCATTGTTATCTGGTTTTCATTCCCCTGTAGTGTTGAGGGGCAGGGGTGGCTCATGGAGCAGTTTATTTAGGTATGCAAGGAAGTCCCTGGAATTATCCTGAGAGATCTCAATGAAACTTTCATGGATATACTCTACAGACCTCTCCCAAAGATTTCTAGGGATGGAAAATGTATTTGTTGCTCTCTATTAGGACACTTTCCCACTTTGGTCAATGGTAACTTCAGCAGGCACCACTGCAGTACACAGGCTAGCAGCATATGGGTGCAAGCAGCTTCAGGATACCAGTAACTGTGCTCTTTATGCCTTTATTATCTGCATGAATGAGAAATCAACTACAGTCACAAGTACCTGTGGAAAACAGTGCTAGTATTCAGTGCTATTGCCCTATACTCATAGTTTCATGCAACCAAGCAATTGCCTCCTCATTTCCCTCATTCCTGGTAGGCCACACTCACCTTGGCTTGCTTGGCTGAGCAAGTAAGCCAAAGCAGAAGTGTCAATAAACATGTCTTGTTTTAAACCTCAAGAGAGCAAGGAAAGGGAGCTCTGACTCTTAACACTTTCAGCTGTGACTATATGGACAATGGTACCTCTCTGTTTTATCTGCAACTGCTACAATTGTGGCCTTGTGGGGGGTTCACCCGATACACTGGCAAAATGCCTGAGCCAGATAACAAGGAGAAAACAGGACTGAGGATGATATGTTAATTGAGATCTTGCAAGCCAGTGCTGCATCAGACCATGAACAAAGGGCCTGGGGGATGAACACTGATTCCAGAATGGAGAAAGAAACAGTGAGCTAAAGAAAGGCCCAGGAGTCCCAACAGGAAGGAGAATGAGGTGCACCAGAACTTACTCCTGTGAACCTACAGTTCTACAATCACAGATTTGCCTCTCTTTATAGTCCATAGGGAATTCATTATAACTCCTCCACATAACATTCCTACCACTGCACCATGGGTGACATTAAGGACAACCACAGCTTCGCAAACAGACCTGTGACAGCCACAAATATTGTCTGTGTAGATAAAATGGATATGAATGTTCTTTCTCTTTGTTAAGCTCTGGTCCATTAATTTATTAAGTTTTAATACAATTGCTTTAAAAATTGCACAGCTTTCTCCTTGGACTGATTTTGTTAATAAACACACTTCTATTATTTGGAAAATAATTCATCTTTAGTAGTTCACAACATAAGCTGCAGAGTCCATACCAGTTGAGAGCTCCAACTTACTTTTTATTGTACAATGTGAGGTAACTCATAGGATCAGTGACAAACATAGTGTAATAATCATAAATGTACAGGAAGCCCACATAATTCCTAACAGGCCCCAAAACAAGAGGGCCAGATAGAGCATGGTTTGTTACTGTAGTTCATTGAAGTGCTCTTTCAAAGTCTCCCTGTGCCATATAGCTCTGCATCAAGCTCTTCTAATAGCCCTTTTGTCCAGCTGTTCAAACTCAGCAGACAGCTGCTCTCCTTTCACCCTGAAGGCAACTTTTCCCACTTTGCTTCACAAATATTATGTAGGACACAGCAGGCAGCTATAACCATTGTTGTTTTTTCACTGAGATCCAATCTTTTGAATAAGTAACACCAGCATCCTTTCAGTCTATCAAAACAGCATCCAACTGTCATTCTGCACCTGCTGAGCCAGCAGTTGCATCTTTGCTTGGTGCAGTTGAGGTGGCCAGTGTACAGCTTCATGAGCCAAGAGAGCAAGGGCTAGTCTGGGTCCCACAGGAATCACTAGTGGCATTTCAGCATTGCCAATGCCGGTCTATCAATCAGGAAAGAAATTCCCTGCTTGAAGCGTCTGAACAATCCTGTGTTCTTAAAGATGTGAATACCATGCATGTTCCCTGACCAGCCAATGGTGATGTCAGTGAAGCTTCCTGGATGATTCACCAACAATTGCATAACCACAGAAAAGTAACCCTCCCTGTTGATGTCATCTGTGGCAGGGTGGTCTGGTGCCAAAACAGATACATATGCTGTCTATTGCTCCACTGCAGTTTGGGAACACCACGGCTGCAAAGCCATTCACTGTGTCTTGCACGTTGCCAAGAGTCATAGTCCTGCATTGCAGGAGACAACACTTGCAGGACAGCAGCCCCCACAGTGGATTTTCCAACTCCAAAATGATTTTCTATTGGCAGGTAACAATCTGATAATGCAAGTTTCCACAATATGATTATCATGTACTCTTCTACTGTCCGCGTAGCTCTTCTTTTGGTATATCTGCACTGCAGGTATGGGGCAACTTCGGCATACAGATCCAGGAATATGTCCTTGCACATCCAAAAGTTCTGCAGTCACTGCTCAGCAGCCGAACCCTGCATTATAGTGCAATCCTATGTGTCAGGACTTGTTTTTCAGCCCCAGAAGCAGCACTCCACCACCTGGAGTTGGTCTGTAAATGCCATCAACACTCTTGAACTGGTTCCTACTATGCTCCACAGCAGTCTTTCCTGCAAGAAATAATCGTGTTCCCTGCTGATTCAGTTCTTATGGTTCTGAAAATACCAGAAGGTCATGTGCCCAATGCTTGCAATGCTTAAATATTTCAGGTTATTTCAAAGATGATGGACACCAAGGAGGGCTGTGTGTGTTAATGTGATTTTTTTTTAAAAGGCATGGAAATTATGGGATAGCAGTCACATTATGTGATGGAAACAGTTGCATGCTGAGAAGCTGGCCCCTTGCTCTGAGTCACTCCTGTGAGCCTTCCTTCTTCACTATGCACTGCTCAAAAGAGTGTGTGCTGGACAGTGGCAGGTTGCACATTCAGATACCTACCCATGGTGCCTCACGTGGTGCTGCAACACAAGCACTTCTGCTGAGGATGTGGAGCAGCAACCCATGGTGCCCAAGTGGTACACAAACTGCAGGGGTTTTATGCCAGAGTAACTGGTGCCAACCTAAATTTGTAGTGTAGACATGGCCTGATTCATTTTTTATTTATCCTGGAAAGAAGTCTCCCACCCCTTGCAAATACATTATTAGGAATGGAATTCAATGACTACCCCATGTCATCCCCACAGTAATTGGCCAAAGCTAAGTCTGCAACTGCAGAACCACCAGGATTCTATGTCTAGGAATGTGAGAGGACTGTGACTTCTTATACAGCTAAAACAGAGAGCAAGTACAATTTCTACAGGGAAAATACCCTCTCAGAATAGGGATTAGCAACTTTGTAGCCAGAATGGTGAATCTGGGCTAGATAAAATCTTTTGGAAAGTCTACTGTTTTGCAAGTATTAAGGGAGAGATTTTCAAAAATCTTTCAATATTGGCTTAATATTCCTTCCTTATATAATTTCCTTTTTCTTTTTTATCAGTTTCCTCTTTTAACATAGTAGAATGGATCATCTCAACAAATGTAATTCATCCTTCTTTCTCTTTTCTCACTCTGCTTTATTAAATGGGAAAGTAAGAGTTATTAGAAGTGAAGCAAGCATTATGAACCAAATGATGTGAAAAACTGTGCTGAAGGTGGGCCTATTGTCTCCTTTTACCTCTTACATAAAGTATAGTACTTGGCATGATTCAGAGTATTTAACTTTGCATGATTTATAAAGCAAACTTTTTATACTTTATAAAGCAAACATGATGTTATAACATCTAAAGGTCATTGTTTCAAAATATCCTGAAGAAGGAAAATCAGTTTTAACAATTTGGCTGAAGGACTTACTATCTGACACATATTTTTCACTTACTTTGATATCAATGTCTGAATGTGTTTGACTAAAAAAGGTAGACGCTGTTCATGTAACAAGAAAGTTAATAAGGGGAAAGAGTGAAGAATCACAGAAATGACATAGGAGCTGGAGAAAATGCATTACAGTGAGAGACTTAAAGCGCTCAACCTGTTTTGTTTACCAAAAAGAAGACTGAGAGGTGATGTGATTACAATATATAAGTATCTTTCCAGGGGGGGGGAAAGAAACAGGTATTAAATGGATCTTCAGTCTAGCAGAGAAAAATGTAACAGGAAGCAACTGACGGAAGTTAAACCCAGACATATTCAAATTAGAAATAAGGCAGTTTTTTAAAAGATTAATCATTGAGACAATGTTCCAATAGAAGTGATGGACTATCCATCTTTTAGGGTGTGTTTACACTTACAAGTTAGGTCAACTTAAAGAGGCTTAAGTTGACCTAAACTAGTCCTCATCCATACTGGGCTTTTATTAAGTCGACTTAAGCAGTTCCTTAAGTCGACTTAAGGAAAGCTTAAGTCAACTTAATAACACCTACTTTTTTGGTCGACTTCTTATTAAGTCGACTTAAGCCAATGTAGACAGGGAGTAGCCCTAAGTTGACCTAAATGCCCTACGTCATCCTAGGGCTAGGGGGAGCCCTTCTCCCCGGTAGAAGGGAGCCGCGGCTCCACCGGGGACAAGGTGCTCCCCCCAGGGACAAGGAAGCTGCTCACGGCTTGTCCGGGGGACAGCCAGCCGCAGGTGGCTGGCTCTCCTCGGGACAGAGAACCTCTCATGGCTTGTCCCAGGGACAACCAGCCATGCACAGCTGGCTCTCCTCAGGACAGGGAAGTTGCTCACAGCTTGTCCCGGGGACAGCCAGCCATGTATTGCTGGCCCTCCCCGGGACAAGCCGCGAGCAGCTTCCCTGTCTTGGGGAGAGCCAGCCGTGTGCAGCT
>ML685763.1:10314945-10381235 GCA_007922175.1 Pelusios castaneus | reverse complement strand
GCAGCTGGCTGTCCCTGGGATGAGCCGCGAGAAGTTCCCTGTCGCAAGGAGAGCCAGCCACCTGCAGCTGGCTGTCCCCGGGACAAGCCATGAGCAGCTTCCTTGACCCTGGGGGGAGCACCTTGTCCCCGGTGGAGCCACGGCTCTCCTTCGACCTAGCCAGTCGACTTAGAGAGTCTAGTGTAGACTCTCTAAGTCGACTTAATACGGTCAACTTAATAAAGTCGACTTAACTTTCTAAGTGTCTTCAAATCAAGACTGTCTTAATGTCTTCAAATCAAGACTGGATGCCTTTCTGGAAGAAATGGTTTAGTCAAACACAAGTTATTGGGATTAATGCAGATGTAACTGTGTGAAAAATTATCGCCTGTGTTATACAGAAGGTCAAACTAGATGTGCATAAGGGTCCATCCTGGCCTTAAAATCTATGAAACAATGAATCTCATCCTGAATTGGAATGGTAGCACTTTTTGTCCATTCTTAGTAAAAATTATACTTTATGTTTCATGTTTCTGTCTTAGCCAGTAAAAATGATACCATATTGGCCTCTCTTAGTTCCACTGGTGAATACTAATGAGAATTAACTCTTCTCTTTAGATAATGGGAGGCTCTATTTTTAATTGTCTAAAACAATTTAAGGTGATGAACCAGAATTATTCGCTTTTTCTATAACTTTTTTCATAAGTCTTTTCAAAGAATTGCTATAGTGAGCCATGGAAAACTACAGAATATAAATCAACACACGATATACAGATTGTGATTTTGTTTTTGTGTTTTTTGCAAAAGGGTGTGTGACAATAAAAAGTGCAGATTGAACATTTCCCTCATGCTGGCTGATCTTACACAAAGATCAGTCAAAATTATAGCCCCTGCCTTCGGGGGAGTGGAAACACTCCATGCCCATAACATTCCAAGTCAGCAGAGTGAGCTGACTATACGTACCTTTTCTCCAGGTCACAAAGCAGACCAGAAACACCAAGAGGACAGACTTCATCGTTCTAAAAAACAGTGCAGCTTACAAAGCCTTTGTGTGTTGAAGAGCTGAGGGGGTGTATACTATCCTTCTAGTAGCCCATGTTGGCACCACAAAGCACTTTACTCAAAGGACTGTGCCTAACTACCCTGAGCTTCCTCCTCAAGTGGCCACCCATCCTGTTTTTTAAGGGACATCCCTTATTTGTTGTCTTCTGTTCCATAACCTACATGAAGAAGTATTTTATCAGCTAAAAGTATCTTTTCTATCAACATTCAAGTAAAGTATCATCCCTTGTGATCAAAACCTATGATTTTGTATCATGTGGGCTATTGTGCCTTAAGGAAGTGGTTTTCAATCTTTTTTCATTTGCGGCCCCATAAAAAAATTTCAGATGGAAATGTGGATCCCTTTGGAAATCTTAGAAGTAGTTTGTGGACCACGAGTTGAAAACCACTGGTTTATGGTAATGACACCCTTTTGCAGCTCTCTTAAACATAGTGTATGGACCCACAGGGCTCCGTGGACCACAGGTTGAAAACCACTACCTAAGTAGTAAACTTTGGCCCCCATTTTTCATTTTCCTTTATTTCCTTGGAATGTTGCTGATTACCATTTTTGATACACCATGTTCTCACTGTGTTCTAACAGATTTCAGTAACTGCATATGTGAATAAGTACTCGCTGACATGAATCAGAGATGAGCAGTCTGGCCAGCAGAGGACCAAATACAATGCCTAGCCCCACTGATTGCAAACAAGTTATTTTTACAGAGAAATGAAACATTGTTATGTGCTTGTGCTTCAGTAAACTCATAAATTTAAATTGCTTACTGGATTATTAAATAGTGAACCACAAGTTGAAAAGAACTTCATTGTATTTTTTTAATGGCAAATAGGACCACCTTATTTAAATGACTAACACGTGGGGGATATGAAATTTTGCAGAATTTTTAATAACCTAAACTGTTAAAATGATTGCTTCTACAATATCCGGATGATAAATATTTATATACTTTTCTCACACAAGTTTTTAGTTTTCAAGTTATAGAAATATTTGAAGTGTAGAGCCTTCCCTGATAACCTAGTATAGCCTGTACTATGGATGTTCTGTCATCTATCTACAATTAGATAAAAACTGAACTGCTATCATTTAATCAGTTACAACCTGAACATTATATTTTGAAAATCAAGTTTATTAATATATAATCTTTAGGTAATCATATTTATCCTCCTAATTTACACAATATTTATGATGCTCTACATGTCCTTGAAATAGGGAACAGGGACAATATACTATGAAAAAGTGGTCTAGCTGCTGTAGTTCATAAATTTTGTTCAGCTCTGGATGAGTTCAAAGAATTGCCATGTAAGAAAAGCCTTACAGAGGGAATTTATCTGATTATGGCAGTAATAATTACCCAGCTGTTTATTGCAGATAGAGAAATAATTCATGTAGGCAATAGGCCGTGGTGGCAATGACACTCCGCATTTAGTAAATATGCAAACTGTTCACTTCTAATTAACCAAGCTAGAGGATGCCCTTATTAAATGTATAAACTAAAAGTACCTTCCTGACAAGTGATGAATTGTTACATTGCACAAACTCTTGCCACAGAATTATTGGAGTGAACTTGGGGCTTAACTTCATTAAGAGATCTTGTGGGATAGTTAAATGAGGATGGACAGCATAAGAAGGTCTACCTGACAGCCAATGACATGTTAAAGCTTAATGAAACTGCAGCTTTTCCTTCTTTTCTACTTACTTTACACTTAAGATCCCACATTAGATAAAACACAAGACTGTGAACTCTTAACTTTGGACAATGCAAAAGCATGAAACAAGTCATGATTTTGCCAATCAAATCCACCTAGAGAAAAGACAATTTTATAGAAATATTTCAACAGCAAATATCCATTTATACATTGCAATGCTTTTAAAGCTCACTGCTATAAAATTATTTCTTGTAACATCACTCCTACTCAATCTTGCCTTGAATTAATGCATAACAGGTAGTTTTGATCACAGTGGACTAATTTATTTCAAGCGAAATAAATTAATGGCAATTATTTGTAAGTCCCAACAATTTGCCTGGCACTGTACAGGATACAGAAGGAATCATATAACGATTTTGTCATCTAATGAATTGGTTTATATTTATTAATTATAATCTAATTAATGATTTAATATGTTTGAAGATGAAATATTTATATTTAAGTGCAAAGAAAGTGGATATCATTGTATGCCACAAAACTACCCAAAGAATGTGGCAGGACAACTGGCAGCATTTGCTCAAGAGATTGATTTACATCAGAGCTATTTAAATCACCAATTTTAATCATGGTTTAAAACAGCCAGCAGGAGACCTAGTTTTAAACAATTGATTTTAATAATCTTTTCCATTTATACATTTTAGTTATTTTCCCGCCACATTTTAAAAAGGAGTTTTCCTAACAAGTTAGGATAACGCCTCAGCTAGAAAAATTTCATTGCTACACATTTTTAAAAGGGATGGTTTAAGAAGGTACATGGTCCTGCCATGAGTGTAGGGGACTGGACTCAATGACCTCTTATGGTCCCTTCCAGTTTCTATGATTCTATGATTTTTAGGTTATCATCACCAAGATGGATGTAGATGCTGGAAATGGTGCAGTTTTTTTATATCACATTATTTTATTGAGCTATCCAATTTTTAAAAAATCACAAAAAGATCAAAGGCATGTAGTTTAATTTTGACCAAAACTACTGGAAAGCTTCCAAATACAAGTAATAATGTCCTTTTGTACTCAAAATAGTATTGTTTGGGAAATATTTAGCCCTCAGTGATCTATTATATGCATTTTCCCCTACTTTATTTTGTTTTTAATTAAAGCAAAAATATGTAGTCACATACCATTTGAGCTCCTTTATACTATGTAATACATCATAATATTTGTAGAATGAACCAATTAGAGAAAAGTTTTTCTGTCTGCTATTTTATGAAATTATGAAGATAATGAGACCTCTAATTATAAATTCCTTTTGAAATTTAAAATGTTCTGGTGGACTTCATGAACAGCACCCACTCAGTCCATAGCTATGGACTTACATTACCCAAGGAAAAGCACTTTATATACATTTTTGTTCTGGGAAACCTATGTAACACATTTCTCCCAACTACGGAAGGATTACATAGCAGCAAAGAGGGAGACCATAACAAGGCTGTAGCTTGAGCCAGTGGCAGAGATAATTCTATTTGCTTTCAGTGTGGTCATGTGAATTATGCCAGATGGGGTTGTGTTAATGTAGCAGAAGTCAGACTTCTGGAGGAGATGCCAGATAAATATTATACCCTCACTGATAGAGCACTACATTGGACTGCTAGACCTGTCAGTAGTGTATGGCGTGATACGGCCATCAAGTAGTCTCTTAACAATGACTGTGGGAAGCAACAGCATGTTTGCACAAGAGATAAGGCTCTGACCAAGTATCACCTAACTGCACATTTTAAGGCAGCTGTGAAAGCTATTACAAAAGAAATGTGTGCAATTCAGCCTTCAGCAACAGATCTCCACAAAGAAGTTATTACAAAACACATGGCTGCAAATGAAACTCTTGTCAAGACTTTATAAAAGTTATGAGTGTAAGAATGACAAATCCTTTTAACATTAAACCTGGAACAAGCCTGGATAACAGACAGCCACTGTGGCCCCCTGAAATTACAGAAAGTTAAAAGATGAGAGAATGGCACACAAGCAATGAAGTAGTTTGTAACTAGTAGGCTGCAAAATGGATGAGGTTTTTGATCCCATTAAAAAAGACAATCTCAAATTGTTTGGTAATCTTAACAAAACAACTGAACAAAAGAAGAGGCCAAAACTATAAGCAGTAACTATTCATTGTCAGATATCCAGCAAGCTGACAGTTATTACCTAATCCAGAGATGCTGATATACAAGGTTTGATGAAGTATGAGCTTTCACCTGTCCCACTTTCCCTCTTCAATCTCTAAGAAAGACCCAACAGAGGAACACACTGTCTTGGCTGGAGAAAAATCTTTCAGTGGTTTAGCTATCAGCATCCAATGAGCCAACTTTAACTATTTCTGACCTCATGATGCATCTGCAAATGGTGTGACACTGTATACTGATGCTGTCAAGTGCAAAAGTTTTGGAGAGCTGTCTGATCAGATGCTGAACATTATCACTGGTCGAAAATTTTAATACACAGCTGGTGGTGGTAACAATTATGGAAATGAAGAACCAATTAGATTTGATGAGAGCGCTGATAGGAGGAATATCCAAATACAAGAAGTTCAGAATCCCACTATATTAACACCATTATCAAATACAACTTGAAAAATTATACCAAATTCAAAGAATAAAGCAAACAGAATAAAGCAAACATTGCAAACTTTCTCCTCAGTGGCTGATCAGGAAGCATGACCAGAGATTGTCATCTAGTTGTTTGTGTATACTTTGTGGCTGGGTTTGATGACATCACATGAACAGGGAAGGTAGTATTTGGCAACTATTCTACATTACCAGAACTTGAGGCAGATCACATGAAGAGGCAGATTCACAAGTTCTTGCATGTTGATCATGCAAAGCAAATATTTGCAATAAACAAGGTGTTAATGTGCAGCTTGGACTCAGATGTCGCATCTATGAACTCAAGATACTGCACTGTTCTTGGGTAGATTAATTCTATTTCAAAACTGCTCTTGGGCAAAAGAAGATATTCATTCCAAAGCATAAAGTGGCTATGGAGCTGGAAACAGATCTGTGTCTTATGCTGCCACACATTAATGTTGTCACTGGGATGTGATTCCATCTCAGCTTTCAGTGCATGAGGAAAAAGAGATGACTGAAGACAGCAGTTGAATACCCAGAGCTCTTGGAGGACTTTAAATGTCTCAGAAGCAGTGCATCTTAGGCAGAGGAAGAGACAGAGCCAAATTGTGTCTCACTAGTGTCTTTAATGAATTGTGGTAGGAATCAAGCATCTCTGGATAAAGTGGACTATGAGTTGTTTGATAAGAACAAAAGAAGCAAGAAACTGCCACCAAAATGGACTCTTTCAAGCAACATCTGAAATGTGTAAATTATTAGTCAGACCTATGAAGCCATGTAACACTTCAGGATCTTCGAGTCCCCAGTTAACAACAAATGGGTGACACATAGCATGGGACATCTTATTTCTAACGTAGTTGTGTTGCCACCAGTTCCAGAAGCCATCCTCACCTTTGTTCAATGTGGTTGTGAAAGTACCTGTGCAACAAAGAGATGCAGATGCCATAGGGAAGATTTGGTGTGTTCTGATGCATGGAGCTGTGACAGTGACAAGTGTAGTAACAGAGTATTGAACATTGCAAATGCAGATTCTGAGGAGCAGAAATATTTCAACTATCAACAAATTACTGTGACTCTTTTTGTTTGTAAATATAGCTTGAAGGGGTTACATAAGAGCACATAGGGCAGATCTACACTGCCTGCCTTTTTGGGGGGCAGTCGAACATACATGGCAGTTGAACGTAGATACACAAATTGCCTAAAATAATTTGTGTATCTATGCTCGACTTTTCTACTCCCTGCACACACACTGCGCTGTTTTAAAGGGAGAGGCCTCCCTTCAAACCAGTGTTACCCCGTTGTGGGGCTGATGTTACAGGATCAAACTTCCTGATCACCTGAGCGAGTATTCACAGACCTCAGCAGTCGATCAGGAAGTTCAAACTGACAGCAGTGAATCTGCCGCCATCAGTGAAGACACGCCCATAGTTATATTTTGTTATTCACACAGACATTCTAGTCTTTTACTAAGAGTCATAACTATTACATAAGTAGTGTACTTGTATTGTCATTGTGTTCAGTGATAATAATAAGATAATTACAAGGGTACCCCATGTGTGCTTTAAACATAGGTCTGCGGCCAAGCAGATAACATAAAAAATATATTTTAAAATTAGGGGGTAGAAGTCTGATTTTCTTCATAACTTCATAAAAAGAGTGCACAGAAAAACTTATCTCAAATCAGTGCATTCTATAAATAATGACAAATATTGTGATGTATTACATGCCACAAAGAATCAGAGAATCAGAGAAGTGTAGGACTGGAAGGAACCTTGACAGGTCTTCTAGTCCATTCACCTGCACTCAAGGTAGGACTAGTATTATCTGTTCATACTCATATTGTCATGTGACTATAGAATTTGCATTAATCAAAAACAAGTAGAGGAAAATGAATAAAATAGATTACTTAGGGCTAAATATTTCTCAAACAGTACTGTTTTGAGTACATAGGTGCATTATCAATTGCATTTAGAGGCTTTCTGCCAATTTTAGTCAAAATTAAATACGTTGCTATGAGCTAGGGCCCTTTTTGTGACTTTTCCAATTCTTTCGGATTAGATGTCTGATTTTTGTTTTTTTACTTGTTTATCTCAAACTCTTTTTGGATGGAAATTCAAAGTCAATTAAAAATGCACAAAACTAGCATATTTTCAAATCTAAAACAACCTTAAAAGTGTTGGATATGTAAGAAAAACTTGTAACAAAAAGTTTTTCAAAATGTGTTTTTTATTTTAAACTAACCAATTTATTAAAGAACAGTAGTATTATCTATAGTTAGCATGTTGAAATGATTGTTTCTCATCCCCATGCCCTTCAAGATTTTAGAACTAGTAGACCTCATTTTCCCATATGTTGTTTTTGTTCATAGATTGGAAGAGGAAAACAAGCTTTGCTACTTTTTCAACTCCCAATTGCTTTCCTAACTTTCAGTTGACTAGTCATTAATCTAATCTAGTTGAACAAACTGAAATGAAGAAATTATACTTTCTGAAAAAGAGGCTACTTTTGCCAAAAGCTGGTTTAGCCCTTTAACGAATTCCAGTTTCCAGGTACTTAGTCATCCAGTCCACTAGTCCACTGCTTTCTACCAGTGCAGTGGTGAATGACTTCCTTTAAAACTTGACAGAAAATATGTAATTTAAATTATTTTAATAGATTATAATAAATTTAGGCTTTAACACAGGTCGATAATTTTAAATTTCAATATATAAACCTGTATTTAATTTAAATTTAAAATATCTGATTTAAATAAAAAGAACAATTTTTAATCTTAAAAATATCATTGATTTTTATCAACCCTGACAGTAGTACTAGAAAACAAAGATGCTTCAGAGTAGCACTGAGTCTTCTGGCAGAATTTACAAGGGGAATTCTGCATGTGTAACTGAATAGATGCTATTCTGCTGTCATTTAAATCAGAGAGTACTTTCCACTGACTTCAGAGGAAACAAGATCTCATAGGCTATCTCTAGCTTAGTCAGTGCCATATTTGACTTTCAATTTTATGATTAAATTCAGACAGTAAAATTAAAGAGATTTTTTGCAATATGCACTACAGTGACATTATTAAAATAAAGTCCATTTTATCCACTGGGACAGGCTGTGATTTATCATCATAAAAAAATCATAAAAAGAAAGGTTAAAAAAAACCTGTCCTATCAAAGAGTCTTTATATGATTCATCCGTTGAGAAGGTTGGATTTCTGGACAGCAGTTATAGAGCAGAACTTGCAAACACATATGTTTTCAGAGAATATTTTCGCTAGATCTGAGTACCTTACAGTGGTTAAATTTCTTTGGAATGTCTCCAGTTGTTTCAATAAGAGTTGGATCAGGCCCGATAGGCATTAGAGAGACAGCTTGATAGTTCATTACTTGAGCTGCTTACTCAATATAATACTATTCTAAGTCAAATTAGATATGTTAGTTATAACTGTAGTACCCTGGAATGAAATCTAACTCTGGTTTTCAGGTCAGGCTATTTGGATTCTACAGGTATAAAGGTTACAATTTTATAAAAAGTTAGAGATCTCTCAAATCATGTGCACTATGGCAACAAAACTTCATTTAAATTAAAGGAGGTATATTCAACATCTCTGTTTTCCATACCAGAAATTTCAAAGACAGTTGAGAGGATGAGTTTGAATTGGCGAAGCAGATTAATTCGGAAAACTTGCTTGTTCTTTGTTCTACCTGCAAGATCTTTAAGGAGTTGCCTGAAAGATACTGGAAGCTATTGAAAATAGACTACAGAATAAATTGCTCTTGTGGTCAATGAAGAGAAAAATTTTAACTAAATTATAACTCCCCATCCCCAACATATATTCTTAAAAATATTCTGACACTTTATAGGATAGTTGATGCTTAGACTTATCTCTGTCAGACAGAAACAGGTGAAGGGACTTCTGAAAGCTATCATCGTGTTAGTGTGATGTAACAGGGCAGTTGCCCTGCAGTGACTTAAAAAGGTTTACAGAGGGCCCAGGGAGAGCAGCCAATCAGGTGGAGGGACTGCTGGACCAATCAGAATCAGGAGGAGCTAGAAAAGCTGGCTTCAAAGCTGGAGCCGGGGCAGTCTCCCTGAGGCACTTGAGGGAGAAAGTCCTGCCTATACAGGGGCTGTGGGATCAGCACCTGTGGATAGCAGGACTCTGAAGAAGGCAGGGCCTGAGACCTAGAGAAGGTGGCCTGCAGAGAGCCCTGAGAAGGGAGAAAAGGACTGAGACTGCCGGAGCTCGTGAGGAACCAGAGTGAAGCTGGAGAAGAGGTTGCAGAAGCTATGAGGACTGCGAGGAAGTGGCCAAGGGGACCTTTGTTCACTGGGAGTCGAGGTGACACCTAGAATAAGGCATATAGAGTACCTGGGCCAGTGGATGGAGAAGTGGGTAGGTCCAGGTCCCTCCCCACCTTCCCTGCACTGCTGTTAATGAGAGCAGTTAACAAACTGAGACAGCCACTGCTACCAAGTGGGCTGCTGAGACTGGACTTTCTCTGGAAGGGAGGTAGTTGGACTGGGGCTCAGCTGGGGGACTGGGTCACCTTGAAAAAGGCTTAAGACATGGACAGCATCGGAGAATGGGGGGGAGGGCGGAATTTGAGCCATTCCCCAAAATAACATCACCAGGAGCACCCACCATGAAGGCTGGGCTGAAAGGTCAGTGAATGGGACAAGAGATACTATATTTCAAACCTACAAAATGAACCATAAATGAAGTGCTAGGCACGCTGTAAGGTAATACCCCTTCATAACTTTCCTAGCAGCTGGGCCTTGTCCTGCAATCTTCATTCAAATGAAGGCACTTTTAGCTAGAAGAAAAATAGTCTAAAAGTATAAAACCTTCAGCAACCTGACAGAGCACTTTGAAATAAATCTTAAGAATTATTAAGAAGAAAATGCTAACCGTACTTAACACTTTCGCCAAAGAAGATGAACTTAGAGTTTTCTTTGAACTCAGTTTCTAATAGAAAAGGTTCAAAGAAAAATTGATGTAGGTGAGCTAGGACAGGTTAGTGGAGATTGCTTTGGCCCAGATATATGAAAGAGCTGGAGATGGACAAACCATTTCTTATGCATAAGAACAAACCATCCATGGAAAGATTAAATTTTCAGAAGGTTGATTTCATGTCCTCTAAATTATTAACTGAGAAGAAGCCGCCTTTTCTGGTTCAGCTGCTCATCCTTTTCTGAAGTATTCTACCATGGTTACACTTACTTAAGAACATTCTGGTCATATGTGTCTGATACTTCAAGGTACAGAGTACCTCTCTTAAGGTGTGCAATTACACCACCATAATAATTATGGTGGAATGCAATGAAGAATCAAGGCCCAAAATCTTTGGAATAATCTTTATTTAGTACATTTCCAGAAGTTTCATTAGACTTTGGACCTTGTATATGTCTGTAGTGTACAGGGCCAGGAGCTATCAACTGAAAAATTAGTGGTTTAAGCCTAGTTGGGAATATTGGCTGTTTGTCTTTTTCAGAGAAACTTGTGGAATTTTTTAAACCTGGAAAGAAGATTCATAAATATTTGTAGGAAATATTCCTGTGTTGTCATGGTAACAGTTTATATAATCTAATATGTATTTTGAATCTCTAATTTCTATGATCTCTTTGGGTTGACACCCTTTCTAAAATTCCAGTGGTCTTCACTGATGTTCACTCTCATTCTCCTAAAATCTTTTTCCTACAGCTGTATTAATAGACAAAGCTCCCAGAATAGTGGCTTTTGGGGGACATATTGAGCCAAATGGGTCCTACTTCTGTCCCAGCAATCCACTAACAATCAAGAAGGGATTTAATTATTATTTTTTATTTCTATATATTTATTTGGTGACGCATGAATAAAGGGATAAAAACTGGACAATTACTACTATTTTTATAACACACAGTAAAATATTGCTATTTTATTTTCTAGCTAAACAGGTAATGGAATTCATGTGAAATTCAGCATATTGAAGGGGGCCTGCACAAGCCCTTATGAACCATTAGAGCCATAGTCCACAGAGTTTCAGTGGTGTGATGGCCTTTGTCCCAGTTGCGAACTTGTGTGAATTTCACAGTTAATGATGATAACAATAGTTTCCATATGCCATGATTCTTACTAAATCTAAGCTAAACCAAGGCTGCCAACTTTAAGTCTGTGTTTGTCGGATGACACAGGAATTGTAAATTACCTGTCTTGCTATACAAAAGCCCAAACACAAGCACTATGCCACTGCTGTTACTAGTTTTCTGTCCTGTTGTAATCTCACTGTATTCTATGCCTCAAGATGTGATTATGTAATGCTGATGGCAGAACATTGCAAAGCAATGCGTATCTTACTATTTTTCTATTCAGTTATGTCCCACAGTCCTAATTCTTGTTTTATACCTGACATGTAGCAAAGATGTTTGTGGTTTAAATGCCCTGGTGTAAAGATAGCCTTAGTCAAAGAATTGTAAATTAATCATACAGTTGGCAATTGACATCATCTGTAAATTCCAAGGATATAATAGCACCACCTTGCTAATTTATGAGAAGTGATGTCCATTTGCTTATGGTGGATTGGAGATTGCTTCACATAAAACAAAATGCCAATTTCACTACACCATAGAGAGTTACAGCCTATGCTAATTGCTTTTGGCATATTTCTTCACATAACAATTTTGCCAACTCTTACAGTTGTGAAAAAAATAAAGGATTATGAATGTCTCTGAGTAAGTTAGAATGATGCATCTATTCTATAAAAGAGAAACTTCAGTGAGGTCAAATCGAAATTTTCTTAATGTATTTTCACATATATATACAACTTTCCAACCAATCCATATTCCGATACAACACAGTATATGAATTCTGTATCTTTTTTCATTCAACAGCAATAGATAATACAGAAAAAAAGCTATAAAAGGAAATTGTGGAAAACAATGTAGTAAACTTTTCAGCAAATCAAAATACAAGAATAAGTTACCAATTTTATAGCTACATTAAAATAGAAAGGAAAGAACCAATAATCCTCAGGACTCATACAGCATAATGTTACTACAGTAATATCAAAGGACTGTACAAACATTAAGAAATTAAATTTCACAGTATGTCCCTGAAGATTCATCTCTTTGTTGGCACTAAAAGACTATTTGTCTCTCACCTCTTCTGCTGCTCCTGGGGGCTGTAGCACATGCCAGGGCTACCTTACCTTGTGACTCCTGCTACCAGGGCTTTTTTTGTGATGGTACTCAGGGGTACTGACTACTGGCCCCTTTTTTGTGATGGTACTCAGGGGTACTGACTACTGGCCCCTTTTTTGTGATGGTACTTAGGGGTACTGAGTACCAGCACCTTTTTTTTTCACAGCGATGAGGCTCCGGCTCCTGCCACTGCCGTTATTGGCCCCAGATCCCTGGCTGAGTACAAGCACCTATTTTTTTACAAAAAAAACCCCACCACTGCCTGCTCCCATAGACCCTAGGGGGTTTGCAGCAGTGGGAAAGAGCTGGAGTGCAGGTGTGCCCTGGCCGCATCTCTGTTCCCTATAGCCTCCTCCTTATTCTGGCCAGATCTGATCTGCTCCTACCCTAGAATATACCCTGTGCTGGGTTTCAGCAGAGGCAGTACAGATCTGAAGCTTTGTAGCGTTGTTGCTGCATTGTAGCAAATTCACTGGGGAGAAAAGAGCTGTGCAGTTAGCATTATGAATTTCCTATACATTTTGAACTATCATTGTATACAAAATGAATACTTAAGTCTGTATTATCATGGGATTAAAAAAAATCCTTCTTTCAATACTATAGGAATTAATTCTTACAATTGTCATTCATATGAAAATAATGGTTTCAATTAGCATGAACCAGTCTGTCAGGATGTTCAAATTCACACATTATATAACTACTATTATTGAATCTTATTTTAGGTCAATTTCTGTTAAATTTAATTATGTCACTTTATGGCTTTAAACTCAGCTTCTATTAAGTTTACTTCTTCCTCACGTTTGCAAGGTAAAAACATATGGCTACTAAATGACGGCAGTTACTAAATGAGGACAGCTTGTATTTAAACTAAGTGGTAAAGATGTGGCTACTAGCTGAGGATAGCTTCTTAAAAAAGCAAGCAAGCAAACAAACAAATAAAAATCCAACCTACAATGCTGGATGTCTAAACACAGGCTCTTAAATCCATACCTGGGCACTTACATAAAAGTGGCTGTGTTTCGTAAGAAATGCGCAACCCCTTCTCTTGTTAAAGTCAAGTTTGAAAATTCTGACCTATGCACTTCACAATATTATGTCACAAACAAACTCAGCCCAGACACGCAAAAGTATGCAGCGTTACAGTTCATAGTGTTATCCATCCTGCTAATAAATTTGGGGAAACTATGATTCTAGTAGGCATATACACTGTCCTCCTCCCGCATATCTTTGAACTGTATAAACAACTTCCTCATAGCCTGAAGACAGGACTTCACCTTTCCTCTCCAAAACTCCTTCTTCCAAGGAATTAAGAGGAAGAGGAAAGTCTGCATCATCCAAATGTTTATCACCATTCATGCTATTCTGCTAAGAATCCTCAGAGGACCTACTATGCATGGATTGAAAACACTGGAAAACAGTCCATTATGGCAGGGATTTATTAAAATGGTAGGATATTTTCTTTACTTGCTGTGTATTAATTTTAAAAATAACTTAGAATAAGAACCAGGGCTAAAGAAAGTGTAAATAAAGAGTTGCAACTACTGAGTTTAATCATAAGTGAATCAAAAAAGCTCCTGTTGTCTCTATTGCTCTCCTCCCCAGGGCTTCCATTTAAGCAAATAATTGCCAGAATAAGATGGTTAAAAAAGGATAACTTCCAAACCTCAAGAATGTAGGTGTCTAAAATAAATGGAAATAGAGATATATACAAACCACACATATGAATATGATAACCATAAATATTTGTTTTCCTGCAACTATATAATGATGGAATAAACTACATTATTATGTATGTTAAATTTTCTAATCCACCCTTTACTCTCTGATCTATTTTTGCGAGGACTATTTTCAATAGTCCAAAACTCTTTTTGCTCTTTACAGCCGGTATAAAAATGTTGCTTTCTTTCCCTCTAAATATAGATCAGTTAAAGCAGGGTTTAAAACCAGTTGGTCAAAGGAACAGACTCATAGACTTTTAAGGTCAAGCGAGACCATTATGCTCACTTAGTCTGACCTCTTGCACAACGCAGGCCACAGAACCTCACCCACCCATTCCTGTAATAGATCGCTAACTTATGACTGAGTTATTGAAGTTCTCAAATAATGGTTTAAAGACTTCAAGGCACAGAGCATCTACCAGCAAGTGACCCTGTGCCCCATGCTGCAGAGGAAGGTGAAAAATCCCAAGGGCATAGGCCAATTCTCTAGGAGAAAATTCTTCTTAATATGGCAATCAGCTAAATCCTGAGCATGTGGGCAAGGCTCACCATCCAGAAAGAATTCTCTGTAGTAACTCAGAATCCAATCCATCTAGCATGCCATCACAGGCCATTGGGAATATTTGCCACTAGTAGTCAAAGATCAGTTAATTGCCAAATCAGGCTGTGCCATCATACCACCTACTACATAAACTCATTAAGCATGGCAATATGCAGTCTTGGACTAATATTGATATTAAGGTCCAATATCATGATATTCCAAAAGTGAAATGGATGTTTGATTCGGTATAAGAGTTGTAAAAACAGGTTTTCTAATGGTACATGCAAACTGCTTAAAGCTCTGGCATTTTGCAGGCACAGATCCATAAAACTATGACATTATAGTATAAATAAAGAACAAATTTTAGCAACTATTTTAAGGTTTAACAAGTATTAACTTTTCTGACAATCTAAGGCCTGTCATAAATTAACTAAGACAAATAAATGTGACACTGTTCCTCTAAAATATGTGGATTAAGGAACATATATGATGGTGCAGTTTGGTATCTTTTTTCTACTTTTTGGGGGAGTGGGGGAATGGTTCATCTGCATAAACTATTCATAGCCTTCTCATTCAAGAATAATGCAGGCTTCCTAAACCAAGTCTGCCTATTGTAGTGACAAATTTTAATGTGTGTGTATATATATCATCTAGTTGGCAACTCTACTCATCAAAGTATTTGCTTCAGTGTTTGTGTCAGAACTGGTTTTAGTGTCATGTAGAGAAGCTCAGAGCTCAAATAACATTGATACAACACTAAAGCAAAAGTCTTGATGAAAGCAGCTAAAGAATGGAGAAGTTAATTAAAGGACAGTTTCATTGATAAAGCACCAGCTGTTTTGCTTCTCACTGGAGATGCAACACAGTTAAACATGGTTTAACCAGAGCTAGGTTTATTAATACTTTTGCAGAAGTCTACCAAGTTTGGCCCAAACTTTCAAAATATCTATAACAGTAAAACTACAGCACAACTCAATCATTTTATAAGGGCACATCTTTAGACCCTTAGTTGGTCTCATTTGCCTGTGCATTTTTATTCATGGCATTTATTGTAATAATTGGTTTAAATGCTTTTTATATGCACTAAATAAGTACTGAAACAATTAAATTATGCATGTCCCTGAGTGGGTGTGATGGAAAAAGGAAGTATGCAGAGAACCTCTCCCCAACCTTCCAATAGTACTTCCATGCAGTATACTGTCACAGTATAGGCCCAACATTTTTTGGACAATTTGCTTGGCAGCACTTTTTGCCCCAATGGAAAATCTATCTGAGTTGAGATTATGCCCAAATCACAGTTTGCCACTGCATGCCTGTTACAGTCTATCAGGTAGATGCTAGGGGACAGTGCACACTACTTTTTATATGATTTCTACAGTGATTCTTATTTCTAGAGAATATCCATTGGTTCTCTTTCAATACTCAAATATGTACTATATCCAATCAATTTTGGTAATAAGTTCATTATGAAATGTACAATTTATTTCTAATGTACAGGGCAAATTTGGGTTTAAGTAAAAAAACTTACTAAATTATTGCCAAGATCAACAGAAGAATATACTAATGAAATTAGTCATGAAATTAATTTAGCTATTTTTTCCATACAATTGTATTATACATTTACATTTAATGTTATAAGACAGTCAAAACCAACATATATCTAATACAATAAAAACTAATGAGAATTTAAGCAGGTTTAAATCGACTTAATTTAATCCACGTCTACATTGGGCTTTCCTTAATTCGAATTAAACTGCTCCTTAAGTCGAATTAAGGAAAAACTAGTTTGAATTAATAACACCTCGTTATAATTTGAACTAGTGTCTAAGTCGACTTTAATAAGTCGTCTTAGCCAGTGTCGACTTAGGGTAGGGGGGACAAGGGAGCACCACATTGCTCCCTGGCAGAAGGGAGCCACTGTGGCTCCCTTGTCCTGGGGAGCCCCTGCTCCTTTCTCCCCAGACCCGTGGCTTCCTGCCAGGGAACCCTTCCTGCCTGGAACCCTCACCGGCACCCCGAGGAAGCGGTGTCCGGGTCCCAGCAGAGCCAGCTGGCGTGCGGCTGGCTCTACAGGGACTGAGAAGCGATGAGTGGCTTCTCGGTCCCGGGACAGCCAGCCTTGCAGGGCTGGTTCTCCTGGGATGAGCTGGCCGGATTCTTGTCCCGGGGAGAGCCAGCTGGCTCTCGCCAGGGCAAGCCGCCAGTGGCTTCCTGGTCTGGGGAGAGCCAGCCCTGCAAGGCTGACTCTCCCTCCACCTATCAAGTCGACTTAGAGGGTCTAGTTTAGACTCTCTAAGTCGACTTAAAAAGGTCAACTTAAAGTCGACTTAGTGAAGTCGACCTAAATTAGTAAGTGTAGACATAGCCATAGAAACTGGACGGGACCATGAGAGGTTATCAAGTCCAGTCTCCTGCACTCATGGTAAGACCAAGTACCTGCTTAAACCATCCTTGACAGGTGCTTGTCTAACCTGCTCTTAAAAACTTCCAATGATGGAGATTCTACAACCTGCCTAGACAACATATTCCAGTGGTCAATCACCCTGGCAGTTACAAATTTTTTCCTAATGTCCAACCTAAACCTCCCTTGCTGTAATTTAAGCCCACTGCTTTTTGTCCTTTCATCAGCGGTTAAGGAGAATAATTTTTCTCCCTCTTCTCCGTGACAACCTTTTAGGTACTTTATTAATGCTACCATGCCTATGGGTAATTTTTAATTTCATAACATTGTTTTCATATTATATTTCATAATATTGTTATTTTGTTCATAACCTGGGGCAGTGTTTGCATATTGGGCTATAGGTTACATGTGTGTATACCTACCAAATGCATGCTCAGCCTTTAACTAATCAAACTAATTTATCTTTGTAAAACATTTAGTTTTAGTATGAAAATAAATTCTTGCACATATGTTAAAATAAAATACTGTACTACTAACTAGAGAGTAGATGAATTATAATTAAATTCAAGGTTGCACGGTGGCCTGTGCACAGTAATTCTACTTTGTTTCAGTGATACAGTAAATAAATATATATACTCAGTTTTCAAAAACTAAGTTTTGGTATATATAATGCCATTTAATTTACAATTAGCATTAATTGTTGTTATTAAATGCTAATAATGAATAAAAGTGTTAGAAAACATGAATCTTAAAAGTAACAGATTAGCACCAATTACCCTAAAATAAAGCTTAAACTGTACACAAGTAAACTACCAATGGACTCCAAAATCTCTAAAAGCTAGAAATGAGATAAACAAAGAAGCAGACTTATCAAATTTATCACCAAGAGATATAAACCTAGTAGACTGAATTTGTCATATTTATGAGGGACATGATATATAACAGGCAAAACAAGAGCACTATACATTAAAAAGAAATTATAAGAAATCATTTCCCCTTTTATTTTGCCATAACCCAAAAGATTTGAACAAAACAGTACATTGACACTATACGCATATTAATAATCTGGAACAATCATTAATGAATTTAATGAGTCAAAACATCAGAATATAAAAATAATATAGTATCCTACCAAATATAAGTGTGTAAGAAAGACATATGGGGAAAAAACCCAAAATATAAACTGCCAGGTTCAGTACAAATGGAATGCCACATCTCATTCTCTTATTCCATCTATATATGTCATAGGTTTGTAGGTCAGTTACTTGCTCTTGTTTCAGGTTCAGTTCCAAGAAGAGATGATTGAACTATTTTGAACAAGGAAGTAAGCCTGCATCTCAGCAGTTCAGCCAGATACAAAGTACTCATTTTAGACTCACAGCAGGGCCAAGAATAAATCCTAGATAGTGATTCAATTTATAGCTTTCCTGATATGACTACGAAGAAAACAGCAGACCTGGGAGTTTTTGTAGAAATTCAGCATGAAAGTGACAGGATAAAGAGATGATATAGTTAATACAATCCCTAACATTACAATTGTTTTTAAATTTGGTTTCTGTGATTGAATTATGAGCCAGCCTTGTGTCCATAAATATGTGTCTAAATAAACAGAAACAAAAGGTGGATGGGGAAACTTACATTATTTCTAAAGCAACATATTGCTGAGACATGATAATTTACATATTATCATACAGAAGGTACATTATACAAGAGTAGAGAGATGCTCTTCAGAAGAATATTGGAGACTAATAATTAATAATTAAAACTGATTGGATTATCTGTGTTATTTCATATACTATACGTGCATGTTCTGCCTGAGCCCAATGCAGTTCCTCCCCCGCCCACAAACCTGCAGGTGTAAAGCCGCAGCTGGGGAGCTTTCAATTGGCAGGGCGGAACCTAGCCCAGCACAGCTTCCCCATCACATGTTTAACCATTTAAACATTTTACTTTTAAAATGTTTAAATGGATTATTAATTAAAGGAATTTTTACATCCCTAATCTAGACCTGATTTGTAGAAATTGGTTTTAACTAGGGCTGTCAATTAATTTCAGTCCATGCATGTGATTAATGCAAAAGAAGTTAACTAGAAAAGAAATAGTAATTCACCTCACTCAAGTGCACTGACTCCTGTCTCTTTTTAAGCCAATCTCTAAAACAAACAAGTCTGTTTACATTTACAGGAGATGTTGCTGCCTGCATCTCATTTACAATGTCACCTGAAAGTGATGCCAAGTTTCAAAGGGGTAGCCATGTTAGTCTAGTTCAGCAAAACAAACAAGGAGTCCTATGGTACTTTTAAAGACTAACAAATTTATTTATTGCATGAGCTTTCATGGGAGAAAATCCCACTTCATCAGACACTTGATCTTCAAGCATCTGATGAAGTGGGATTTTCTCCCACGAAAGCTCATGCAATAAATAAACCTGAAAGTGAGCACAGGCATTCAGATGGCAATATTGTAGCTCACATTGCAAGGTATTTACATGCCAGATATGCTAACTTTTGTATTCATATTACCCATGCTTCAATTTTTGTTTTTCTGTGCAATTATGTTTAAAAAAAATGTACATTTGTAAATTGCACTTTCATGATAAAGAGATTGCAGTACATCATTTGTATGAGGTAAATTGAAAAATATTATTGCTTTTGTTTATGTTTTAACAGGGTAATATTTATAATAAAAATAATATAAAGCAAGGACTGTATATGTTGTATTCTCTGTGGTAATTGAAATCAGTGTATTGGTAAATGTCAAAAAACATCCAAAAATATTTATAATAAATTTAAATTGATATTCTATTATTGTTTAACAGTGTGATTAAAAGTATGATTAATCTCAGGTATTTTTCAATCTTTCAATTAACTGAAATTTAAAAAAAAAATGTTTGACACCCTTTTAACTCAACAACTTGATACATTTACCTCACAAAACTAGGTGGCTTTTTTTGTTTGGTTGATTTTGCTTGTTGGTTTGTTTTGAAACAGTGTCCAGGTTATTCCACTAAAAAGCAAGAGGCATGATCTCTGTCATTCAAGACTAACAACGTAAGGGGAAAGAAAAGATTGGACATAAAGGTAAATCAACCAATAATCATGTTAATGAAAATATGTACAATGCATTACTATATCAACTTTTGCAAGAAGCCCTAAAAAGAGCTGGGAGTAGTGTTTTATTATGTCTCTAACAAAACAAGAATTTTTGACATCTATAAATTTTCTATCTTTTTCAAAAAAGGCTTGAAATTTAAGGGCCCGCTAATAAAGCTGAGGTTGGTAAAGTTACACCAGAGAATAATCTGGATGGGGATATTGTTATTTATGATTTATCATTAATTTATACTGCAGTTACAGAGCCCCAATCACAAGCCAGTACTCCACTGTGCTAGGCACTGGATAAACACATAACAGAAAGGTTATTCTCTAAGTATAAGATGAAAAATAATAGGTGAATATAGACAGATGGGAAGCACAAAGAAACAAAAGAAACAATAAGACAGAATTGGTCAGCGTGAGAGGCAGTGGTCTTAACACTCCAGCTACCTAACTGTTGTCAGGTTTTTGGTAAGAATTACAGCAAAGGCAAATGACCACTGAAATCAATGGAAATTCTATACATGGACCAAATACAGAATGTAGACCTAAGTCTTTATATTTTTCACTGTCAATAACCAGTTTTCAATGCAAACATTAAAAAGTTCCTTAATCACCCACACACTTAATTCTGAAGAAGACATTAAAGTTTTATCACTCTCTTTTTTTATCTTTACCTGACAATCTCATTATTCACAGAAATAGCTTCCAGATATTTCTTCAGTGCATAGTAATTATGGATATATTTTCGAATATAATAACCTCGCCATCTTTTCTGAATCTAGAAGAAATATATTTGTACTTTAGTATATTTCATGCATACAGTAGTGAAAACAGTTTGCAATATTCCTATGAAATACATTGTTTTTCAAAACGTGATGGTGCTTTAAAAAGTGATATCAAGCCTAGACACAAATTTGTCTTTCCACTAACATGAGGGTGAGCAGTAACTGTAGCATGAATTAAATATTAAATGCAAACATTAAAGATATTATCAAGAGAGGACAGTGATTATGAGCTAATAGTGATTTAAGTCATTGTTCACATTGAGGTGTGGGAGACACAAGAGGCTGTGCACAGGCATCTACTCCCAGAGTCATTGCACATGATGATGGTACAGCTCCTATGAATGGGGTAGGAAGTACAGTATAGCCAGAGGCGGCCTCTGTTACTCTTATTTACATTATATAGCATGTACTCCTCATTGCGTCACACCAGCTCCATTGCACACTCAGCTGTGTGACCTGGCTCTGATTCTAAGCCAATGAAATTAGTAGACTTTCCATTAATTTCAATGGATTTTAATCAGGCTCTTTGAGGTTTCTGGTAGCACTGCATGTGCTATATTTCCCTGTTTCCTGCAGGAAAGTGATATCTTGCAAGGTACCCACTATTCTACCTATTATTATTTAAAAAAAGATAGTATAGGGCTATGTGTTAAGTAATTAGTTACAATGTTTTCATAGAATGCTATCCTTCAAACAAAACTGAAGGAAATAATGGATGAGAAATTTCTTAAGCATAAATAGTTACCTAAATGTAGTAGAATTGTTTATTGATACACTCTTGTTAAAAAATGTGGTCTCCTAAACATAGTATCAGGCGAGGGGGATTCATAGCTCTAGGTATTTTAAATTTTAGGCCCCAATTCTGATGGGAATTTTCCAAGAATGTTATCAACAACACTGTTCAAACCAGTTCTGCTGTTTAAATCTGGCCTTGGTAACTCTGAAATGTTAGTCTAGTTCAGCAAAACAAACAGAGTCTTGTGGCAGTTTTAAAGACTAACAAATTTATTGATCATATGAGCTTTCGTGGGAAAAATCCCAGTTGGTCAGACACTTGAAGATGGAGTAAGTTCTGTAAAATTGAACCCCCTGCACAGTTACTGAAAGCAAGCAGGAGGATTTTTCTCTTTCCCTGTTGCCCTTGTCCTTCTTACTTCAGAGTCAACTCATTGCTGCAAGGACAGGTGAGTCCTATCTGCTGCTCTACCATTCTCCAGACTTCTGACTGCTACGAGGTGAGAGGGAAGAAAAGAGATACCCAGATATCTATGGCTATGTCTACACTTGTTAATTTAAGTTGACTTAGCATGTCCACACTTAAATTTTAAGTCGACTTTCAGGGGACCCTACAACGTTGACCTATAGCGTCCACCCTGGATGCCTAAGTTGACTTGTAGGGGCTAGGTGGACCTGGGACACGTCCATGGTAGCAAGCGGGGCACCCCTTGCCAAGTACCAGGGGCCTCAGCCTTCGCCCCATTGTACCTGGGTACAATGGGGCAAAGGGGGACACGGACCCTGGCAGGGCATAGGGGCAGGGTGGGCAGGGCTCTACCCTGCCCTGTGGGATGGCATGCCAGGCTCTCCCTGTGCCAGCCACCCTGGCAGGGAGGGCAGTGGGGAAGTCCTGGAGAGTCCTAAAACGACTTAGGGTTGACTTAGGGCTACTCCACGTCTACACTGGCTTAAGTCAACTTTAGAAAGTCGACTTCAGCAGAAAGTCGACTTAAAATGAGGTTTAATAAAGTTGACAAATTTTTCTTAAGTCAACTTAAGCAGCTGCTTAAGTCAACTTAATGAAAGTGTAGTGTAGACGTGGAGTAAATTAAGTCGACTTAAGCAAGCTTAAGTCAACTTAATTTACAAGTGTAGACGCACTCTACTAGATTTCCTTTTGTCTTCCTGCTACCACAAAAGGGCATCTCCACTCCTCTACTGTTCACCCAGTCTCTGCACCAAGTAACTTCAAGGCCTGTTTGTCGAAGTGCTTCCAAGCAGTCAGTTTCACTTGAGTCCACATGATTCTGAACAGCAAAAATGAAAACTGACAAAAATGGTAACAATTTTCACTAAAAACTAATAAATATTTATTATATAAGCTGCTACACTTGGAAACAACAATTAGGCAGCACATGGCTTCTATTTAGCTGTGCTCTTATTACAGTAGTATCCTTCAAACTCTATCTAATACTTTGTACCTTACTTTTATTCACAGCATCCTCCAAATTTGTGTAATCTGGAATCAATCTCTTTATGGCAACTTTTCAAGATTCAAAGACAAAGGATGAAATCGTGGTCCTATATGAGTCAATAGCAAAACTCTCACTGTTTTCAGTGGAGCCAGTATTTTACCCAAAGCACCAAATTCTGCTCTCTATTACACCATTATAAATCCAGGCTAACTCCATGGACTTCAATGGGAATACACTGGATATATGCTAGTGTAAATGAAAGCAGACTAGATTTCCCAATACTATATGTCAGAGGCCAAAGAGATCGTGAATCAATGTAATACAAACTGTGTAGAGAGAATCAGATACATCTTCAACATTTTACAGAAAGGTTCTGCTGATATTAAAATTTGCTACATAAAAGGTGCTAAAAAGAGAGGGTTACTCGCCTTGGCAGTAATTGAAGTTCTTTGACGTATGTGTCCCATGCATGCTCCACTATGGGCGCTGCAGTGCTTTCACATCTGGAGTTTGGAGATCTTCAATAGCAGTGCCCACTGGACCACATATGCGCACCTCCTCTGCCTCACACAACACATAGGAAATATAAATAGTATTGTGTGGGCTAGCCACTTTCAGTTCCTTCTCTACTATAGAGCCAAAATTTAAACCTGAGAAGTAGAGGGGAGGAAGATGGGTAGTGGAGTACCATGGGGACACACACATCTTGAAGAAGCTCAGTTATGCACAAGATAAGTAACCCTCCCTTCTTCATATGATGTCCCCATGGGTGCTCCACTATAGGCAATTACAAAGCAGTGCCCCAGTAGGATGGTTGGGGCTTTGGAGTGGCCAGTAAAGTCCAGGATAGACAGTGTGTCCTAGGACAAATTCTGCAGACAAGTCTTGCATAATCATGTACTATCAGGCAAATGTTCTGAGGCCCCCCTATGGATGTCTCACATATGTTGGAACATTGTTTAGGAATGCAATGGAGGTAGATCGAGCACATGCAAAATGTGTCCTTATTGAGGCAGGAACTTGTTGATTATGCCGTTTGTACTGGAGGCATATACATTGTGAGATCCATTTGGAAAGACATCGTAGCCTTGCCGTTGGACCTCTGAGTGATGGAAATGAATAGGCATGGTGATTTCTATGAAGGGACTTGTTCTATTGAAGTAGAAGGCTAGTGCACGTTGTACATCAAGCATGTGAAGAGTGGCATCTCATCGATTGTTATGAGGTTTGAGAAAAAAGGTGGGGTGGTAAATGGATTGGTTCAGATGAAAGAATGTTATGACTTTGGGAAGAAATTTGGGATATAGGCAGACTGTGATTGTCTTTATGAAAAATGGCATATGGTGTACGAGCCATTAAGGCTGAGGTTTCTCCTACATGCTGGGCTGAGTTGATGGCAACTTTTAAAAAGCAAATCACATTCTAAACTAAGCTTAACACTTCCAGCAACCTTACAGTTTTAGATGATTCCCACCACAGGCTGGCTGGTGGCTGGTCCGTGTCCAAGTAGGCTCTTCCCTGGGTCAGTATTTTAGTTGCTTGGTGGTGTTTGTAAATGGAGGTAAGAGAGAGCGAGAGAGAGCGAGCGAGAGTGCAGCAAAATGTTTCTCCTTTTTAATATGTTCCCTTGCCCCTCTCTTGGGCCCTCTTTCAGGGTCTGGTGAGAAACAATGTCTGTGCATGGTTCCTTTGTTGACACTGCAGCTAGTCCTATCATAAGGGTGTACATGGGAGTGCAGTGTCTCACACTGGGTTACTCTGAGAAGAGAGGACTCAGGTGGATCTGATACTGTTAAGTTGGAAGTATATCTGAACTTTTGCAGTGTCAACCTTGCTTTTAGGATGAATGCTGCCACCATGTGTTTCTCATGACAGGCAGCAGGTGGCACCAGGGAAAAGGATGAGGCCGGTGCTGAAGTCTTAGTAGGTGATGAAATGATAGTCAGAGCCAAAGTCTTGGTTGGAGCAAAAGATTTCTTTGGTGTCAGTTTCAGTGCTGTTGGGCATCTTGGACTGTGAAGGACTTCACACTGCCGCTGAAGTAGAGGGCTAGCTTTGGTCACCACACACCAAAGCTGGTGACACTAACTGGTAATGTGCTCTAGAGAGATTCCTCACACTTGAGGCTTTGGGGCTTGAGTTTTCTTGAGGAGATTTGGAACCTCTCAAAAGCTGAAGGTCTGACAGATATAGTGGAATGACATTCTGGCTGTTTTCTTGTTTCCCTTAGCTCAGTCAGATGATGTTTTTCTCTTACTGGAGCAGGAGAAATGAGGGTCAGCACAGTCGATCTAGAGGATGTGCAGGTCTCTCTGGGGAGGAGGGAGAGCCCAGATCAGACAGTGGGTGAAAGGACTTTTCTATGAGAATTAATTTTAATCTGATGTTCCTATCTTTTTTTGCTCTGGATTTTCGATCTTGACAGCAGTAACACTTCTGAGGGAAATGTTCCTCACCCAAACAGCGAATGAGATGTGCATGGCCATTAGTGAGGGGAAAAAAGGCTCCCACAGGTGATGTATCTCTTAATGTCATTTTAGTCAGGCATAAAGCTGAGAAGAGACCTCCCTTGGGAAAAGTGGGAGAATGAGAAGCTATACTATGCTAAGGGTTGGAAAAAATATGCTTTTTTTTTTAAGCAGAAGGAGGAGAAAGGGGGAGAAAAAACCAAAAGCCTAGCTACATATGAAGAATTTGAACAGGAGAATCTGACTGGGGGGAGCAAAAAGGGCTCTGCAAAGAGTTCCGTTTCAAACCATAGGTGGTAGAGAAGAAACTGAGGGTAGCCAGATTGCACAGTGCTATTTATATTTCCCATGTGCTGTTCAAGGCAGGAGAGATGTACACGTACGGACCGGTGGGCACTGCTATTGAGGATCTCTGATTCCAGATGCAGAGGCACTACACTGTCTACCTGGAGTACCCATGGGGACATCACTAGAAAAATAATTTTGCTTTTCTAAGAGAGTACAATATTATATGATTATAAAGCTTTTTTATTCCAAGGTGAATGTTTTAACACTTCTAAAAAAAAAAAGAAGTGTGTATGCCCTTCAAAGTAATTAGCAAGTTTCAACAGTGATTGGTATAAAACAATTATTGTCATTGATCAGCACCAAACAGATAATTTTAAACAAAGTCATTGTGTGCTCAGCAGATTACAGCTTGTTAACAGGCAAGTTCTAAATGACCTCTTAAGCTAGTCAAATCAATGATGCATATTCCTCATTAAGTAACATCAAAATGTAAGTGGTCTTATAAATAATGTTTATTTTAAGCACTAAAACAAATGGCAAAACCTTGATATATCAAAAGCCATCTGCTCATGGAGATTTTTTTATTTTTATTATTTTATTTTGAGGGAATTACTTTGGTTGCTGAAAATTCATAGCAACCTTAACTTGTCCAGACAGAAATAGAACAATATATCACAGTCCAATATTCAAAAAGTAAAATTGATTCATGGAAAATAAATCCAATATGATAAGCTTATGTTTAAAACAGATTTCTGAATGTTTCTGCTTTTACAGAGGTGAGAGACTGGTAACAGTAGCTAGGGCCAAACAATCCAGAGATGTGGAATTGTTTCTGAAGATGACTGTTGTGAGTATACTGGTGTTGAATGTTACTCCTATTGCTATCAACAGAGCCAGACAGGTACCCAGAAGTCACCTACTACAGGACAGACCCAACAAAGAAAATGACAGAACACCACTGACCATCACTTATAGCCCCCAGCTAAAATCTCTCCAACACATCATTAAGGATCTACAACCTATCCTAGAAAATGATCCATCACTCTCTCAAGCCTTGGAAGGCAGGCCAATCCTTGCTTTCAGACAGCCCCCAACCTGAAGCAAATGCTCACCAGGTACCATACACCATACAACAAGAACACTAACCCAAGAACCTATCCCTGCAAGAAACCCCATTGCCAACTTTGCCCACACCTCGACTCCAGAGACACCATTACTGGTCCGAACCACATTAGCCATGCCATCAGGAGCTCATTTACCTGCACATCTACTAATATGATATAAGACATCAGGTGCCAGAAATGCCCCCCTGCCATGTACATTGGCCAAACTGGACTGTCTCTACACAAAAGAATAAATAGACACAAATCAGGTATCAAAAATGATAATATCCGTAAATCAGTAGGAGAGCACTTCAGTCTCCCTGGATGCTCTGTAGCTGACTTGAAAGCCGCCGTACTTCAACAAAAGAACTCCAAAAACAGACTTCAGCGTTAAACTGCAGAGCTGGAACTCAAATGCAAACTTGACACAATTAGACTGGGGCTGAATAGGGGCTTGGAATGGTTATCGCATTACAAAATGGAATTGTTCCTGTTCACACATTCTCACCTTCTAATCAACTGTTGTGAATAGGCCTCATCTATCCTAACTGAACTTGACCCTGTTAGCACTTGCCCTCCCTACTGTGAAGTTTCTCATGCTTGCAAGTATATATATACCTCCTAACTGTGGTTTCTATTTCATGCTCTGACAAAGTGGGTTGCAGCCTTCTATTTCATGCTCTGACAAAGTGGGTTGCAGCCCATGAAAGCTTATGCTGAAGAAATTTGTTAGTCTTAAAGGTTATGTCTACACTTGTAAAGTTAAGTCGACTGTTAAGTCTACTTAACAAGGTCGACTTAAAGTTGACCTTGTTAAGTCGACTTAACAGAGTGGCTACACTTTGTCGACTTAAGTCGACTTTGTTAAGTCGACTTAACAGTGGACATAGCCGTCCACACAGGCTTTAAGTAGACTTAATAAGGTCGACTTAGCGCTATTCCCCATCCACATTGGCTTTACGTCGACTTAAGAAGTCAACTTAAGGCTTAAGTCGACCTTCAAAGATGGTGTTATTAAGTCGACTCAAGCTGTTATTAAGTTGACTTAAGGAAGCACTTAAGTTGACTTACTAAAAGCCTAGTGTGGACGCGGCTTTGCGTAAGTCGACTTAAGCGTCCTTAAGTCGACCTAAGTTGCCAGTGTAGACGCACCCTAAGATGCCACAGGACTTTTGTTGTCTTTACTATGTACAGACTAACATGGCTACCCCTCTGGAAGTCCTACTACTGCAGTTTTAGGTCTCTTTCTAATCAGACACTGCAGATGTAACCAACTAGTTTGATAGTTTTCTGAGGCAAAAGACTGATTGTATAAAAGTCACCTAGATACCTTTCTCTTTTAATCTAACCTTGATTTTAAAATAATTTTCTAAAGCTAACAGTATAATGCACACAGTATATTACACACTAAAGATCTAACTCACAATTTTTATACTACAGTTTTCTATGAATTTAACTCCATTGATTTCAAAAGGCTTACACTGGTGTAAAACTAGAATGAAGCATTTGTGAATCAGGCCCTACATTATTATCCCTAAACCCAAGAGACTCTATTCTCCACTAGTTTGCACTTTGTGCAGATATTTATACCTGTGCAAAATTGAGGCAAAATGAGTCTAAAACTCTATCAGATCAAAATGGTAGCATTTTATATGCACTCGCATATGTGTCAATGACTAGAGAAGATGCATGCAATGGAGACTCACACCCAGTGTTTGTAAGTAAATGAAGACAATAGGCCAAATCCTCTAATGGTGTAAATTGGTATATTTCCACAGAAGTCAGTCCACTAGGCAGCTTTACACTATTGAAAACAATAGCACTATGTGGATTTATAAGCTGAGAATCTGACTCAACATTTTGATTACAAACATAAAGAGAAAAAGGTCTGTTTTCTGTTACATATCAATGGCTCTCCTCTTTTTCTTGGAGTTTTTCACAAATATATTTAACTTGAAAATACAACTGCTTCGGAAACCTAGGAATTCTGGGACAAAGGATGGATTTCTGAGCTGATTTTTAAATCCTGTGGTTTTCTACTAATTTCAGCTGCATGAGATATAAATCAGTGTATCATTTAGCCCACCATAGAATAGCTAAAAAATAAACTGAAACAAAATATGCGTTCCTGGACAACTGAAACCTTCTCGTAAAGGGGGTAGGATTTTCCAGTAAGCCTCTTCATCACCTAAGATGTGAGCTAATGTCTTTGAGAGAAGCAGCACTGAACTCACAGCCCAAAGGAAGTAGGGACTAACTTGGGTTAAATCAGTTTTGTGCCTTACCAGCCTTATGCTTGCTCTGAGGGTAACAGAGGTGCCTGGAGTAACCAAACAGCTTTAGGGCAGTCTGTCACAGCAGATACCCAAGGCTACACTCTGCAGATCTCCATCACTGTCTTCAGTTCTTGTACCAGGGAACTCCTCCTCCATAAAGATATGGGGCTTTTAGGGCCCATTTTTATCACTGGTCCTTTTATGCAGAGTAAAGAGGCCAGATGGGAATGACAATCTTATTCAGGTGCTTAAAGTTATAGATGTGCTTACGCGTATTGTTGGAGTGGGACCCAATAGCCCAGGAATACAATAATTCACACCGCTAATCACTTGTATGAGGATACAATAGATTTTGTAGTTTTCCTTTAACAAACTTTATTCTTCTTTGTTTTTATTAAATGAAATACAAGGATTGTTTGCATCCTTCTTTGTCTAAAGAATCACTGATTACCTCATCAATGAGGTCAGCAGAATTCTGCCAACGTATTTAATCAACTAACTTATGTTGACTTTGTTAGCTGGGTGACTACTTCTGCAGCAGTAGAATAAATAAATTACAGGGACATGCCATGCACTAACATGAACCCATGTTTTCTCGTACAAGAAGCACATACAGCAGAACATTTTCCTTTACTTCCTGCAGTGTCTGAAATACCTGCAATATTATCAGCTAATGAAGTAATTACACTGAGTATTCCAAGACAAAAGATATTATCATATGTAGCTGCTCAGTAACCTGTGTGAAATAAATTTTGTGAAACCAATCTGGTTCATAGTGAACAAGCACCCACATTGCACAGATTACCACTGCTATTTATTATACTTGTTGGCCATCACATCATAGACAAATCATCAAACCACACCTAACCACCTAGAGTTTCTTTAAATCAGGGCTGATGCACACTGGCAGGGGTTTTGTGAGGGAGGCTTGCAATGTCACTCATGTACCTGTTCCTGTGCATAAGAGCACTTCTTTATCCAAGGTTTTCTAACCAGAACCCTTCAAAAGCACTAACAATCACAATCATACATAAAGTCTGCTGTGTTCTTACCTCCTCTGTGAAGTAATAATAAAATTCAAAAGACCGATGCTTATTTACACTGAACCTCCTCCTACTCTGAAACTAAAAATGCAGTCGGAGGGTAGATTTACATAGAAAAATTAGGAATTTATTGTTTCAAAACATTCTGTAGGATATCTATAAAATGTCAAGAAAATTTATTCAAATTTCATAAACATTTTTCTCAATGATAGTTTTAAGCAACAGAAAGAGAGGTTTAGAGGGAGCTCCTTGTTGATTGATCTTGAAAACCAGTTTTAAAATTATGTATATTTTTCTTAGTTTTTATCTAAATTCCTGCAGTATAAGGATGAAGCCTGTGACCACTGTCTGTGTTTCACTTCCTCTCAATAACTTCCATGCTCTTCTATACACTGGCTCACTGGTCCACATCTGAACCATTTGTGAATGTGTCTAATTTGGTAGCCAAAGGTAAGGAAAAGAAAAGAAAAGCACAGCGTAATTTAAAAAGATAATTTTCCGTATGAAATAATTAGTCATAGAATAAGAATCTCCTAAATTTAATCAATCAGAAAAGGTCTAGCTGTTCATTAACTATCCTGAAAGAAGTTATAGCTATTAATGTATCTATTCTACTTAGTTCTTTCCTGAATCAATACAATCACGTTAGTAAAAACAACCATTCTTAGTGTTGTTATAAGTTTATTTTAATTGAGCCAAATGTATTTGTTAAGTTAAAGATATTATAGACATAGACATCATAATATGATTTGGAGGAGTCAAACAAAGTTATAGGTTACAAATATGGGAACTGGGTTTTTATTAGAACTATGTTTACTTTCTACATTCACACACACACACGCATGTATGTGGGGCTTTTTTTTGGGTATTTTTATCTTTTATCACCATATGTTAAAAAGCACAAGAATTTGCATACAAATGTCTGAAATCTAGCAGTAATTTTCACATACCACCATGATTACTTAGTGTAACTTTAATTTTTAACTATATGCTATTTCCTCCTCTTTCATCAGCATATCAATCACGTTTATATATTCCGGTTTGCTCATTTTATTAAAAGCAAATTCGGAGCACAATTGACTTTTCATTTGTTTAACAAGTGAAGAAATATTTACCCTGACAGCCATTTCATTGTAGAAATTCATCTTCATAATAAAATATGCTGTCTGTGAATCAAGGGAAAAAAAGATGGCATACATTTCAGTTACACAAAGACAGTGCTCCTATTTTTACATATAAAAGATAAGAATCTTTATACATAATACATAATAAGAGTTCTAGGCTTAGAGAGAATAAAATCAAACTTTGTATTGAAGAGATAGGCTTCCTAATACATAATGCAGGCTTAACCAGAAAAATCTATGGTAGTCAAACTAGGAGCTAATGGAGATATATGATCATAAAATGCTCTCCGCTGAGTTTGATAATCAATGGTGCTCTACTGAGAGTAGAATAACAAAGCAGAAATATTCACAAGTGCTGGTGACACGTAGTATTATATGATTTATTCACTGGGGTTCTTTTAGCCAAAACTCACAGAAACATAAAAGGAATTCATATTTCAAGATGTCTGGATTAATGAAAAATTCAAAGAAATGCTGTCTTCAGTTGAAATCGTTCAAGGATACGAATGCGGTGATGGAGCAAAATTGTGCCTTCCAACCATCTATACTAAATATTATGTATTTAGCTGCCTCCTGAGTAATCTTGGGAATTTTGTTTCATTTAATATTCATTTTAATATCACAAGATCACAAATACAATGATACAATGTTAGAGCAAATCCTCTGATATACACAACATTTCCTAAAGTCCTGGTTTCCTTCCAATGAAGTAGAATTCCTCTTATAGTGAACGGATGCCCTGTTAAACTCAACAATCGCTTGGCAGCATAGGTTATTTTAATGGATACATCACTTTAAACTAAGCTTTCACATCTGTTCCACCCTCTAATTACAAATGCAAAATGAACATAATTCACAACTGTACCATAAAAAGTAAAATATAAGTACTTTAAATGCAAGTGTACGTTCTTTATTTAGCACAACATGCGGCTTTTATGTTTTTCTCATGTTTTAGACACAAATCAAAGGCAAAAGTGCTTTTCCCTGTTATAGTGATTTTTTTTTCCCCCATGGCAAACAGGAATTCACTATAAAAGGGTTTCACTGTAATTAGTGTTATTTGAATTGCCTACTCTGATCCAAAGCAAATTGTCTGTGGAGAGCAGCAGGACTGGATTATTTATCAACAGTCTGGGCAATTAAGAAACAGTTGGCTGCAATATGTTATTTACAAATGAACACAATGATGCTACTTCATTTTAAATTCTCTTTCTTCATTACATTAAGTAAGGCATAAGTCCTGCAGTTTAATTAAGGTGTATGTTAAATACTCACATTAATATTATACTGCTTCACTAATAGTATGAACAAAAACAACTACAAAGATGCAATTTTTTATGCAGAAAAATGCAGGAATTCTAATGTATTAAATTGGAAAAAGTTTTACTTTCTATAGACAAGGATGTCAAAGTGCAGCTTAACTCCAATATTATGAATTACTACTGTTACTGGCATCTGTCTTAACTTTTCTCTCGATAAATCTTTTATAAATGGTGTTAACTGTAAACCACAAATGTAGCAATGAAATAATGAATTCCATTCCCAGGAATATTCTAAAAGCTATTAGATTAAATGGATTCAATCTTTCTTCTCTGTTCATCTTTTCCTAACTTGGAAAGAATGCAAAAGCTGTTGTTGGTACAGCCAGTTTATGAATTAATTTTTTGTTGGACGTAGCCAGGGTTTGGAAATGACCTTGGTGTGCCTGTGTTGCTATTGAGCAAGAATAGTTTAAAACACCTTTTTTGGCTCCTCTCCTGATCTGCTGAAAGAATTCTACATCTGAATGCTGAGGATACTTACACTTCAGAGCCAGAACACTAGTAAGGAAGGCCACTCACATGAAAAGGGGCCTTATAAGAGTCTGCTATTATATGAGCATGGGGCTAAGGTGCAGATTGGTCACATGGAGAACTACTCAGGCAGCTTCCCTTATTTCACATTCCTACACCTGAAGTGTAGGGAAAAGGAGTGGGCCTGTGTGGCCATCTCAGAAGACCCTCATGCCCAGTAACCTTCAGAAGAAGAGCATAAGCAGCCTGATTCCTTTCTTTTGACAACTGGTAAACTGCAGGTAACAAGAGCCCAACAGAAAATCTGACTACATGGTTGTCAAATTTTTCCAATTCTCCCTCCTCAAAACATAAGTCTCGCCTGGCTCCCTCCACATCCTTTCACAGTGAAAAAGGTCCCAAGTGCACACATAGGCCAAAACCCTCCACATCCTCTACTTCGGGTTAAATATTTCTATCTTCCCTTTCTGCTACAAAATTCTTCCTCTGAGAAGAGTAACAAGCCCTTCCCTCAGCTGACTAAATCATCATCCCTTATGCCCAGGTACAATTAACCCTGAAGGAACTGTTGTCTCACACATACAAAAATTTTGACCTAACAACTTTAGGAGCCTTACAATTCAAGTTCCACAGAGTGTAGGACCCAGCCAAATGGATAGCAAGCTTGTTTCATAACAATGGTAACTGGTCAGCTTCCTAAGAGCCAACTAATCAGGAGTATCGAAGGTATAAACAGGACAGAGAGAAATATTTGCTCCTCTAGATATAACAGTACTTCAGCTTTTTTCATTGTACAAGTGACTATGAAAAAAGAAAAAGAAGGAAATAACTGAAATGAAGAAAGGTAGTGTTAGATTACCAGTTTAAGATCCTAGAGCAGGAGTGGGCAAACTTTTTGACTCGTGGGCCACAATGGGTTCATATATTGGACCGGGGGCCGGACCAAGAGCAGATGGATGGGGCGTTTGTGTGAACTAATATAAATTAAATTTAAACTTTGTAACATTAAAGGTTTAGTTTAATTCAAGGTAGAACAGAATTAATTAATTGTGTTTAATTAATTGAATTTGAATGAATTTTGAATTGAAATTTAATTTTTAGAAAGGTTTTTATTTAAAATTATTTTTTAAAAAGCTTTTTAAAAAGGAAGGAAGGAAGGAAGGAAGGAAGGAAGGAAGGAAGGAAGGAAGGAAGAGAAAGAAAAAAGAGAGAAGGAAGGAGGAGAAAAAGAAAAAAGTAAGAGAAAGAAGAAAGGAAGGAAGAGGAAGACGAGAAGGAAAGAAGGAAGAGAAAGAAGGAAGGAAGAGGAAGACGAGAAAGAAAGAAAGAAAGAAAGAAAGAAAGAAAGAAAGAAAGAAAGAAAGAAAGAAAGAGAAAGAAGGAAGGAAGAGGAAGATGAGAAAGAAAGAAGAAAGGAAGGAAGGAAGGAAGAGGAAGAGAAAGAAGGAAGGAAGGAAGAGGAAGACAAAGAAGAGAAAGAAAAAAGGAAGAGAAAGAAGGAAACAAAAAGGAAGGCAAACAAGAGAAAGAAAGGAAGAGAAAGGAAGAAAAAAGAGAAGGTAGGAAAAGAGAGGTTGAGAGAAGGAAAGAAGTTAGAGAAGGAAGGAAGGAAAAGGGAAGGCAAAGAAGAGAAAAAGAAGGAAGGAAAAGGGAAGGCAAAGAAGAGAAAAAGAAGGAAAGAAAAGGGAAGGCAAAGAAGAGAAAAGGAAGGAAAGAAAAGGGAAGGCAAAGAAGAGAAAAGGAAGGGAAGAGAAAGGAAGGCGAGGAAGAGAAAAAAAAAAGAAAGAAAGAAAAAAGCCGAGGCCGCTGGTGGCGGGGACCCGAATGCGGCCCCGGCAGGGCAAAGCAGACCCCGGCACCAGAGTACGACCCCGGCCCCGGGCCGGGAAGTCGAGGCGGCCGGCGGGTGGGAGCCTGGCAGCCTGCCCCAGCCGCGGCCACCCCGCTGCCCCGGCTGCATGGGGCAGGCAGGCAGGCAGGCACGCGCGCATGCCCCAGCCCTGAGCCTGCCTGCTCCGCCTTGGGGGCGAGGAGGGCCAGCGCAGAGGCTGGGCTCAGGCCGGGTCTGCCGCGGCAATGCCGCGGCAAAGCCGCAGCCCGGGGAGTCTGCAGGGAGCGGTGGGGGCTGCCGGCCTGCGCGGGGGTCCCTCAATGCTGCACGGGGGTTGCAACGGCCGCTGCGCGGCCGCGCGCCCACGCAGCTTAGAGGGAACACTGCTTAGGAGCCATTTCTTTATATAAAAAAACAAAAACAAACGAGCAGCTCTGCGGGCCGGATAAAAAAGTCAGCCGGGCCGTATACGGCCCGCGGGCCATACTTTGCCCATCCCTGTCCTAGAGGAAGAACATCTGATCCTCTAAATTAGGAAGTAAAATGCAAGCATCCCATCAAGCCCTCTGGATTCCAAAATGCAAAAAGGTAAGGAAAGTGAGACAATTTTTTCTGGCATTTGTGTTTCTGGATGTTAGTCAGTCTGTTAATTATATAGTGAACACTATGAATTAATACTATATGATGGAATATGGAGTTGAATCATTTTGGATGGAATGATTAAATAATCGGTGTTCCCTTAGATACAATAATAGTTAACCTAGCTATTATACTTTACTTATTCTAGATTTGATTGTTAAAAAATATGTTTTCCTAGTTGCTCTAAGCTGATTTAAAAGACAATCACACAGTTGAAGGGTTTCTTAAAGAGGAGGGAGCTAGGCTGTTCTCGAGGGTAACAGAGGACAGAACAAGGAGCAATGGTTTCAAATTACAGCTGGGGAGGTCAAGGTTGGATATTAGGAAAAACTTTCTCACTAGGAGGGTGGGGAAGCATTGGAATGGGCTATCTAGGGAGGTGGTAGAATCTCCATCTATGGAGATTTTTAAGGCTCGGTTAGACAAAACCCTGGCTGGGGTGATTTAGGGGGAGTGGTCCTGCTTTTTAGCAGGGGGTTGTACTAGATGACCTCGTGAGGTCCCTTCCAACCCTATTATTCTATGATTAACAAGTGAAAATACTAGGAGCGATGCACATATGGGCAAGAGATCTGATGAGCCTGAGCTCTTGCTATTTTCCGCATCAGTGCTACTTTCATTTCACAATTTTCAATATAATAATTAAAATGATTTATTATCAAGTAATCATGGATATTTTGTGCATATGCTTTACCTTGTTTGCTGGCAACTGATACCAATCTAGTCATTATCAGCAGACAAATTTTAAAGTGAACAATTATTTTTTTATCTAAGAACTATCATGCCAATCATATTGTGTTTAATTATTATTAGAGTCATTAAGACAATTGTTAAAGGGACTTTATTGCAAATTTTACTAATATTTTAACTTCAAAATTGTCCTATATTGTTAGACCATTTCACTGTGCAAAATATTCTAATCTGAGCCAGCCCCAGCCCAGTGGTCTAGTAAAGGTAGCACTTATGCTACTGCACAGGCAATTTTGGGACAAGACTCAGGTTGCTTCTCTAAATCCAAGAGCATAAAGATCTGGGACCAGTGAGGAAGGAGTTTACTGATTAACAGGGGAGATATAATAAATAATTCTGTAGCAACTCACATGGCTGTCTCAAAAGGCTCTGGAAGTTCTCAAATTCTGTCCTCCTCAAGCAAAGAACTGGTTAATATAACATAAAATGATAAGGGGGAGGCAGTTCTTCCATGCTTTCCACTGTACAACTGATAACGTTTATGGGGTGTTTTTGTTTCTCTCGGAAGCATCTAGTTTTGGGTACTACCTGAAATAAGATGGATGGATGGTCTGATCTGGAATGGTAAATCCTATTATCCTATATTTTAAACAGAGAGGCTGTTCTGCCTTAATTTGTCCTCTATCACTAACCAGAACTGCAGGGGAAGCTTGAGCATCTAGAGCAGTGTTTCTCAACCTTTAGTGGATTAGGGAACACCTAAAGATATTAATGACTTTACTTGGAACACTTTATAAAAACTTGCTTGAAAAAGCTGGTATATACTGGCCGTAATGTTTGTAATATCTGCGTACCATGCATCCCTGCAAAAACAATTCTGGAAACAGAATTAAATACAATTTTAAGAATATAACATGTATTTATTTCTTAAAAATAGATACATAATGATGATGAACACAACTTAAAACTGAATATGATATTAGTCAAGGAATAATGGGAATTTTGGGCCTGCATGTTCAAACAAAGTTTATCTATTCTTGGACTAAGGTTCGTCAAAGAAAGTCTTACCATGGAAGTTATGTCCAAGTGATTTTGATGCCGGCAGTAACAGTGGTGGGAAATTTAAAATGCCCCAGTCACAGCAAGGGAGCAAGGTGGCAGCAGATCTCAACATGTGCTTGGAAGTTTTGCTGTGTCTGGGACATTTTAAGTCTCAGAGGCATACCTCTTCTCGCCTCATTGCTCCTTACCCCTTTCCCACTCAGCCCTCCCCCACCATTTGGGGAGGGGTTGGGGTCAGTCACAGAACACCTTCACTCTGTCCAGGGAGCACTGGTGTTCCCTGGAGCACCAGCTGAGAAACACTGCTCTAGAGCTAATATTTGTAAAAGTCTCCATTTGAAACAATTTCATCTTGTAAGTGGTATATATTTATTTTAAATTCATCCTTCAGACTGATGTCCTTTGCTTCTCCCTTCCATTTTCAAAGCTTTTTCATCTCAGCTTTAAGATACCTGTTTTCCCTCACTGCTAGTGTTTCTCTCCGAGCACTGTTGTTGTTTCTGCCCTGTTTCTGTACATGGACCGGAAGACTTTGAAAATGATGTGCTCTGCTACAGCGTGTGTCACAGTAACCACTATTAAAAACAAATTTCATTTGTTAAGAACTTTTGAAGATACTATATAATTAATGGTAAGAGTGGAGAGTTGGCTTATTTTTTCTAATGCTTGTTACTCTGACATACTGCAGGGAATTTGTGTTAATTTGAAAGAGACTCAATCTTGTCACACAACTAAACTGCCAAAGCAATTCTTTCAAGAGACATAACTGAAAGAGAATCAGACCACTAACAGCTGAGGTCAAACACCCACAAAGGGCAAAGAAGTGCTACTGGGCATAAGTAGGTAAAGAATAGTCTTGCAATTCCTCCTCCATGTCAGCACCCAGGAAAATGATGTGCCCCAGTTGAGAACTCTAGGTCAGAAACTTTATCAGTCTGTGTCACCAATCTCACCACACTTCTCACAAATTAAAAAAAAAGTTATTGAATATAAGAACACCATTGCTATTTTTAACCACAAATTGATTATTATCTACCAAAAGATAGCATTTGAATATGTGATTGTCCAGAGATATCTGCCAGTGCAGATCTGGTGCCCTGAACAGAAAGTAATATTCATCCCAGTGCAAAAGACCAACACAAGGCTTATGTGCCTCCTGTGTCCCACTTAAGGCCTCAAAATAAGGCTGTGGTCAGGTATCAGAAATAGAGACTGATTTTTTTGGTTCTGAATCTTGAATGACAAGATTAAGCTGACATATTCAGAATTTTACTGTATGTGTATTAGAGCTAAGGCCAGCCCTATTTCTTGTTACTGCTTATAACATTCACAGGGGGGTGGCTATATACCATTTAAGTCCCACTAAGCACACACAGTCATTTTTCAGAGAACCCAATTTAAGCATGTCATTGTCCACTCTGCACACACAAACTGGAGTAAGAAAATTAAAAACTATTTGAATAGAAAATATTAACATGAATTGGCAAATTAGTAAAGTGAACTATTGATTAAAAACCTTATCATTGTGTATTAAGAGCAAATTATCTTTTCCTTAATTTTCTAAGCTTCTTTACAGAGGTTTAAGCTAGTGCGCTATCACACATTTCTATCTTTAAGTCCATCAACTGAGTTAGATTGGCTATGATGTGTACCTCAAGACAAAACCTCAAATATTTCAAGGTTCATAAGTAAGAAATCTAAAACACAGAACAGCGATGTGGAGAGATATTGGCATATTCTGGGGGCGGGGGAGGGGAGGTTAGGAATTAAGAGTTCTGCCAGGAAAAGAGGACTTCCAAACAAAAGCCTGTTTCCCACAATAGCTCAACAGAGGCATACTTCTGCAAGTGCAGTGCTCATTGCTGGACTGAAACCTGAATCGCCAATCCTGCAAACATGATGTGCTCAACTTTACAAACATGGATAGTCCAACTAAAAAGTAGAGCTACTCATAATAGCTAAGTTAAACTATGCATATGCAGGATAGCGGCCTAAGCTTTCAGCTTTTGGACTAGTATCAGGGGGAAAGTTAATACACAGTTATAGATTTGAGTGATAAAATGTGCAAAATAATTGTAAAACTCATTTGTTACCTGCACAATTTTTCTGAAGCGTTTCCTTCCTTGATAACCTCTCCACCATTTCTGGATAATAATCATCATTTTATTCAGGTACCTAAAACAAAATATTTTGATTTAAATGATTCTATTGAAAGACTAATATATTTATAAGTGACATTTGAAAGATTTTTCTAAGATATTAAGCAATGCTGTATTTTATCTATCCTTATTCCAAAAAGTGGTTTATATCAGACTTACTTAAATTTACTCTTACAGAAGTTATTCATTATTCAGTATTACAAAATAGACTTAAGAATGGGCTTTTGTGTGATAGTTAAACAATTAATGGAAAATACAGTTAACACTTATGCATGGTTCAGAACTTTTTTTGGTGAGATGGAAAATGTTGAAAAATTTCTAAGATTTTCAGTTTGGGGGTTTTTGGAAAAAAACAAAAATAAATTGAAGAAAGTTTGACAATAAGAAAACATCTTTTGCTTTTGTTAACATTTCTCCAAGGGAAATAAAAAATTTGCAGCCAAGGTTAGGTGCTAGCATAACAACTTTGGTCTTCTTTTGGTATAGCTGGACAATGATTAATTTAAATATGTGAATAGTCCCATTGTTCCCAAATATGTAAGACTTTGCAGAATTGGAGCAACAGATTTTAATTACATGATCACATGCTATTTCTCTAATAATAATATCTAGCAAGCCAGAAAAACCTGGTCTTCTAAGTCACAGGTTAGTGCTTTATCCAGCAAGCCATGTCATGCAATTCTTTTCGCAACATCCATCTGAGGAAGAAAAGCTTGTACAAAAGGCACTTTTGTTACCCAACATGCAATTTTTTTAAATCTAGAACTGAGGTATCACTGGAATACCGAAAGACTATTCTAAAAGAGGTTACTTCCATGCCATTTGTCAACTTTTCGACCGCACTCTTTTTAACTGTACAATTTAAAAAAATAAAAATCACAAGAATTTTTTGTACTGGTAATGTTTATATTTTTATGTTACTCAAAAACAGAATAATTATTTTGTTCACATTTTACAGAAACATTCATTTTCAGAGAGAGAGCAAGCCAATATAATATGTGAGATTTTTAGAAAATTATGAGCGACTGAAAATAGAGGTTAAAATAGACAAAATCATAATACCTGATGTATGCTCGGACTCTGCATCCTCGAAACCAGCTCTGGATTTGTACAGCAGCATTGTGCTCTGTTTTTCTGTATTCATCTACAGCTCTGAAAACATTTTTCAAAATAATCTTGCTGGGATTAACACTTTCAGTAAATTAGTTTAAGATTAAAACAATAAATAAGAGAGACTTTTTCATCTACATTTTTTCTTAATGGAATAATGTATGTTTTTTTTAAATCTCCCCTCTTCCCCCAGCTTTACTTTATTTACTTATTAAAATATCTCATGATGGTACAGAGATAATTAAGGCCCCAATCCTGCAAAGAGAACAGTACAAAGGCTGTGCTCTATTTTAAGGATTTTATTATAAACAATATAAAACAATCTAAATATAAATTCACAGAAGGGAAATATGAAGTTATTTTGCATTCCAATGATGCATCTTTGTTAACGTTCTTGGGAAGTGAACATAAAGTAACACAGGAGACCAGGACTCATGAGGGATGAACTAAGAAGGCTAAAAAATTTCTATGCAAAAAAAAAAAAAAAAGGTCTCCAGTTAATGAACTCCAGATGTATCCTAATTTCTTTCTTTCTTTCTTCTTTCTTTTCCATAAAAGGAAACATTAAAAAGAAATGTTTGGTAAGTTTCTGCAGTGTTAGAGGAGTTGTAACTCGTGTGCTGACATATTAATTAATCCGTGCTTTTTTCTACTGCCTGAGAAACATAGTTTCTAGGTACGTATGGTATTGAACACTGATTCCAATATGTTATGAGTGTCTAGACTTCTTATACCTTAAGTGAAAAATGGGAATAACATTTTATTTTAGTAGTGTATTAATTAATGCTGAATTAGAACAGAAATCTGAGAGCACTGCATAAAATATTACATCAACATGAATATCAGATAAATTAATTATGGTCAGTATTATCACAGTGAGTATTAAATGAATTAATGATGTAAAAGTAAGGGCATGATCCAGAGCCCACTGAAATCAATAGACAGAGCCACTAACTTCAATAAAGATGCATCAGACTCTAAATGCATTACCAAAGCTCTGGTGAAGCAGCATACAGTGAAAAAAAGAATGGGAGCTCATTGTCATCTTAATTAAAAGTATCCATGGCTAACTATTGAAAATTCCAGTTCTGGCTGAAACATTTTCAAGATAGGTAATTCCAGAAGAAGAGGTAGAATTAGACAACCTGGTGGGAAACTCATTTGTCATTTCATACATCGTAGCTCTACCTTTTCAAATATTCAGCACATATTGCTTAACAGCTATTTCACAGGAAATGTTCTGTGAGATGAAGATGATATTATTATTAGTTCATCACCAGTATATGTGCTAGGTACTTTACATATGTGTATGAACACAAGCTGTCTGGTCTGGAGGGCTTACAGTGTGGAAGCCTGATTCATAAACCATTGAAGTCAATGAAATGGCTCCCAGTGAATTCAATGAGTAATGGATCAGGCCCTAAGTTCCTGATACTGCCACGCTTGCACATGTTGAGTAGTAGTTAAAAACCAAAAAATACTAAATCCCTCCTAGTTGTGTTAATAAAATCAATGACATAACATCTTCAATGAAAAAAAATCTGAACAAAATGACAGAACTAGCAAGATATAATGAAACTCCATTGTTCGATCATACCTGTTTGCAATTTATAACCCTTGCGGTACTTGTATGTTATCTATTTAGGGCTCAATTCTGCCAAGTCTAAACTGAATGAACACTCTTTACAAACAATGGTGTTTAAAAACATGCCTTGTTATTAGATATTATTTTCATTAAAGGTTTTATGTTGTTGCATTTGTTAACTCTTCTTGATGGATAAGATAAAACTAATAGGCTTATAGTATTTTTAAAAGGGATTTGAAGAAGGACAATTTGGAGGAAAGGAGAGAGGGGGCCACCTAGCAAAAAGCTCAGAGATAAAGGTGGAAAAAGTACATGAAGGGGTGGAGTAAAAAAAGTAGAGGGAAAGAGACAAAAGCTCAGGTGCAGGAGGGATCAAACAGTACAAGGCCTTGAAGGCCAGGACAAGGAGCTTGAGTGTGATACAAAAAGCAAAAGGTAGACAATGAAGAAGAATTTGAAGAAAAGCTGACTAAAGCAATGTGTAAATTAGGTGATTTTACTGTCAGTAATTTGGACAGATTCTGAGGGAAGAATCCTGAAGACCTACGATGAGGAGGTTATAGTAGTTAAAACAAGAGATTATTGGGGCCTGCCCCAGAGTTTTTACAGTAGGAATGGTGAGGCATAGATGAGTTTTGGAGATGTTGTAGAGGGCAAAAAGGTAGGATTCAAAGATGGCATCATTTGGTGCAGTGGGAAGAGAAAAGGAGAAAAGCATGAAAGTATGAAGATGTTGCAAGCTTGAGAAACACAGAATTTAATGTAATTGTCAATAGTGATAAAAAGGTAGGACAAGGGAGGCTTTAAGGGAAAGATAAGGAGTCAGTTTTCAGTTTATGATGGAGGCAGATCATCCTGGGAGAGATGATGATGAGGTGACGATGTGAGATGAGCATAGGAAGAGAAATCGAAGGATATAGGTAGCTCTGAGTCATTAATAGTAGAAGCTATATGGTAATTGAGAAAGTCTATGTATAAGGCAGATATAAAGGAAAGAAGAGGGCCAAGTGCAAAGACTTTAACTGAGGCTATGTACACACAAGAAACTTGTCCCGCAATAAGTTATTGCGGGACAAGGAAAGCGCTATAAATATAGTGCTTTCTCGTGTACACATGTGCTGTTTCTTTCGCAAAGGAGCATTCACCGTGTGAATGCTCCTTTGCAAAAGAAGAGCAGTGCATGGTGGGCACCTGTCCCACCATGCACTGCCCACACCCAGCCCCCTAGCTCAGTCCAGGGGAGCTGCCAAACTGGGCAGTTCCCAAAAATACTCAATTTCACTGCTCTGCTAAGCAGTGAAATTGACATATATGTCAATTTCACTGCTCAGCTAGAGCAGTGAAATTGACATATTTGACAGCTCCAATGTCCCAGAGTGGCCTCGACTGACACTCTGGGACATTTCCGGAGGCTGTCTATTGCGCAAAATGAGTACACACGAGCATTACCGCGGAACAGCTGTCCCGCGATAATGCTACCACTCTCGTTTTGAGTGGTTTAACTGTTGCGCGGCAAGAGGGTGTTGCCGCGCAACAGAGAAATTGATCGTCTGCATGCTATTGGCTTTATTGCGCAGTAAGGAGCCTTACCGCGCAATAAAGTGATCGTGTGTACATAGCCAGAGACTTTTAAGGAACATTCAGATGACAGCTAGTGCCAGAGAGAGACACCAAGGGAGGGGTTTTCTATTACAAGAGTGATAACTATGATAAAGGCAATATACTGTCAAAAACAATAAAAATGGGGAAGAAGCCTTACTACTTGGCCATAAAAAGGTCATCGATAACCTTGTTAAGGGCTGTTTCAATGCTGAGGGGACAGAAACCAGTTACAAGATCATTTATAGTTTCTGTTTAATTATAATATAATATAATAAATTAACAAACTAATCTACTTGAAATTATTCTTTAATCATTACAGAAGCATTACTATCATATTTATATTATTTACTATAACCTTTTTATTATTTTCTTATTGTTTCTCTAGACTAGCCTCTGTAAATTTAGTTGGATTAGGAGGATCTCATTTTTTAAAGTTTGCAATTAGGGTTTGCTCCTTGAATGTGATCTGTTCTGTTGGTATGTAATTTACTGAACCAATTGCTAAGCTAGGTTTGTATCTTCATATCAGACTAAGGCTATGTACACACGATCAGATTAAAGCACAACATGGCAATCGCGCTATAAAAAACACGTGACCTTTATTGCGGGATAGCGCGTACACATGTCGCTCCTTGCAACGCAACAGAATTTTTTGCAATATCGCGGTGTAGCGCAATGAATTCTGGGCACCTATCCCATAGTTCAATTTTCCCTGAATCAGCACTTGGAATCATGGGATGAAGGAAAGGAACGCAAAGCGCCATGGGTAAACTCTCAGTTTCCCGTGGTGTGCTGTGTTCCCCTTGCGTCTTCCTCGTTGCCAATAGTAACTCGCGCCTATTTTCAACAGTGCACTGACGGACCGCACCACTTGCGAGCAATCACAACAGCGACAGCATGGATCCTGCTATGATCTCCAGTGTCGCCTTCAGCATTCTGAATACATCTCGGCTGGTTGCTCAGTATGCAATGAGCTCCGAGTCAGAGGAGAACGCTGAGGAGCAGGGGCTGATCGATGCCATACAGAGCCACAGCACCGCATTGCTCAGCTCCTTCATCGATCATCTGCACACGGTGCAACGCTGTTTCTGGTCGTGAGAGACAAGCACCGAGTAGTGGGATCGCATTGTTATGCAGCTGTGGGATGACGAGCAGTGGGTACAGAACTTTCAAATGCGGAAAGCAACCTTTCTGGAACTGTGTTCCAAGTTGGCCCCTGCCCTGCGACGTAAAGACACAAACATGAGGTCAGCCCTAACCGTGGAGAAGCGTGTTGCAATTGCTGTCTGGAAATGGCGACTCCTGACTGCTACCGGTCGGTTGCAAACCAGTTTGGAGTCGGGAGGTCCACCGTCGGATTAGCCCTCTCACAAGTGTGCCGAGCCATCAATCGCGTTCTGCTACGGAGGATGGTGACGTTGGGCAATGTTCGTGAGATTGTGGACGGCTTTGCTGCCATGGGATTCCCGAACTGCGGGGGAGCCATAGACGGCACACATGTCCCAATTTTGGCTCCAGACCATCTTGCGACCGAGTACATCAACAGGAAGGGCTACTTCTCCATGGTGCTGCAAGCACTCATGGATCACAAGGGGTGTTTTACGAACATCAATGCTGGGTGGTTGGGAAAGGTGCATGATGCCCGCATTTTCAGGAACACTGGTCTGTACCGGAAGCTGCAAGGGGGTACCTTCTTCCCTGATCAAAAAATTACAGTGGGAGATGTGGAGATGCCCATAGTCATCCTCGGAGACCCAGCATACCCACTGATGCCATGGCTCATGAAGCCGTACACCGCAGCACCTAGATCGCAGCAAGGAGCGGTTCAATTACAGATTGAGCCGCTGCAGAATGACTGTGGAGTGCGGCTTTGGCCGTTTAAAAGGGCGCTGGTGATGTTTGTATGGGAGACTGGACTTGGCGGAGGACAACATCCCTGCTGTGATTGCGTCGTGCTGTGTCCTTCATAACATTTGTGAAAGTAGGGGAGAAAAGTTTTCCCCGGGGTCGGCTATGGAGGCACAGCACCTCGAGGAAGCATACGAACAGCCAGCCACTAGGAGTATTAGGGTGGCCCAAGGAGAAGCTGCTTGCATAAGGGAGGAACTCAGGGACCATTTCAATGATGCCCTCCCCTAGTTAACTTCCAGGACGCATCAGGTGCACCTTATGAGATTTTAAATGTGTACAAATAAAGCCACTCTTCAAATTATTTGTTACTGTTTTTATTCAAACCTAAAAGGTGGGGGGGGATTACAGGTGGGGGTAGCTGCGGGTCTCTAAAAAGTAGCTCTGCGGGGGACTGGATGTTGGAGTGTACCGGGGGGACGGGTGGCCTTCAAAGAAATTCTTTGAAGGACTACGGGGTGTGGGAGGCAGACACGGCTGAACTGTATGGAGTGGAGCCTGTACATTAATCGCCTGGGTCTGCAAAGCAATGCTCTTGAGCTCTTCTGTTTGCTCCTTCATCACGCTTATCAGTTCGTCCCTGTGTTTCTGCCTCCTCTGTTGGGATTCCTCTCTCCAGGCTCGATTCTCCCTTGCGGATTCCTGTGTTGCTTTCATCAGATCCTGAAACATATCCTCCTTGTTTCTTCGAGCACGCCGCCGAATGTTTCTCATGCGGTCAGCTGGGGTAGACACCGGCCTTGTCAAGGTCAAATCTAGTAAAACAAATAATAGTAAAGCTGTTGTTAACACATAGCCTAGATAACCAGTGTAACCTTCCAGTAGCACATTCCACTGGAAGGTACAGGGCAGTCAACATCCTATGATTCGCTGAAGCGGACAAGGTACGTCCTAATAGAAAGCTTACTGGGGGCTAACATTTTGCACAGGGCACACAGATGGAACCCGGTCTCTCTCCTCAGAGTGCCCCTGCCAGCTAGAATACATATCATACATGCCACCAGTTGCAAGGCAGGACTGTATGCTGCTGCACTGTGTGCTGCCATGGTTCCCAGGGCTGTGCTTTGCAGCTGGCGAGGCAGAGTATCCGTCTTTGGGAGCGTTGACACAAACACCATCCCATCTAACCTGAGTAGTAGGCTCTGGAGGTACATCGAGGAAACCTTTACTGACCTAAATACAGATGATTATTTGACAATCACTGCTTGTGTTGATGCACTTCTAATGAATGCAGAGTAAAGAGCATGCACAGCGGGGAGTGAGACAGCAAGCACCCCCGCCCCGGACAATGATATTTTAGCAGGAGCCATAGCTGCACGAAAGAGAAACTTACCGGAACCCCCCTCTGCCGCCTCAGAGGACATGCTGCAATTCATGTCTTGGGTGGACCTCTCAGCGGGGGTGCAGAATTGCTCCTGGCTACACGCTGTTGCGCTTTCCTCCGGGTAATCCTCCATCTCCTCCTCCTCCTCGATCACGTCCTCATCCTGCTCGGGTCTGGCATTCACTGGATGAGGGGGGACCGATGTGTCCACGGGACTCTTTGCAGTGGTTGTGGGGTCCCCACTGAGGATGGCTTCAATCTCCTTATAGTACCTGCATGTAGCAGGCGCTGATCCAGAACGGCGGTTTGCCTCCTTCGCTCGGTGATAGCTTATTCTTAGTTCCTTCACCTTTGATCTGCACTGCACAGTGTCTCTATCATGCCCTCTCTCTGACATGGCCCGAGAAATTATGCCAAATGTATCATAATTTCGCCTGCTGCCGCGTAGCGGCGCCTGCACAGCGGACTCTCCCCAGATGCTGATCAGGTTCAGCACCTCTGCCGTGCTCCAAAGGGGTGCGCGTCTTCCACGACGGGCTGCCATTGCGAGTGAAGAACGGAGCTGCACTCCACTCCACGAGGAAGAGAACAGGAAGTGAAACAGACGAGAAATTCGAAAATCCCGGGAATCAGATCAGGGCGGGGACTGTTTCGTCACGGCCACAGAGCGGGTGGGGGGAAGACCAGAGAGGATGACTTTGGAATGCTGGGACACTTCCGGAGGCCAATCATTGCGCAGTAAGCGTACACACGAGTGGAAAGGCGCAACAGCTGTTCCGCGTTAACTGTTACCACCCTCATCGAGGTGTTCTTTCTATTGCGCTACAACAAGGCAGTTAATGCACAACAGTCCTATTGCACGTGTGTACACTGTTGTTGCTATCGCGCAGTAATGATTTTTAATGCGCAATAAAGTGATCGTGTGTACAAGGCCTGAAACGACTCTTTCAGCTGTCTTCTGTTCTTTCCTGTTTTTGTTTTACTCAATGTGGTTTGATGGCTCTGTATGTCACTTGAGAGTTACTGTATCTTTTGCTCTATTTTCTCTTGTATTGTTTATCTTTTGGTAGTGAAAAGCCCTTGCCAACTTTAGAAAGATAACAATGGGAGGTAGCGTTCGATATTCACCTTTCAATTTGTCCACTGAGTTTGAATGTCAGGGGTTATATTTACTCCATTTACAAATGTTTACTATAACTTATGGTCCCTAATATCTTTCAATAATATGAAACCTTGCTAGACACAAAATAAATGTTATTTAATGTATTTGGATTATTTAAAGGGTTTTGCATATACAAATACAATCCATTTGGAAAACAGACTACCTTATGAATAACTTCACACAAAACTAATTTCAAAACACATTATTACACTAGTCAATATAATTATTACTGATTCTTTTGTGTTCTGTATCTTCAAAAATGATTCAGCTGTAAAATTCTTATAGAAAATAGGAGTGTGTGGAAGCCACACAAGTCCTGAAGCAACAGACCAAAGTAATTAGCATATCAATATATTTAGCAAACACTGCAAACTACACAAGTCTGATATTGTCTTCTATTAAAAATATCAAAGATATGGCCACAATTAATTCTGTCCAATTTATATTTTAAATATATATGTGAAAAACACAAATCTAGATAACTGTTTCTGCATTTTTTAAATGGCCATAGCTGTAAGAAGCATTTAAGTTATCCACTTAGATCTGTGAGCAAATGTGTCCAGAGGTTACAGCTTGAACTGCAAGTCAAGACTTCTTGACTCCATTCCAGGCTTTATCACTGGCACATGGTCCTTTAGTAAGTAACCTCTCTATACCTCAATTTATCAAGAATAGAGAGGCAGCATTATCTCTGTAAATGGCATTAGAGAGATCATGAGTAAAATACTGTGTCCAGTGCTGGTATCCACACTTCAAAAAGAATATTGACAAATTGGAAAAGTTTCAGAAAACAAATACAAGAATTATTTGAGTTTGGAAAACATTCCTTATACCGAGAGATATAAGAAGATCACTCCATTTAGTTTATGCAAGGGAATATTAAGAGGTAACCTGATCACAGTGTACAAGTACCTACACAGGGAAGAGAGTACAGAGAGCAGACAGCTTTTTAATTTAGCAGAAAAAGGCATAATGAGATCCAATGGTTGAAAGCGGAAACTAGACAAATTCAGACTAGAAATAAAGCACACTTTTTAACAATGATGGGGTATGTCTACACTGGCAATTTAGGTCGACTTAAGTAGCCTTAAGTCGACCTAAATTACTCCCTGTCAACACTGGGCTTTCGTTAAGTCGACTTAAGAAATTCCTTAAGTCAACTTAATGATAGCTTAAGTCGACTTAGTAAGAACCGCTGGTTAGGTCAACCTAACCCTTAAGTCAACTCCTTAGGACAACTTAAGCACAGTGTGGACATGGATTAACCCTTAAGTCGACTTTATTAAGTCGACTTAAGGGCAGTTAGGTTGACTTAGTAAGTCCACATTCAGGGTAACCGCTTTGTTAAGTCAACTTAATAAGGTGGACTTTAAGTTGACTTAACAACTTAAAGTCCACCTTATTAAGTCGACTTAACAAAGTCGACCTAACTTTTTCTAGTGTGGATAGAGCCACGGTTATTAATCATTGCACCAATTTACCTAGGGACATAATCATAGAATCATAGAATAATAGGGATGGAAGGGACCTCATGAGGTCATCTAGTCCAACCCCCTGCTAAAAAGCAGGACCACTCCCACTAAATCACCCCAGCCAGGGTTTTGTCTAACCTGGCCTTAAATATCTCCAAAGATGGAGATTCTACCACCTCCCTAGGTAGCCCATTCCAATGCTTCACCACCCACCTAGTCAGAAATGGATTCAATGGCACAAGAGAATATCTATCTTTCTAAAAAATAGCTATAGCTCTAACACCAAGTTATAGACTTTATGCAGAAATTACTGGGTGAGATTTTATATCCCATGTTATATTGGAAGTTAGAATAAACTGTCATAATGGCCATTCCTGGACTTAAAAATCTGAGAAATCCCTTGATAAAATAGATCTATTATTTAAGCACCAAATTTTTCTTCATTCTCGATGAGACACTCTCTGCTCTACGGATCCCACCATTTAAATAGTGTGTTTTATGAAATCTTCAGGCAACACCTGAAACTGATGCTAATTAAGAGCGACTTGTTATATACATTATTTTATTGAAGAATATGGGATGCCATTTTTCAGTTATAACAACATTTTCCTTAAGAAGTGAATTACTATTGCCTTAGGTTTTCTGGGATGGCCCAGAGAATCATTTTCGGAGCTCATGAAACACGAAGCGTCCAAAAAAGTTTCCCCGGAGAAGAATGATATGTTGCTGTGCCACAATAAGATTTTCATTCAACCTACTGAGATGATATTGTTTTCATGCAGTGTGGTAAGATGCTTGATATGACGTGGCACTGTTTTCCCGTGGCATGAGAGCTGTAAGCTCTTTGGGCCACAGACCACCTTTATTCTGTGCCTGACAGCAGTGGGTCCTGATTCTCATTGGGGTTCATTGGCCCTTGCGGAATATAAATATTAATCACTGGTGACGTGACAGTGCTAACTGGCCAGGTCCCAATGACAATGCAACACAACAATTGTGCTGACGCCGAGACCTGTCCCCGGGGCGGTGACACGACAAGGGGGCACCTGCGTCTGGCGAACCTGGGTCCCAGTGCGCGGCCTGGCCCGTACCATTGCTCCTCCCCACAGGTGGGTGTTGTCAGGCTACTGCAGGCTCAGGGAGCGGGGGCAGCGGGGCCCGTGCCGTTACCTGTTCCTATGGAAATACTCCTCCCTCAGGCCTGGCCGTCTCCCTTGCAGCCGGGCCAAAGTGGCCATGTTCCCCCTACTGCCCTGGGATGGTGTACACGCCGTCACCACGGCAACCAGAGCGTACCACCTGGCTCAGGAAGGGGGAGGTAATTCCTCCCGACGGGCCGCGCGTGAGTGGGAATGGTCCGGGAGTTACGACAGGCGAGGGGGTGAGGAGTGAGACACCCCCCCGCATCTATGGGTGGTACCACCTGCACTCCCAGGCCCTGCTGCAGCGGCCGCTCGCTCCGCGGGCGGGGAGCAGGAGGATGGTCGGGTCCTATTTCCTGTCGGTGCGGCAGCTGCTTCCGGGGCTCCCATCATGGGGGAGTGAGGCGCGGGCAAAGAGCGACCTCGACGCCCCTTCTGGCTCGCCGGGCTTCAGCCGCCTCCTGAGTCTCTGTGAAGCGGCAGCAGCCTCCCCGGGGAGCGGCCGGGGGGTGGTGCCGGGTTCATGTTCCGGGTCGCTGAGCCCAACCCGACCCGAGCTCAGGCGGCGAGAAAGAGCTGGTGAGGCCGGGCTGGAAGGGGCGGCTGGCTGGCGGCTCCCTTGTTTGGAGGCAGGCGCTTTCCCGAGGCGGTGGGGCTGGGGCGCAATGCGCTGAACTCGAGCTCCCTGGGCCGGTGCCGCTGGGGGCGGGGGCTGCGGGGTGGATCCCCCCTCTCTGGAGTTGCTCCATCTAGGAAGAGGCGGCCTTCGGCTATTGGGGGTCCTAGGCAAAGGCCCATTGTCGGGCCCCCCTCTGTGGCCCACTCCCCCCACCCCCAGCCCCTTCTCGCCACCCTGCCCTAGCTCCCCACCCCATGGCCCTGACCCCCTGAGCCCAGCTCCTCCTGTTGCTGACCAAGGCAGATGCAGCTTTTGGGGTAGGCGAAGCAGGCCAAGGGGCCCCTCACTGCTTGGGGTCCTAGGTGTCTGCCTGCTTTGCCTACCCCCAAAAGCCGCCTCTGTCTCTAGGCTCTGCTACCCCACTCCTGCCGGGAGTGACTCCTCCCGCCCTTGGGCCTCGGACCCACCCATCACCAAAGCGTTTAGTGCCAGGGGTGGGGGGCAGGTATTGTATTTAAATATTTGGCAGTGGAGACTCTCTTTATCTTCCCCCCCCCCACCCACTAAACACCTTCCTCCTTTCTATTACCTGCCCCACTGTGCCCTTCGCACATCAGACAGTGTGGTTGCTGGTTACAACCCAGTTGTCTATATCTTCTCTCTAAAAGGGGTTGGAGGGAGGAACTATTGGCAAATTTGGCACATGGCATTTTTCCCCTCTCAGTCAACTGCTATTTTAGGGGTGAACAGTGGACTGTGTGCAAAAGGATTCTGCAGCTCCCAGAGTAATTTGCAGCAGATAAATGCTTTATAAAAATCTTTCACCTCAAGCTTGTTTATATTGTGTTACAACCCATAGCCCTAATGTCTTAGTGGTCGTTGCTTTGCAGGCACACATTTACACATATGGTCTCTGCTTGGATGACCTTAAGTTTGAAATGTGAAATAAGATTCAACAAGTAGATATTGCAAATGCTAGACAGAAATTAAAAGATTAGCAGTAATGTGTTCCAACAGTATAGTTTTGACTTATTAGTTCCAAATAATTTATTTTTATTATAGGAGTAGGGTGAGGAGAATTTGTTGAAGGAACTAGAAAAAGAAAGCAAGAAGGGTATGTTTATGGGGGGGAGGAGGGAAGGTGGGAAAGATGGCTAGAGGGCCATGGAGGGTTGAAAGTGTTCTGCTGTCAGAGAAAGGACCAGAGGGTTAGAAAGAAGATGGGGCAATCAACCAGTTGGCAGACAAAATGAATAATTATTTGCAGTGTTGTTGTTGCAGGACATTAGAGAAACGAGGTGGGTGGGATATTATCTTTATTAGACCGTTGGTAAAAGTTACAAACTTGAAGTCGGTCCTGTAAAAAGATATTACTCTGCCCACCTCATTTCTCTGAAACAGATAATGTTCACAGTTCAACTGAGAATGCACTCTCTTGATATCACCAATGCTATGAGAGAGTGGCTGAAGACCCAAGTGGAACTGGAGCCTCACACAACTTTATACTGGGTTGTTTAATGAAAATTTCAGGTATAGGCCATATTTTTCTGCATTAAAATGTTAGAAGCATTCTGGATGAGAACATTCTGCAACCATCATATAAACCTTTCAGCACAGTGAGTTAGGAGGAAGCTTGTTGTGTGGGAAACTTTACATCTCAACCACACCAAACATTCATTAAGAAATGTTAAGATACTTGTGGTGTTAAGCTTTATGCACTCAATATAAAGCTTTACTTACTCACTTTTCTTTTATATCATTCAGAAAATAAGTTCGTTTCAAAAAAGCCTAAGAAAATCTTTTAATATGTATTATGTTCATTACAAAGACTGGAAATGTGCTCAAGGATGTGACAGTCCTATTGTTATGATCAGGTCTGCTAGGGAAGACCAGGATTGTGGATTGGTGTTTGAATGTTCTGTGGTTCCCTTCCAGTCTCTTTTTAGATTTGAATAATAATGTTGTTTGCATGAGAGTTTTAACAGTAATTTCATATTACTATAGCAGTAACTGCTCATTAGCTTTTGTTCTAAGTTAAAAAAGAAATTATTGGGAAAACTTAGTATTGATTTAGAATAGAGTGAAGGGTTAGAGGAAAAACTTCAAGGAATGTTCCAAACTTGGAAAAGAAACCATAGTAGTAGTGATTAGTTTACACAGATATTTATTTTGGAGAATATATACATACTGAGCTCCCGGAAAGAAAGTATACCAAATCAGTTTTCTTTAATTAGACAAAATTAAGCTATAATGCTCAAGCTTTTGAGCCAAAAGTTACGTCTCAAAGGCAGAAACCAAATGAAATATTTTTAATTAAGTTTTATTATCTTACTGTTGTAAATAACTTCACAAAATTCTATGGAAATTATATTTTCCATTCACAGGAGTCATGAAATAATTTTCGTGTCTATCCTGAAAGAGTTGACACTCTGAGACAATACAGTAATTGATGACTAATGCATTGTATATCCTCTCTTTCACTTTCATTAGTGGTAACCTACTATATTTTTTTAGATGCAGGTTATAATTGTTACTAAAAATCACTGAATGATCAAGCCATGATGCTGACCTTGATTCTAAACTCAGGATTTTTTGAAAGTAGGATTATGCACATATGGAACTGCAGTTTTGGATTCCAAATCTTAAATAGTAAGTCATCTTTTCCTGTATGAGAGTTCATTCGCCCCATCCCCCGAGTTACTTTTGCATTATCCTGAGCAGCAACTCCCCCTGCCCCCTGTTTTTCTTTCCTTTTAGAAGATGCAGGTAGTTTCTTGGCCTCTTTTACTAGAATGTTAAGTTAAATCAAGCCTTCCTAAATGTACTGCTAACAGTGGAGAGAATTAAATTATAATTGATACCGAGGCCAGGTCTATACTGGCAATGGTTTGCTTGTATAATATGCCGGGAAACCCTCCTAGTGTGGATGCAGTTTATACTGGAATAAAAGCTTTTTTCCCAGTATAGTTTACTAAGTCAGTGAGTGAAATAAGCGATCCTGGCAAAAGTACTTTCATGACAATATAAATTTATCCACACTAGGGCTTTCGTTGGTGTAGAAATGATGCAAAAATCACCTCTGACATTACTCGTCTGGGAAATGTTTCTAGTGTAGACCTGGCTTGTAATTCCTCCTTCACTGTGGTTTATCATGCAGCAGTGTAAAATACTGTAGTAAGGGTAGCTTTAAGAAAAGTACTGTCTACACCAACTCGAAATATTCCTTTATGGAATATTAAATATGTTTGTGCTATTATAATCAGAATGGTGCTGGCTATATTGTCATGATATCCCCCAGAACAGTTAGATATAAAGAAAAGAATCCAAAATCTAGTTATCTTTTGAAATATAGTTTTCCAGCTTTGGAAGTCTGCAGAATATGCTTTAGAATGACTGCTCAAAACCATTTGTTCCTTGCGTTCCTGTAAACAGGTTATCCAGGAAGCTGTCTTTTAATGGAAAATTCTAAAGGAAGATGATTCTGATCTGTTACAACTACACACCTCTTTAGTCTGTTTCAAAAATGTGTTTTGCTCACTTTGGATGGCAGGAGTCTGTCTTAGTTGAGTATTTCTCAGGTATCTAATCCGTATATACCACCATACAGGGAAAGCTTGTGTTTTGCACACTTTTATACTCTTTCATTATTCTGATAATGACTTTGAGATCCATCTTATTAATGTTGTCTAATGGTTCAAGTAGTTTTCTGCCTGGACAGCTAATGAGGTCTTTGAAGCTAATTCTTGTTGCTGCACTTTATTTCACTCTAAGTACCTCTTTAAAAAAGCAATGGTAGTTCTCACGTTCTTGAACAAGTAGTTTCAAACATATTTTGTAAGATAAACCCTCATTTGTTTAAAGTATAACTATAATAGTTTAAATGGGGAATATTAGGATTGGAGCAAAAGTATTTTAAAGTTGGAGTGGTGTGTGTGTATATATATTCTAACTTCAAAAATCTTGCAAATCCAGTAATCTTGAAAGAATATAGTTTGTTTCTGGTAGTGCAAAGTATAAGGTTTGTCAGGTATGTACAATTTAGAAAGGCAAAACTATGAGATAATCTGATAAATCTTAACTTACTGACAAAACACTGCCAAATTTTGAAATTGATTTTTCACTATAAATAAATAGAAGCAGTTATTCTAAACTTTCTAGTTTCTGCTCCCTTCCTTAATTCATACAAAAGAAAAATGAGAGAACTGATAAAATAAATCAAATGTTTGTTCTTGAGTTTCAAGAGTGGTAAACTCTTCACATGAGCTCTGTGTACTACAGTAAAAACCATTCTGGGAAATTCACTTAGAACATGGTTTGTATTCTAAATGTGTAGCATGGGCTCTCATTTGACAAGACCATGTACGCATATAACCATGCTAAGTAAATATGCTGAAATATCTATACAGTAGTTCCCAACCTGTGGCCCGGGGACAAAAAGTGCCCCGCAGGTCCCCTTCTGCTGGCTGCAGGAGGGATTCACAGCTTAAGGATGCAGACAGAGTGTCTTGGCGTGAAGCTAAAAGACTGGTGTAGGCTATTTGCTGCAACCAAGAGGATGGAAGACCAGTGTTCCTCTCACCCTAGCTGTAGCAGGGAACATGGCAAAGTGCACTGCTTGGGTCCATAGGTGCTGGGTCTCTGCTGGAACCAGGGGGAGGGGAGTGCAGATCTTCTGCCCCCTGGCTGCTGAAGGGAGCCAATGCCTAGGGACTCAGGTGGAACACATGGTGCTACAGGATGCATGTGGTTTCCTTGGTACAGCCAGGGAGACTAAAGATCACTGAGGAGGCAGCCTCCTTGCTGAATTTTGTGGGCTGCCTGCTGGTGGAAACTGGTGGCCCCAGAGAGTTGTAAATATGGTATCTGTGGCCCTCGATCCAAAATGGTTGGGACCCACTGATCTATAGTATGCATTGATTTGGTCTATTCATGCCAAACCAAATGGATGATATATTGTAAGATGGGTAGGTTACAGCCATGTAGTAATTGCCGTGTGGACAAGGTCACTGAGGCTGGGTGGATTTCCTGCTATTGAGTCAGAGGTCCATTATGATCAATAAAAAGATTGATATTCAGAGGAAAGAGCACTTGAAGTTAATTGCGGGAGCACATAAGTCTTATAAAACTTGACTTATGATGAGAATTGAGGAACGTTATTGTCCTATGATTTTGAAAATATCTCCCCGATTTCCTAAGCATATTTACTTCAGATGAGTTTTCTGCTTTGACTAGATACGTGAGAAATCGTACTTACATCAGTAGGCATTGAGAAATATGGTAACTTAAAGTATGTAACACATGCTGTTACCTCCTTTTTGATACTCCAGGCAATGATTAGAAATCTAATTTACATTCAGTAGGACTGTGAGGGCTTGTCTAACCAAGGAAATTGACCAGCCAAACTACAATGATATAATTATACCTCTGTAGCTGTGCCATTATAACTCCCCATGTGGAAACTATTCTGGAATAAACTGATGTGTCCACAATGGGAATTATAACATAGTGTGGGGGTCGGCAACCACTGGCATGTGTTCCAAACGTGGCACGCGGGCCAAGCAAGAGCAGCACGTGGTGCTGCTCAGGCTCCCCTCACTGACCCCGCCCCCCAGCGTGGCCTGGGGCCACAAGAGCTACATGCCCCACTGGTCGCGCATCACTGCTGGGGAGCATGGCCAGCAGGAAAAAGAAGGTGCCATGACGCACGGGGCTCCTGGGTTCCCTCCCTCCCCCCACCAAGCAGGGCCATCCCTTGGGGGGAGCAGTGGGGCCCAGGGCCAATCGGCCTGGGGGGGGCCATGCCGACATCCCCCGTGCTGGAGGGGAGTGGGGCAGATCGACCACCCTGCAGGCACCACCTGCCAGCAGGAGCCAGCCCTGGCCCCAGCCGGGAACCAGAGGTCACCTGCCAGTGGGAGGTGGCCCTGGCCCCCACGGGGTACCGGAGGCCACCCGCCAGCCAGTGGGAGGTGGCCCCGGCCGGGAACTGGAGGCCTGGTGCGGTGCGCGGGGCTGGCATGGGGTCTGGCAAAGGTTGCAGACCCCTGCCATAGTGGTATGATTTTATTCTTATTTGTTCTGTCAGTCAGGCCGCATCTGTACATACAGCAGTTGCACCACTGCAGCACATCTGGTAAACACGCTCTGTGCTGCCAGCAGCATAACAGAACCACCTCCATAAGAGCAGAAGCTATGTTGGTGGGAGAAGCTTCCACAGTGACAAAAGCATGTGTGCATAGTGCTTTGTCAGCGAAATTTGTCACTCCCCTGAGTGACAAGCTATACCTTCATAGGCTGTAGTATAGACCGGTGGTTCTCAACCACTGTGTTGCAACACAAAAGTGCATCGCAGCACAGAGGTGAGTGTGTTGCGAGCTAAGCCTGTCACGCTCCCGCTGAGCTGCCGCAGCAGGGAACCGTGGGGTGCGACACATGCAGTCTACTTCTGTTAAGTCGGGGTCAGGCTGGGGAAAAGGAGTGAGGCGGTGTTGTCAGCCCAATTTTGTCATAGATAGTTATTTTTAATAAAAATCAGGGAGAGCTTTTAAAGCTTCTGTGAAATTTTGTTTATTGCCCATGATCTCTCTCTGACATTTACTGAAAGTAACTGACAAAAACTTAACCTTAATGAAAACATAACTGCTGAAGTTGATGCATGTTGTAATCAGTTTTTGTTTTGTTCTCTGCATATATAGGCATTTCAGTAGGACTATGGAGGAGCTAGTTCATGATCTGGTCTCAGCACTGGAAGAAAGCTCAGAACAAGCCAGAGGAGGTTTTGCTGATACTGGAGATCATTCTCGCAGCGTGTCTTGTCTTCTGAAACGCCAGGCAAGAAAAAGGAGAGGACGAAAAAGACGTTCATTTACCACCCATCATCCTTGGGAGACTAGTCACTGTTTAAGTGAAGGTTCTGATTCCAGTCTAGAGGAACCAAATAAGGACTATCGAGAGAATCATACTACTACTAAGAAAGACCACAGTGACTCTGATGACCAGTTGTTGGTTGCTAAACGCAGGCCTTCTTCAAATTTAAATAACCTTAGAGGTAAACGACCTCTATGGCATGAGTCTGATTTGGCTGCTGACAACTTAGGAAACAGGACCCTGCGTAGGAGAAGAAAGGTGAAACGCATGGCAATAGATCCACCATCAGAAGTCACGAATACACTGTCATTGACCCAACAACAGGATAACATCAGAGATCAAGAAATGGATAATGACAACAAATCTTTCCAACACCAAGAATTTGCCAAGAACAAAGTGAAAAAAAGAAAACTAGCTGTAACTAGGCCGGGACCAGAAAACTTGGATGAAGGAGTGGTTGTAGAAAGTGAAGAAGTAAACCAGGCAAATAAGGACAAAATGGAGTATGAGGAGCAAAAAGGTTCAGATGAGAACATGAGTGATAGGTAATTGGTTTTTCTTCATTTTTCTCTTAACTGAAAACAAGCTATATTCCAATTGTAGCTATGTAGGTATTGACAAGTTTTTTTATTTTCTTTTATTCCAAAATTAAAATTCATTCATGAAATTAGGCATGATTAACTGCCCTTGTAACTGCACTGTTAAACAATAAGAGCATACCGGTTTCAATTCCACATTTCCTCTGGCATGGTGGTCAAAGCATGAAGGGACATAGGAATGTTTAGTATATCTGGCATATAAATACCTTTTCATGTTGGCTACCACAGTGCCATGCTAACATCTATTCTCACTTTCAGGTGACATTGGGTGGGTCTACACTAGTAAATTAAGTCAACTTAAGCCATTGCTGGCGCTCTGGGGGCTTCCCGGCTGCTGGAACAGCACCACATCGGCAATTGCTGGTGCTCCAGCTGCTTGGAAACCTCCGGGGGCTCCCCAGCTGCTGGAGCGCCAGCAATTACTGGCACGGCGGCGCTCCATTCTGGATGGGACCGCTGGGGTCCCAGCAAAAAGGGAACCCCGAGCTTCCTTCTGGCCGGGACCCCCCCCCCCGAGGATCCCAGGTAGAGATGAGCCCCCCGCTTCCTTCTGGCCGGGACCCGCGGGTCCCAGTAAGAAGGAAGCCGTGGCTCCCTTTTTGCTGGAACCCGCGGGGGTCCCGGAGAGACAGGAGCCCACAGTCCCTTCTGGCCAGGACAGTGGGGACTGCTCAGTCCCGGCCAGAAGGGAGCGCAGGGCTCCCTTCTCCCTGGGACCGCTAGAAGGGAGCTCCCCGGGACTGCTGGGTCCCAGCAAGAAGGGAGCGTTGGGCTCCCTTCTGCCTGGGACCTAAGTGGTCCCAGCCTGAAGGGAGCTGAGCAGTCCGGGCCAGAAGGGAACTGCGCGCTCACTTCTCCCCTGGACCGCTCCAGTGCTTCATGCCTCCAGGAGAACCTGCCCCCTTTGGGGCTGGCTCTCCTGAGGAGAAGCTCTCAGCCTGGGGAGCTGAGGCTCCAAAAGAGCCTTGCCTTCCCCTGGACCTAATTAGACGACTTAGAGAGTCTAGTATAGACTCTCTAAGTCGATTTTACTAAGGCCAGGTTTAATTCGACTTAAGAGTCCTGTGTGGACTCTCTAAGTCGACTTTGTAAGGTCACCTTAAAATTGACTTAGTAAAGTCGACTTGCTAAAGTCGACCTAAATTTTTCAGTGTAGACATAGCCATTGTAAATAGAGGTGGGCACCATTATTTCTCATAAATGTAAATAAACTTGTTTGTCTTAGCAATTGGCTGAATGAGAAGTATGACTGAGCAGATCTGTAGGCTCTAAAGTTTTACGTTTTGTTTTTGTGTGTAGATTAAAAAAATTTAAAGAAATACTATTTTTTCTTTTTTACAGTGAAAATAATTTCAATAAAAATATAAAGTGAGCACTATAAACTTTGTATTCTGTGGTGTAATTGAAATATATATATTTGAAAAAGTAGAAAAACTTCCAAGGTATTGATAGTACATTTTAAATTAGTATTTAGTTGTCTAACAGTGCAAATAACACTGCAATTAATCCTGACTGGCTTTTCTTAATCTAATTTGTTTTTCATTAATTGTTTTGAGTTAAATGTGATTAAGTGACAACCTTAACTTAATCAATTAATATTAGGGATCTTTCCTGATCCAATAATACTAATATGTTACTACTTCAGGCATATTATACAGTGTTAAATTATTCAAATTCAAAGGAAATCTGATGAGTGGCTGAGATGCAGTAAAGGAAACAATTCCTTTAAGAAGGCATATAGTTATTGTCAATATTAAGACCAAGATAATAGAAATTTATAAAGAACTCAAATGTTATTTTAAGATTAAGATTCTGTCTCTGGTATTTTTAGTAAAAGTCCGGGACAGATTGCACCCAATAAAGAAAAATTCACAGAAGCCACTACCTGTCCCTGACTGTTACTAAAAATATCTTGGGGGAAGAGAGGAAAATAGAGCTGCTGGGCTTGCAGCTGCTTCAGCCCCGGTGCTCCAGTGGAGTCTCTGGCCACGGGCAGCCTGGGGGATAACACATGCCCTGCCCCACAAGTCATGGAGGTCCCAAAAAGTCTCTGTGTCTTCTTTGACCAAATCTTATCCTTACATGATTTTTCAACTAGCAATCAGTCACACAAGGAAACTTAATAGCTTAGATTTTGTAACTAATAAGCACTGGTGCTTTGGTTATTGCTGTTCATTAGAAGACTCGGTGTATGAATACACCCACTAGATAGTCTGTATCTCATGCACATAAAAAGTCTGTAGGTTGCCCAGAATACACTTCACTTACAAAATGCAGAAACCAATTTATACTTCAGAAACATCTGAGCTTGCCATTAGAAAAATGAGGACTGATGACCCTTTGACAGTATACCTCATCAATCTGTTCCAGACAGCAGGCATGCCACAATGGTAATTCTTTCCAAAATACTATTTTGACAACACAGAAAGGTGTAAGGCATTTTTCTACCACGCAGAAGTGCTATGTAGTCTGATCTATAAATTATGTAATAATTACAATGATTACTTAAGAATTCTCAGTTATCACTTTGAGGGTAAACAGGTTCTTTTTGGAAGATCAGGCCCGATATTATTAAAATTACTATATAGCTGGGAATAGTTGTGCACAATTGCAACATTCACACTATAGGAAATCTTCTATATTTGCAAATAGTATATTAATACATTGAGCAAAGTCACAAACACTAACTCAATAAGGTAGGTAGGTAGACTACAGACTGCACATCTATACATCCATATACTCACACCCTCCTTTGCAGGACAACCTGAAATGCAAGTCATTATCTTCCTTATCACCATCACTTTCCTCATCATCACCAGTGGCCATCATTCTGGCACCTCCAAAGGGCTTCATCTTTCTTTCCTACTACCCACGGGCTGGGATGCAACTTTTACAGTGTGTTACGCTGACATCAGTCTATCAAATGCATATTCAGTAGACATTTCACTTCTTCCTGACTTGTATTTCATTATCCTACTAATGTTGAGGTGTCCTTCTGTAGGTTAGTATATTGATGTGTACTACCATTTAAGCTCATGATCATACCCGTCACCTCTTACTTACGTGGATTTCTGTTTATTGCTACCATTTTCTTTCCGGTTTCACTTCCTGGAACATTCTAACTTTTACCATTGGCCAGGGCTGTCTTAGTTCCCTGAATCTAAAGGTAACCATTAATCTGTGCCAAGAGTTATGGCACACTTAACCATGTTTACGCTAACTTATGCTTCAGCTAATACCTTACAGGGTACAGGCCTGTAGGTTTCTTGTGCTGTCGCTGAATGTTACCAAAGCAACTAAATATAATGAGGACAAGCCAGTGAATTAAATAGGCAAGCTTGCTCTGTGTGTACAGATGTTACCTGCAGGGTCTGATGAGCCTGATTACGTTTATCCATTGTTTTTGATTCTGAATGCAGTACTTTGAGCAGGACAGCTCCTATTTAAGAAACATATTCTGCCCAATCTCGTGGTTAGACAGCAGTGTTCCTCAGTTGTAATAGGAGTTTCATCTATAAACTGCACTGAATCTTTTGCTTTTGGTCTCACAGAGTTTAGGTGTGTTGTACAGATGGTACATCGATTCTTGGTTATGGCAAGAAGAGACCTAACAGTATTGATAAGTGGCTGATTCCAATTACTCAGGAAACATTAAGGGGGATGGTATTTATAGAAATGCATTTTTATACTCTTTCCATCTGTTTTCTGAGAATTGTAGACAGTTTCTAAAGCACAGTAGGAATTCTGAGTCACCTAGCCATTGAAAAGAAACTGAATTCTGCAGTGTCTTCACACTTGGATTTGTGCAGAAGCAGGTTTTGTAGGGGGTCTTTGTGTTTGTAAGACTTTCAGATTCCACCATCTTTGTCCTGTACTCTTTTTTTTTTTTTTTTTTTTTTTTTTTTTTTTTGTTAAATTTTAACACTTTTTAAATGTCTTGTGCCAAACAAGACTAAAAGCACTTCACTGCAAAAATCATGTAGCAACAGGGATCAGGGGTGCGTGCGTGCGTGCGTGTGTGTATGTGTGAGAGAGAGAGGATGAAAATGTGACTGTAAAAACCTTGATTCAGAGATGTGGAGTACTTGAACAACTTTTAACTCTAATTTTCAATTGGCGACACTTCAACTTGAAAGTTCCCCGTTAATTACTTTATTTGCTATATGATTCCATCACTTCATCCCACTAGAGGGACAAATATACTAACAAATCTCTGTGCTGCTATCATGTTCTGAAAGCATTGGCAGAGAAAAACTGAAAACATCTTGGTAAGATTCATGTCTTCAGTAATACTTGGCTCACTTAGAAAAATGTAATGAAAACACACAAGTGCATGGGATAAATGACGATAGATAAATGTATAGGTGTGTGTCCCCAAATGTTATACTCAGTCCTGAGTGTTCGGGTGTCTTGATAAAAATTAAAACAAAAAACAAAAATCAAACTTAATAATCAGACTCAATTGTCATCTCCTAAATAGAAGTAAATTTCCTCAGTGTTCAAACTCTAGTAAGGTAGGGAGTGGGTAACTTTCTGAAGTATACATTAAATGTAACTTCATTGTTCTATTTTAAGAGCACAATTAAAATGTAAAAATTGAAGAAACAATTTATGGTTCCTTGGCAATTGCTTGATTCTTATCTGTGCACCCTTAACGCTTCAGTAATGATTTTTTTGCATTCAGTTTTTTAATAGAAATTGGAGAAGAAACCTGTAGCCCTTACAATGTCAGCATGTTAGTGATCCCAAAGAGGCACTGATTGGTGATCACAACTCATGGAGATAAATAAGGGTAGGGGATTCAACCTTTGCTCTTTGAAGATAGCTGTCTATAAGGCTGATTTTAAAGGTCAGCAGCCAAGGATTAATAGCAATAAGTTTGCGCTCATCCTTGCTTCATTGGTATATAAATAAGACATTGACGATTTTTTTTTTTGGTGCAGGAGAGGTTCTTCACAATTTTTTTCCCTGATTTATTCTGTAGAAATATCAGGAACGCCAAGTCCCTGGTCACCTTTTCTGGAAGACTTTGAGGAAGAGAGGATGTGTACTGCAAGCTCTGATACCATAACTGAAGAAGTTTGGGGTATCAAACTCTTCAACGCTGACTTTCCCTAAGTGTTAATTGATTTTGATAGCAACTGGTTAAGTAGAAATCCCTTCCTTTCTCAATTGTTCAGCTTTCAGAGCCTTTTAATGTCATAACTTCACTATGTCATCTGTCATCATAGTCTTTCAGGTATACATGACTGGAATTTCTGGAGAAAGTTCCCCCTCATGCCTCAATTGACAAAATCCAGACTACGTTGTGTCACAAAGAAAACAGAGCAACATAACTGGCTTGTGCTCTTATGTTATGATATCAAACTTAACTTTTTGTTAAAAAAATCAAAAGAATTTGCACTATGCAGCACAGATGGTGAATCACATTTGAAATGTAGAATGTTGTGTTATCATGTTTCCTATGCCAGGTTTCATTTGTTCCAGATATGAAGGCTTTGTTTTCTGCATGATTTTGCTGTGTGTGTATTTCAGTGGGAACCTTACCTCATTTACAGTTATCCCAGCAGCAGTTTCTATGCCTGTAGGACCTAATACGTACTATGATGCCCCAAAGGAAGCAGGGGCTTCATTGTGTTGCGCTAAAAATGTGTCTCTTGAGCATGCTCTGCAGAAGTATTCAAATGTTGATGGCCTTTATTGTATGGCCACTTCCTATATAAGCTGATCAATTTATATGCCTCTGTGAAGATTACTTAAATACCAAAATTCAAGTTGCAGTTGTAAAGGGAAGAGATCAGTATGACTCTCTTGGGGCTTGTCTGTAAGAACACTTTGGTTCCTGGCAAGATAGGGTGTAAATCTACCTCACAGTAAATCTCTGCGGACCCTGCTGATGATCTTTAAATTGATGGACCACAGCTTGAACCTTGAAATATTATAAAGCAAATCCTACTGTCTTCTTTCTGTTAAGTATCCAATCTTCACTTTAATTCCACCGTAAACAGTTTTCTGCATTTTGCAATTCTAAATGTCCCACAACTCTATATTACTCTTTAATTCTTATTTAAAAAAAAAACAAAACCTTGTGGCTGAAGCTCCACCTATCTAAAAGTATTTCCTTAATGTGCTTTAATTGACTCTCATTTGGAAGCACTGTGGATCAAAGCTCACTATGGAACATTTAGTGTGTGGCATCAGTGTCCATATGGGCATAAGATAGTGCAGAATAGACCCACACCCCAGTTTGCCATGAACTCAGAAGTATTTGTGTACCTGAACCCTTATAAAATGGGAACTTGTGTGTGAAGTGAAGAGGACGAGGACGAGGACGTGGGGTTGTTTGGGTTTGGGGGGGAAGAGGAGGGCTTTTCCAAAAATTCAAATGACTGAAAGGATTTCTGAAGATTTAAAAAAAAAAAAAAAGAAAAAGAAAGAAAGAAAAAGGGTAATAACTTTTTGATTGACATTTCCAATCTAAAGAACTGTGATGTAAAGCTGTAAGGTATTTAGAATTGTAGAAATATGCTGAACTGTCTGATGGAATTAAAGAAAGGATGGGATGCTTTGCAGAAAGAAAACCCTAGGATTTGCTAAGCTTTATAGTATTTCAAGGTTCAAGCTCTGTGATCACTTTTGTCACATCTTCTTTGTATTTAGGGCAATTATCCTTATTTAAGGGCTTAAATTCCTTATTGTATTGGGATAAAAGAGATGTGCAAGTACTACTTATACAGTAAGAAGTTCCTGAATACATGAAATGATGCAGCAGAATTTTAGAACACATTCTTTTATGTAGCTCTGTCTATGTCCTAAGAAATATGACAGCTGCACATGTTAGCCAGTCACTCCTGCTTGGTGCTGTACATCAGGACCAATTTCAAGGCCTGTATGAGCTCTTCAGAAGGAAGATATAAAAACAATTAACCATATAATTTGTTTTAGAAGTTGAAATCCAATATTGCCAAAACCTAAAACTAATTCAAGTTTTTGAGAGAGAAATTAGGAAGACTAAATAACTTTTAGAGGATTTTTTGTTGTTTTTGTTTTTTTCAAAGCGGGCAAAAATCCATTTCTAAACCAAAAAGCAGTTAAAATAGCCAATTTAGAAGTAAGAGTTAGTTCTAACTTTTAAGAATGGAGGTGAATATTGAAACCACTCTCTCTCTCTTTGTGTGTGTGTGTGTGTGTGTGTGTGTGTGTGTGTGTGTGTGTGTGT
>ML685763.1:10252092-10314935 GCA_007922175.1 Pelusios castaneus | reverse complement strand
TGTGTGTGTGTGTGTGTGTGTGTGTGTGTGTGTGTGTGTGTGTGTGTGTGTGTTTCATTGTTGAAGGGAAGCTATATAATATAGGATAATACTTAAATTGTTTAATTTCCCTTAACATAGCGTATATTAAAGCATACTACATTGAAAAATTAATTTGAAATGCATATGTTTTTCTTTAGATGAACTGACATGATTTTTAAAAATAAATCTGTATTTCACTAAGTAAAATATAAAATAAAGTATTGTGAGAATACCAATCTGTGAAGAGCATAAAAGTATTTTTCACTTTACCCATCTTCTTCCCTCCTTCCACCCCTCTGATATAAACTCATGGTTTAAGTTATAGTTTAAGCACAGGAGGCTGGTTTAATATTTAGAGAGACACTTTTCATTTACAATAATGTGAGATGCTTGTGTGCAATCATGGGAGAAAGTGTGTGCATGTATGCCTCACACTTACCATACAGACAGGCATTCTTGTTTAAGGCCACATCTGAAGTTGCAAGAAAATAAATTATAACCTATATTCTCTCTTTCTCTGCTATGATCATATTCATTTTTCTCAGTGAGATCTTTACTTTGATTTAGTGGATTGTAATTGTTGCAAACTTTTCTTTCTTACTCAGTAATGTACTTGTAGTGAATCCTTAAGTAATGTATTTTCCAGAATATTTGCAAATTTAAAAAAAAAAAAAAAGTAATTCTTTCTCCAGACTCTTGTATTTCATGTAGTGAAGAAAGGCTTAGACTGCTTTTGTTTGAGATTTTTTCCCATTTTATTGAGGAGTGATGTTCTGGGATCAATCTGAATTGTATAGCATAGGAAAGGAGCAATGAGCATTTGATGGAAGCAGATAATAAAATGTATCAATTGTGTCTGCACTTTGCTGCGGTCACATCTGGTTTACTGTCAGGGTCCTATTAGATTCATATAGTTTTATGTGACAAAAATAGTAAGTTCTGTAGTTAACCAGACTAAGATATTTGCAGTTTGATTAAAACCAAATCTTCTTTTCTTTTAGATCTTTGTCAGACATTAGTTCCATCTGAGAACAGACTTCTCGCTTTAAAATTTTACAACTGAGAGCTCAATTGTTCTTTTTTTTTCTTTCTTTTCTTACAGTGAATCCAGCAGCCTGAGCAGCAGTGATGCTGGTTTGTTTACCAATGATGAGGGAAGACAAGGTATGAAACATCATTATTTTTTTCCCCAAACTGCATCAGTTTAAATTCTGTAATCATAATGAGTTATTTTTTAGAACATGTCCATTGCTTTAACAGACTGACTGGTTAGTTGAGGTACACCTTTTCTTCCAGCTTCTTAAATGTTATATAGAAAGGTGTTCTGTCTTCAGGAAATAATTAAATTCCTTGATAAGCTCAAAAGGCTAGAACACAAAGCTTGTAATGTTAGGGAAGAATCTGTGTTTTGAGACTTGGTATTTCAGACTATACCTTAGTTTCGTCCATATTCTAAGAAGTTCACAAGAGACTGGTAGTCCTTCCCAGACTTATTTGATATGACTTAAAAAATCAAAAACCTCAGTGTCTGGATTTATAAGTGTCTTATGTTTCATTCAGGAATAATTTTTCTCTGAACAAAGACTAAGTAATTAACTGTCTCATCGATCCAGAATAAGATTGTAAAGTCCAATATTGTTTAGGGAGTTTTTTTCCCAACTGAGGATTTCCTACAAATTTCAAACTTTTCATTTGGACAGTGTGATTTCAGTAAAAATCCACTTCTAAGTTGAAGTGCTGCTAATGTCCCCATGCTGTTATGTTGGCATACGTTAGAAAGTACATTACTATATTTATGAATCAAAGTACTGTATTTCTCAATAAAAGTGAAGGATATTAAACCACCTTTTCAGTTCAGATGTGTAACCATCTTAATTGTATTTTAAATAGAGCATAACTTAATTCCCCATTTTAGTTACAATTTTTTTAAAATTTTCAGATTTGTTGAAAGTGCAGATTATTTTCTTAAACTGTAAAAGGGGGACGTCAGGTGTGCAAAATAAAAAAAATGCTACAAATTTAGGCAATATTGGCTTGGTTCTAGTAAGGCTATATTTATGCTGTTTCTCAACTGTTCTCAGTAATTTTGTTTTTAATCAGTTTGTACCAGTTGCACCTTCCTTCTATACTAATGTGACTATACTGGGATTTCTTCAAACCATAGAGCCAAATCCAACTCTCCTCATTTGTGTGAGTAAGGCAAGCAATACTTGGGCCTTAATTATGTATTTTTTACTTCAATTGCCACAGGGCTCTTCTTTAAGGGATTTAAGGTATCGTAGAAATACCAGTTGGCTCAATTTTTCTGACTTCAGAGCTGAAGTTTTTTCGATGAGACATTTCCAGCAGATATGGTTCCCTTACCATGGCATTTCCGCCTGCATTTTGTGCCCCCCAACCCTCCCCCGCCCCTGCATTCCCTTTTCTGTTTTGTACAGCTGATTATCTAATGATTTCCATCATTTTTTTTTTTCCCCTGAGAGGGACATGAAATTTTGGCAGTGGTTTGTTTTATATTCTGCAAGTCCTCTGCAGAAATTGAACTTTTAATTTCTTTTTATAAGCTAGTCTCTGGAAAATTTTATAATTCATTTGTTTGTTTTTTGTCCAAACAAAATTCATTTGTTTGTTTTGTTTGTTTGTTGATCTTGTAATTTCCTTGTGTAGTGAGCTACTGCGGGATCTAATATTAATTGTATTACTTTGGTTCTGTAAATATCTTAACTGTAATATTAAAACAGTTGGGTTTCTGACCTACTTTTTTGGTGCAATTGTGTTTGATTTGTTTTTAAACCACCTGTATTTTCCTCTATAAGGTGATCTGGGACATAAATGGTATTTACTTCTGAAATCTAAGTATTATTTGTTATTCATGTAATCCAATGTTGAAAACATGGAAAAGCAGGGATAATTTCATCTGATTATTTTTTTGTGGGGTTTATTGATCAATAAAATTTGTAATTTTTTTTTCCAGTGGTATCATGTTACCTTTTAAAATCCATAGACCATTTAATTTTATCATTTTTATCCTTCCCAGCATAAACTTTAATTGAATTGCAGAGGATTACAACTATAATTTTGGCAGGACTAGACCTCTAATTTCTTGAAGAACACTCTTTCTCTGTTAAGGAGAGTGTGGTCTCGCAGAGCACAGTTTCGCATACCCAGCGCTCCATGATGTCATTAGAGCTGACACTCTCGCAACATTGTGGAACGCTGGTTATGTGAGACCACACTCATTCTCCCTCTCTGTTAGGGAGAGTGTGGTCCCACTGAGTGTAGTTGTGGGCCAAATGGAAGAGATGCAGCCCACAAGCCGCATGTTTGACACCCCTGGGGTAGTAGGTGTCTGATAAATTTGAATCTGATCCTCCCTTTATTTTCTGGAGGAAAAGAAGGGCTTTCTTTCATTTCCCCTCCTCTAGAGACTCTTGCAGGGAGGTGCCTCTGCAACCTGCTGGTCTACAGGGACTTCTATGTGCCTTAAGGTGCTTGCACAGCTCACCTCTATTTTTGTGGGTGTCTTCCATGAATGGATTTAATACCAGTCTTCGTTCCTGCATCTGGAGGGAAGAATAAAGTGAAACAAACAATTGTGATTCTTTCCAGTTACACTGCTAGCTACACAGTTCTGAAGATCCACATCAAAATGGCAGATTTTGCTCAGTGGATGCTTGGAAGAAGGCAAAAAGAGCAGTAGCCATGCTCTTTGATTGTTGAAAATTCGACTATGGTTAAGGCCTAAAAGAAAACTCTTCTGCTAAACAATAGCAGTAGCAAAGGTAGTAACTGGTCCACCTACTTCTATTACTCTCAGTGCGCTTGAAAACTTCAAAGCCCGATTTGGGACTGTCCACATCTAACAGTAAGGGTAGACGCTATCTCTTTAGATTTCAAAAAACCAAAACCCCCTTTAATGTACATTTAAGGTTAAACCGTCAAAATCAGAAAAGGTCAGGAAATGCAAACGTTAGGATTCCAATAATACAGGTAAATTCCCAAAATGATGTCTTGTATTCCTGATTTTTTTCTGATTAAATCTGGTGTTTTAACATATATTGTGTTCTAAATGTAAACCATAAAATATACAGGACATGTAGCTCTTGGTGTATTCACATTAATTTTGGAATTTTAACTGGTGCATTTCCTGATTTCATTAAGTAGGGGACTTTTAATGTTGCTGTAATTTAGTAGTGTGCTTTATAGCTGTCTGATGCCAACTTTCACCAGTAATTACTTGTATTTAAACTCAATGTTCTAGATTAGGGTTTGGATGTATTTGGAAACTTGGATCATACTTGTACTATGCTTGATTCTTGCTGGTGTCCTCAAGTGCTTATTTATAAGCACTTATATTTATACACCTCCAAAAATACAAACCAAAACAGTACTAATGAGCGAATACATATGTTTAAATAATACCAGCATAACCATTGGCTAGCTTTCTTTATGCCTTTGGGGATATTTGATAGCATTTGAAAGTGTGCTATTTTATGTTGGGTACTACATTTATAAAATACCGTACCCAAAACAAATTTAAACCGTTAATATTGCATATAGTACCATTGAAATTTTTTGACAAAGGCCAACATACTATGTAAAACTTCTAGATTGGTGAATAAATTAATTAAAAACATAAGTAAAGCTCTGCTTTAGTAGCCACACTGAACTGTGTTTTCTGGGGTGGGAGTGGTGATAGGAACAATATAGTATCCTGAAATGGGCAAATCTCCCTGCATAAACTCTTAATGCACCATTCTTTTTAGTGGTTTTAATGATACATTTCAATTAACTTACTGGGTGTTTTGGCTTGAAATAACTTCAACTGGTGTCTGAGATTTTAAGTTGGCCTCCCCCCCCCCCCCCAAACTTGTCTACATCAATGTAAACTAGTGATTTTCAACTTATTTACTGTTGTTGTTCACATATGCCACTCTTTGTATGTTATGTGGTCCCCATCCACACAATATATATATTATCTGTATGGCCCTGAGAATGTCACATGGACTGGAGCTTTTTGCTGATTGTACTGTGGGTTGAGAACCACAGGTGTATACAAATGTATCATCTGTATAAAGGAAGATCAGTTTAACAAATAACTATGCACAATATCTTGCTCATACAGGTAAGCAATTATAGCCAACATTGAAACTACTACCTAGAATGTTGTTATAATAATGCAACAAAAAGACACAAATTACACTCCCAATGCTGATTTTGCCCAAGGTACTATGAAGAACATAGGGCTGAACTACTGTAGTAGCACTTTTTAAAAATTTAACTTCATTGGATTTGTTGGTGCATGAGGTACTAACTAAATGCATTCCCAGACAGTGAGGAGAGCAGAAACAAAACCAAATGCATATGGGACCAGAGTTGTTACTGTAGATGTGAGATCCTTGTAGCCCACAGCCTTTACAAGGGAGAGGAGGCATGATTAATAGCATGGAACTGTATTTACATGGAAAATGAGGATATCAAATCCAGTCCACAGAAATTGTCTTTTTAATATGAAATCAGTAGCTGGAGATCAGTTGGCACCATTGGTCTGATTTTTATATAATGTGATATATAATATTGATGCATCAGTTGCAGTTTTACACAAAGATCTTCCACTGAAGACCAGTTTAAGGGTTGTGGATTTGTTATGGATCTACAAATTATCTTTTCCTCTTCATTCTGTTAGCTGCCTATATTGCAGGGAGCCTCCTTCACTTGGAATGCTCTCCAGAGAGCCAGAAAGAGAAATGATGCACCAGCACATGTGTACAGATAGGTCAAGACTCTGTTACCATGAGTGGACTGAAATCCTTCTTGCTTCTGGAAGGGGACTTCTTCCTAGCACTGCAGAAGAAACTGGAGACACTAAGGGGAACTTTGTGGGGTTCCTGAGTGCAATTTGACTTCTTTGCTTAGGGACAGAATTTCTCTCTTTTCAGAAGTAACTGGTAACAGCACATAGTGACAGTGTGGGAGGGTAGAAATCCTATATGACACCTCTAAGGCTATTAATACATTTTTCATTTTTCTTCAGAGCCAGGTGTAAGAGAACCCAGAAGCAATATCTTGTTTCTCTCCCTTACTTCCCTAGTCTTTGACAAAACCTAGAGAGCTCATTTGGCAAGCAAGCATAGATGTGAAGAGTCAGGGAGATAGAAGAATGTACACTTTTTAACCTCTCTGTGAATGTGGAGGTGAGGAACAGTTTCATTATATTACCCCACCTATTCTATCTATAACTGTATCCACTAACTCTGGACATTAGGTAGTGAAATAAACGCTGACTCTTCTTCAGCCTCAGAATTAACCAGGCATTGAAATGAAGGGATGCAATTGTACCTGTCAGAGCTATTCTTTTAGTCTATACACAGTCCCAGAAAGAAAATGCAGCGTGACTTACTACTTGAAAGATTTTCTGAGCAACTAGAGAGTCTAGATGCACAGGATTTTGTTTTTACCAAAATCTTTTCCTGCAGACCATTAAACTAAGGCTTTTTTGGGGTGATACATGGCAGGCAAGTGCTGATAAATTCCATAAGAAATCTTGGAGCTTAACAGCTATGGGTCAAAGATTTTATTTGGGGTCAAAATATCCTTTATACCAAATTGCCTAACAGCTAGCTTTTCAGATGTTCATCTTCCTATCTTTCAGGTGAGTGTAGTAGAAGTCTGTCTTAGGGACAGGTTCAGGATAATGAGTCCCTTGCTGGGTTTAGTGAAGACATAAAATTCTGTAGAAGATGAAAGAGAACTATAACTTTAGAGCATACTGAGGCAATGTTTGACTTGCTGTTACTAGAAAGGGGAGTGGTGTGGCTTTTTATGCCATGAACAAATATCTTTTTTTATTGAAAGAACCTGCTGACGTTGAGCTCAGTTAAATTTGCAGTAAGTTTTTCTCTAGCATCTAAAATCATAGTAATTGAAGTGTGAAGGGAGAGTCATGACATCGATAACTTTTTAAGCTAAATCTTCTAAGGTGAGCAGCCTCGGAGGGGGCCGAAGGGGAAAATCCTTTGAATTTGTCCCCCAGATCTGTGCAGAGATTGTGGAGTGATCAGAGGCTTATGCCTTTGGTATAGAAAGGGCATATAAGTACCTTGCCCCTAAGTTTGCTCTGTCACTAAATCAAGCCCCATCATTGTCCCTTTCCTGAAATTTATTATTGAAGAGTCTGTTATATAGAAAGCTAGATGCAAGAATGAAAGCTGCAGTTTATTCCTAGGTGCAATCCTAGGATCACAATTTCTCAGCACCTTGCTGGACGTAGTATGGAATGCAGGGCTGCCTTTAATAATGCAAGGAACATGGCTAGGTGCGAAAAGGTCTTATGCCATTTCCCACCATGCACAGCATGGAGAAGAGACCCATATCTTTTAAATGCCTTAAAAGTCAGCATGGACAACTGCAAGTCCCAGCATTCTAAGTGGTATATCAAACCACAAAATTAGGTGTTAGGAACCCTAGAATTATGCTGTACTTCATAAACATTGCATCTGTTAAATGCAGAAATACACAACCTACAACCTCCAGCCTAGTCTTGTTTTAATGTAGTGTATATGGAGGGTATGATGTGAGTGTCTCAGATGGGAGTGAAATTTATCTTTTTCAGTATAGTTTATTGCCCAAGACTACTTGAACTGGCTATTGATAGCTCTATTGATGAACAGCGATAAATGAATACAACTGGGTTACTGTGAAAAGTGTTGTCTCCTGACGGTATTTCCTCTTCTCACTAGCCACATCCCGCTCTCTCTCCAAAATATAAATAGGTCTGTAATCAGCTTCCTCTCCTTACATCAAAATAAAACCAAGAAAACTACATTGTTTAAATTATCTGATTATTTTAACTAGTCCTATTTTCTTACAAATGGCTGCTTTTATGGAGCTCTTAGTGAAAGATCTACTGAAGCCCACCTTGTTTTTATCAATAATGTAAGTTTTTAGGAGTAACTAAGGTGTAGAAGAAAAACATACAGCTATGTGAACTCAGGGAAGGAATCTTAAACAGGCTTCCGAAGAGAAGATTAAATTCTACCAAGACACAAAGGTTGTAATTTGGTGAAATGTTAACTAAACAGTCAAAGATAGAGATATGAGGAGGGTGACCAAATAAAAACTTAAATAACTCATCTTCTTGCAAGTCAAGAGTGTTGGGTTCTGTTCCCTGTTGTACTAAGGACCTACCATGTAACCTTGAGAAAATTACTTCACCTCTTTGTGCTGTAGCTTCCCAATAAGCAAAATGGAAATGATACTTAACATGCTTTGAGAAATAAGCATTGTTATTCTACTTAGTATATACTGTCAGTAGTAGCCAGTCTCTTTATGCGGAAAAACTTGGAGTGCAGCCTGTTCTTTCATGGAAGTATATAGTTATTCTCTGAGATCACAAAAGCGATGTGGCTGAGCAGAAGATTGCTGTTGGCAAGTCATGTTTAACCACCAGTGATCCATTCATAGTTTGGTTTTTTCCCCTATAATTTCTAAACTTAAATCTGGGTACAAAAAAATCTGCTTCTCTCTACACCAGACATCAGTCTTTCCGCATCTAACCCTCAGAGGTTAAAGAGAACAATTTTTCTCCGTCCTCCTTGTAGCAATCTTTTATGTACTTGAAAACTACCACTATGTCCACTCTAAGCGTTCTCTTCTCATGACTAAACAAACCCAATTTTTTCCATCTTCCCTCATAGGTAATGTTTTCTAAACCTTTAATCATTTTTGTTGTTCTTGTCTGGACTTTCTTCAAATTGCCCTTATCTTTCGTGAAATGTGGCACCCAGAACTGGACACAATTCTCCAGTTGAGGCTGTGTTAGTGTGGAATAGAGCAGAAGAATTACTTTTTCTTTTCTTGCTTACATCATTCCTGCTAATACATCTCAGTATGATCTTTGCTTCTTTTGTAACAGTGTGATATTGTTAACTCAAATTGAGCTTGTGATCCATTATGAGCTCCAGATCCCTTTTTGCAGTATTCTTTCTCAGAAGTCATTTCCCATTTTGTATTGTGCAACTGATTTGTTCCTTCCTAAGTGGAGTACTTTGCATTAATCCTTAATAAATATCATCCTGTTTACTTCTGACCATTTCTACAGTTTGTCCATCAGGGGTCTGCAACCTTTGCCAACCCCCATGCCCTCAGCTGGTGCCAGCAGCCCCCTCTGTTTGAAAAAAGCAGCTGCCTCCTGAAAATTGAGTGATAGCCATGGCTGGAGTGGGAGGGTGGGGTCCTCAGGCATGCACTGGAAAAAAGCCCCCATGAGCAGCTCCTCACTATGGTGTGCCCAGAGATGGGTCCCCAAGTATACCTCGGACAGAAGTCATTGGAGGTCCGGGTGGCTTTTTTCTGCAGCATGCCTGGGGACCCCTATGGTGCTTGGAGCACTGCCACCCACTTTTCTGGGGCAGGAGAGGCACTTGCAACAGAGGGCACTGTGTGCCACTCCAAATTTTTTTGCGTGCCACTGCTGGCACACATACGGGGGGGGTTGCTGACCCCTGCTACAGATTATTATGAAGTTTAATCCTGTCTTCCAAAAGTGCTTGCAACCCCTCCCAGCTTGGTATCATATTCAAACTTTATAAGTGTACTCTCTAGCCCAGGGGTTGGCAACCTTTGCCAACCCCTGTGCCGGCCCCTCCTCCTCAACCTGCAGCCGGTGCCGATGGCCCACTTGTGGAAAGAAGCCACCTGGAGTGGCTCCGCTCAGCAGCGTGCCTGGGGACCCCTATCCCCAGGCATGCAATGGAAAGAAGTTGCCTGAAGTGACTCCTTTTGGCAGCAGCACACCACAGAGAGGAGCCACTCTGGGTGGCTTCTTTACATGATATGCCTGGGGCATGGACATGGCAGGGACCTCCGCACTGCAGCCACACCTGAAAGAAGCCACTTGGAGTGTCTTGTGGTGGCAGGAGTGGCAGTTTCTGTGACGCCACAGAGGATGCCGAGTGCCGCTCCAAATGGGCTCGTGTGCCACTGATAGCATGTGTGCCGGGGGTTGCCTACCCCTGCTCTAGCCAATTATCTAAATCATGAATGAAAATATTGAACAGAACTGGACACAGAATTGTTCTCCGTGGAACCCCACTCAATATGCCCTTCTAGCTTGACTATGAACTAGTGATAACTACTCTCTGGGACTGGTTTTCCAACCAGTTATGCACCCACCTCATAATGGCTCCATCTAGGTTGTATTTCCCTAGTTTGTTGATGAGAAAGTCAAAGTAGATGGTATCAGTGGCCTTACTACAGTCAAGATATACTACATCTGTCACTTTGCCCTATACAGAAGGCTTGTCACCTGTGTTGGAGTGGTGCTGGAGAGGAGCCCATGGCTGTGGTATATGTAGATATCAGTGACATAGGGAAGAATAGGAGAAAGGTTCTGGAAGTTAAATTTAGGCTGTTAGATAAGAGATTGAAGTTCAGGATCTTCATTGTAGCATTCCCTGAAATTCTTCCAGTTCTATGTTCAGGGGCCAGTTAGATAGGCAGACCTGCAGGATCTCAATGCATAGATGAGACAACAGTGTAGGGAGGAGAGATTTAGATTTATTAGGAACTGGGGCACCTTTTGGGAAAGAGAGAGCCTATACAGAAAGGACAGGCTTCAGCTAAACCAAAAAAGTTTGTAGAGCAGTTTTTAAACCAAGGGCTGGGGGAAAGCTGACAGGTGCAGCGGAGCATGTGATTTGGATAGACACATCTCTTGCGGGAGGATCTGTTAATGGAGATTCTCTGTCTTAATAAGGAGGAGAGGATGGAAGAGGATAAGATGTATGGAGGATCTGATGAGAAACATTCAAATGAAGAAGCGTCCCATTCAGTTACATTGAAATGTTTATATACAAATGCTAAAAGTCTAAATACTTGGGTGAAGTTGAGTTCCTCATATTGAATGAGGATATTGGTAAAATAGGCATCACAGAAATTTGGTAGAATAATCAATCAATGGAAAACCGTAATACCAGGATACAAAATATATCAGCATGACAGAATAGGTTGTACTGGGGGGGAAGTGGCATTATATGTGAAACAAAGCAGAGATTCCCATTAAATTAAAAAAATAATTAAAATTAGCAAAACTGTGCCATGGAATCTCTGTAGATAGTCATTTCAGCTTGAATAGTAAGAATACAGCAGGAGGGAAATATTACTGATCCTCTGACCAAGATGGTGATAATGACTGAAATTCTCAGGGAGATTAAATAGGCTATAAAAATAAAAAACTCAATAATAATGGGGGATTTCAGTTATCCCAATATTGACTTGGATGACAGAATGCTGGGCAGCAGCCCCTTAACCAGCCCTTGGTCATGCCAGCCCCAATTAAGCAAGTTAATTTGTAGCTGGCTTAAGACACTTGTACCTGTCTGGTGAATGGTAAGTGGCTGTCAGCCTAATTAGCCTGGGGCTATATATAGGCCCAGGTGAAGGAAGTAAGATGGAGAAGCCAGAGGGTAGAAGGTGAGCAGAGGCTCTGCCTGCCTGGCTTCAAAAGCTGATGTGTCCCTGAGGCTCATAGTCCCAGCTGTATTTCGAATATGGTGGGACTGTACACTACAGATAAACTGCACCAGTGATTGCTGAACTGGAGGATCTCGGAGTGGTTTGTGAGCCAGGAAGAAGTAGGGGCAGAGGAGCCCCTGGTGGCTCATTGATACATTAAGCATATGTCATCTTTGGGTGGGATGCAGAATTAAAGTTTCTTGACACTTTTTAAATGATTGCTTTTTGGAGCAGCTGGCCCTGGAACCCAGGAGAGGAGAAATGAGTCTGGTCTAGGATGTGAATATAACTGAACCACTTGGTAATGATGACCATAATATGATAAAATGTAATGTCCCTGAGAATCTGGGGGACACCAAAGCTTCACACCACAGTAGCATTTAATTTCAGAAAGGAGAAATATATATAATATATTATATATATTAAAATATAAAAATATATAAAAAATATAAAAATATATAAAAAAGTTGGTTAAACAGAAAATTTAAAAATTACAATATGTACAATATATGTAGTTTATTCTATAATTGATGTAAATATGACTCTCTAAAGCCACCTATCAATTTAATTAAACATATTTAAATGAATAATTCTCTTTAAATGTTTTTAACCCATACATATTAAATGTTTGTTAAACATTCATGTAATGTGCATTCTGTGTAGTCGTGCACATTTAAAAACGTGAAATGCAAGGTGCAGTTTTGTACATTGAAATAATTGTGAATAAATTGAATACTTTAAGGACAGGTTATGTATAACTACTACCAGACGTGGTACCAGTCCTGGTAGCATACTTCTTTTAAAACTTATGAATGTAAGGATTTAACTGATTACCTACTGCAGATTGGGGAATTAATGGCTCGGTAACTCAAGGGAAACATTTTTTGGTTTGGTTTAAAATATCGTTATCTACGCTCTCCCGTCCTGTCCTCCCCACTTCTACCTATGTGTACAAAACTGCTTTTTAAATTTAGAAGTTCATCTTTTATTTAATGTTGGGGAGTTGGATACTTATATTTCAGGTTAATTAAAGGCAGACTTTGAGCTTTAATGTTGGATTTTTGTTCCTTTTGCTATTGGCCCTCTGTGTTAATATTGAAAATATCCATACAACATTTTTCTTAAAATCAGCCAGCTACATAATGCAATATAATGCATTTCTCAGTATATTTCATGGTACTGTCGCTTTTCATTTAAAATAAACTTTTTCAAAACTTATTTCTTAATGAATTTAATCAAATTAATTTTATTTAGTCACATCTGTTCATGATTGTTTTCCTCCTTTTACATGCCATACAAATCATGAAATTAAGCTAATTATATACCATTATCAGCTGCAAAGAACTGGTTTCACAGTTTTATACCTTTTAATTCCCAGCAGGAGATTAAGGCTTGTTTTTTGTTAATGGGAAAAGTGCGGTAACTTAAATGGATTTCCCTGCAGTTATCGCCAAAGGATTAACCAGTTTATTATTGTTTTTTCACATTTCTAAATTGGTTCTAAAACATTACATTTTATGTGTTCTTATTGATGGCAGTGCTTGTCATGCTATTAAAACCTATTCTCCAAGCAGAGTTGCTATATACAAATAATTGTAGTACAACTATAAAGCGAAAAATAAAAGATTGTGATTACAAGTGTGGTTTCTGTGGATGATAAACCTGTAATTTTTTTTTCTGACGATTATCATATTTACACAGGTGATGATGAGCAGAGTGACTGGTTTCACGAAAATGAATCTGTCGGTGCATGTGGAATCACTGGGGTCAGTGCCTGGTGGGAACAGGAAGACTCAGCAGACTTGGAGAAAGAATTGCCTGATCCTGTCTTTGAAAGTATCTTAACGGGTGCTTTCCCTCTTATGTCCCATTCAGGGAGGAGAGGTCAGTAACACTTAATGGCAAAATAATATAATAGCTTAGTCTCAATGTAAAGAAATCTATGGTCTGCATCTTGTATGTAAAACGTGAGGTGGTTGGTCTTGATCTTGGAGTCCCATCATCTTGAGAGTTCTCACAATTTTTTTTTTCTTTTATAAGAGCAGTGCCAGGACTAAAAATGAAACCTAAAATTGTAAGTGATTGCACAGTTCAGGAGGTACAAAATTTATCCTTTTTTCTCAGGCTGGGCTTACAAACCAGTATTCCCACAAGGGAGCCCACAGAGTGCAGTAACGTCAATGGATTTTTTGGGTACACCTACTCTGCAGCTTAAGGTGTAGTTTTCAGCTTGCATGGACATGCCTGTGTTAGGTTCAGTCTAACTAGGTTGCTAAAAATAGCAGAGAGTTTGCTTCAACATCAGCTCAGATTTCAGTGTGGGTTGCACAAGCGCCACTTGACCCCGTAGGGTATGTAGTTACTTGTGCAGACCATGCAAAAGCCCACACCTGCATGTCCTTACTGCTGTTTTTAGCAAATTAGCTAGATTAAAGGTATCACGGATAGAGCTACACAAATGGCAAATTTGCACCCCTTGATGCTGTGTAATTATATCTTTTGTGTGCATCAGAGTTTGCAGCATCTGGTCCTAAACTTGTAATTTGATAGCTTTCGTAAAACAGATCAATAGTTTTAGAAACTGAACAAAAAAGTACAGATATAAAACTAACAACAAATTAAAATATTCCTTATTGTTCAAAGAAAATGTTTTCTATTCCTTTGGGTTACCGTCTTCTACAGTAACTTTAGGAATTTGATTGTCTGTAATATAAACTATTTTTAACTGAGTTCTAATTCTTTCTTGTAGGATTCCAGGGTAGATTTAGTCATCTTCATGGTATGCCAGCAAAGAATATCAAAAAGGTTTCAGGAAACTCAGCTGCATTGGTAGGCATGCTTTTTTTTTCCATTCAGAGCAATTTGAACTGTTTTTTCCTCGTTATTTTAACAAAACAAACCCCCCAAAAACAAATGCATATTCCTCTTTCATTGATATACTAATGTTTGTATAGAGCTGAAATGATTCATTCTTTTACAATGGGCGTGCAGCCTGGAATGGTGAACCACTTCTAACACTTTTATGTTTGTTTTTAATTCTTCTTTCAGTGTGTTGATATTATAATGGAATGGTCCAAATAAACTGTTAATAAGAAGACTGTTTCTTAATGCTTTATATTATGAACTGTAGAGATAAAAGTCAAAGAAAAAAGCCTGTTTCAGTATATGGCAGTTGTATGTAAAGAAAGGGATATCTATCTAAAGCAAATCACTTTGTAGAGAGAGAGTATTTTTACCTTTTAACTTCCTTTTCTTTGTAAAAGAGCATCAAAATTGATAAGCTACTCAAATGCACCTGACACGGTTCTATATTTAGGCACAAGTCAAGTAAGCCATGGTTTAGGGGCTTTTAAATAGATGATTTATCATAATTGAAATTGATAATGCAGATAAGGCTTTTTGCTAGATGTATGTTTTATTTAGTTGTTTTTTGTTGCATCTTTGCCTATGTACATATGCATATATTGCAGTTTATCATTTATTTTTTCATTATCCTTTCTGTTGTAATGTAATACCTTTTTTCTCTTTATTTTTTATGGTATGGGTCTTCTGAATCTTGACATAGTTTAGGGCCTTAGCATGTCTTAATGATGTCTTAGCCTGAGACTAAGGCCTGGTCTGCACTGCTGGCAAAATTCAGCAGCAGTCAACAGTAGTTACATAAGCACCTCTGTCAGTCGACTGGAGTTATCCAAGCTAACTCCTGTCGACTTTATAAGTTCATTTATATGAGCCATTTTCACTGCGCTGCTCTGATGGAAAATGTGTTCTTGTTGATGCAGTGCTATGCCATGTGTGGGTGGTGGTATTATTAATTCGACTTTCAGATCGATTGAGCGTGTCTTTAATGAAAAAAATATTCTTTACATATAACTGTCATGTACTGAAACGATCTGTATAAATTAATCTGATGGCTGTGAATTTTCTGCCCTCAGTGAAGACTTACCCTATGTGTGTGTAGCACGTATGATTAATGTACTAATCTTTTTTCCTTTGGAAAACTTTTATCACTTTCACCCTCAACTTCATATCCTCTTTTTTTTTTTTTAAAGGCCATATGTTAAAATGATGTTAATGATCTCATACTCATATGCATATCACAAAATCATCAGAGCCCCTAAGTACCAAAAAAAAAAAAAAAATCCCCTCAGGTTTAGGAACAGCGATGTTAATAAATAAGGGAGACAGTCCAGTAATCACTGTCTCTCCCATTCTACTCCCAATTCTGCTTTTTCAAAGGAAACCGTATGGGTCTGAAGACTTTTTGGCAGGATAGTGAAAGAAAGAGAAGGAGAGACAACTTTTAAAAAGACTCATAGAAGTGAGCTGTAATTCTTATCAAAATAGGAGTTGAGGCAAAGGGAGAGCAAGGAGAGCTCATTTCAATATAATAACTTGAGGGTTCTCTCTGTAAGTAACCATATCCCAAAATGATAGATTTCAAGGCCTTCAACCTCTGTGATCTAACCTCATTATCAGAGAGCACTGTTAATTTGCTTAATTAGAATAATGTGATGGTGAAAACTGTAAAGATACTGCATATGCAGGGCATAGAAAAGCAGTCCTTGAAATTTAACCATTTTGGAAGAGGGGAAATTTTCTAATTGAAATCTTTGTCCAATAATTGCCATTCAGAGCTGAATAAGACACTTTAAAACCTTGGCCTATGAACTCCACCTTTAGTGGTCATGAATTAGATGAATGCTATCTAGTTCTAGTTTCAGAGCTACCTATTTTTATTTTTGGTTCACTGCTTGCTTGAGCATATCTGGGATTTGTAGCCCATTTTCTAGTCTTATTGCAATCTCGCTCTGGTATTTTATAGGAACTATTACAACTGATAGATTAGCTTCATGGTATTGATGATACATAGCTTAACCACCCTAAAAACTGCCTTTCCCTTCTAAATAGTAAAAAAGTGATTAAGTTTCAGTTGATGGAAATATACTGCATATGTGTATATATAATAAGATACATGTTGCTTTTTTAGTACGATTTCTGGATTGTCTTAAACACCCCTCCCCCTTTCAAGAAAGCCTCATGCATTGTAATAACAAAGTAGTTTCCTTTTATAACAGTGTGCATGCTATTCATTAAAGAAAGATGACTGAATTATCTCTAGATAGTAACTTTATTGTTTTATAATTACAACATATGTGGGTGTCTTCCCAGAGACATAGTTTCAAAGGAGGATAGAATTCCCTGGAGAACCCCACATTTAAGGAAGGCGGGAAAAAGTATATATCGGTCAAATATACTACTAACTGTCAGTTAGCAAGTTTCCTGATCTGCATGCATCCTGGATATCCAGTTATTTTTGCAAGCATACCCATTATATCCAACTTGGAAATTTTGGTTCTTTATGTCAGAACATATAAGTTTATTTCTCATCAAGGAATGATTCTCAGAGAAAATCTTTTAAATACACTCTACCAGTGACAAAAAGAAAAAAAATCATACAATACCTGTGACATCTGATAACGCAGAACAAAAAGTAATTACCTCTTTTAGACTGTTGCACTGAAGAGCTAGAATGCTTTTAGAAAGATTAATATCCTGAGCAAAGAAGAATATTGCAGACTCAACCCATTGAACAGAATTGTGATGGTGACCTAATTCTTTCATTTTTAACGGAAATGAGTCTGTGATGTGTGCTCAAGAGCAGTGATACAGACTTTGAAAAAGCGAAGAGGAAAAAGTGGACATTGTACAGTGAGATATGCCAGTGTATAATCCATATGTTATAAGAATTATATTTAGTCAAAGTGCATGTACCTTGTACACATATGTCCCGATTCTGCAATAAGTTCAGATCCGGTGGATCCTTGTATTATGCTAAACCCAAGACAGTGGAGCTCTTCCATGGGTCCACCGGCAGGAATTCTGTTGCAGAATCAAAACCATGGTAATTAATGCAACCCTGAAAATATTTTTGAACTGCTATGGAAGGAGAAATATTTTAGTTACGGAAATACTTCACTACAGAATCCTCCTCTATTAAAAAAACAAAATTCATGTTAAATATAAGGTCACCAGCTGGGGAATGTCATAATACTTATTACATTTTGCATGTTGGGGCAGTACTTCCTTGTATGACTAAATACCTTCTTCATGGGGTATTTCTGTTATAAAACTTTGGGCCTGAAAATCTAGGGTTTATGTATCAGTTGGATGGCTTTTACTTTACATTAGCCCTCAACTTGGCACACCAATTGTCTGTCAAAAAATATTCAGACATGCATTTTAATGGATCTATTCTTACATTTGAACAAATTTTAAACATAGTGTCTTATGCTTCTCTCTGTCATTAGTATACTACTTTTGTGAACTGAATTACTTTTTAACAATCTGACTTGTATCCGGTTCATGCAGTAATACCAAAATCTAGTGTTTGATATTCTGCATCAGCAAGGCATATTGCATGAAGATCCCGGTCTAATCCAGCATGTAGGTTTGATGGAACATTGTGAAATGGGTAGGTTTATATTGGACAGTGAGAACAAATATAAACACTGAACAGCTGCTATTCACTAGGCATTGCCCAACCTGCACACTCAAGAAGGCATGCGTCCTATGGAAAAATAGTATGCTCATGTATTTAAGTTACTATATTGTAATCTGTAAACACAAAGAGGTAGAGGCAAGATGGGAAAAACAATCTTACATTTGGCATTTCATGATCTAAATGCTTCATTCTGCAGCCTCAACATTTTTAATGTAATGTTTTAATGATTATAAATATATCTATGTAATTTTTCTGTATACTAAACTTTTACTTCATTTGTAGTAGGCATATTATAATTTCAAAGCTGTAAAAATGATGTAAGCCTATTTTTTGTAACTCACTCGCTATATATCCAATAGTAGATTCTTTTAGTAAACATATTACATAACCAACTGTTGAGTTCAGTGGGCTTTGACCCATTAAGATTGATCTTACTTTGATCACATTTCTTCATGTGTCTATTATATCAACGTATAGCATTTTTACTATAAAAAAATACAAATATAGTGATGCTGAGTGGTAGTACTGAGAGTCAAAGAAATGTAGGGCTGGAATGGACCTTGAAAAGTCATCAAGTCGGGTCACCTGTGCTGAGGCAGAAGCAAGGAAACATAGACCAAATAAACCTAGACCATTCCTGACAAGTATTTGTCCAACGTATTCTTAAAAACACGGAATGATGGGATTCCACAACTTCCCCTGGAAGCCTATTCCAGAATTTAACTACCCTGATGGTAAAAAAGTTTTTCCTGATACATAACCTAAATCTTTCTTCCTGCAGATTAACCCCATTATTTCTTGTTCTATAATTGATTGTGTCCTCTTTGTAACAGCTGTTGATATATTTGAGGACTGTTTGCAGATCCCCCTCATATCTTTTCAGAAGACTAAACATGCCCAAGTCTTTTCTTGTAAACCTTTCCTATTAGGCAGGTTTTCTAAACATTTTATGATTTTTGTTGCTCTCCTTTTGGACTCTGTTCAATTAATTCACAACTCTCCTAAAGTATGGCGCCCAAAATTGGACATAGTACTTCAGATGACGCTTCACCAATGCCAAGTTGAGCAGGACATTTACCTCTTGCATCTTATATCCAGTGCTCCCATCAATATACCCCAGAGTGTCATTAGCCTTTTTTGGCAACTGCATCACACTGATCCTTTTCAGCACTGTCAGCCTGTTACTCTCCATTTTGTAATTGTGCATTTGATTTTTCCTCCTAAATGTAGTACTTTGTGTCTTCATTGAATCTCTTCTTGTTGATTTCAGACTGATTCTCTAATTTATCAAAGTCTTTTTGAATTCTAATCCTGTACTTGAAAGTGCTTTCAACTTCTCGAAGCTTGGTGTCATCTGCAAATATTATAAGCATACTCGCTACTCCATCATCCAAGTTGTTGATATGAATTCTTTAATGCTACATGTTTTCAGGCTACTATGCTAGTTATGCTGTGTCATCACATGTGGTACTCTCTCTGGGATCCCCATCAAGTTACCAAAGCATTTCAAATTCCAAAGGGGTAGCCGTGTTAGTCTAAGACTCTGTTGTCAAAGCATTTCAGTATTTAACAAAATGATGTAGTGAATCTGACATTCACATTTATTAGAATCCAGATTCTGCTTCTCTTTTTCCAGTTACACATTTTTGCTGTAATACTAATAGGTGGATCCTCTTTTTCTTCACTGGATCAAAACGGTATGTTTTTGTTCGGTAATTTCCAGACCTCTAATTTTTAGTTTCAGTTACTAGTGTGTCAGGAAAAAAAAGCTTAATTGATTAAAGAAAATATATGAACTAAAGATACTAGAAGTGGATGGTTCTTACCATTGGAAAAAAAAATTCAAATGTTTTTGCTTAACTTGGTGCTCATTATATTAACATCTTCATCATTTTGTGTGCAAGTTTTCCAGGGAAATAGGTAAGAATGTTAAGACGTATAAAATATTGATGCTCCTGTTCTTGGCCCTTGCTGTTGCCACACTCCATTTAACTCCAGATGCAACTTGTTCCCTGAGAAATGAAGTCGTCGTGATGAGTTTTGAGCTTTCTAAGCATTGATTGTGCCTCTTAGTAACTCCACTTTCTTTCTGGCTTGATGCCTAGGATATAACAGAAATAGATTGAGTTGTAAAAAGAGTTGACTTGTACATACAACACTTCCTCTCAGCCCTGCATATCTTGTACCCTAGGCCTGATCTCTGTTTCCTACTTTTTGAATTGATACTAGGATAAGCCTATTTCAGGCCCTAAGATCACTCAGTGCTATGCTGCTCCTTCTGCCTCCCTCTCCCCACCCTCCTTTTTGCCTAAGCCCTGCTATGCTATTTAAGCTCTTTTGAATATAGTTGTGACATCATTATTTCTGGTCAGGTTTTGTCTTGTTTTTGTTCTTACTGTTCAGGAAGCGCAATAATAGAGGAAAAACAAAGGTCAGAGGTGTTTCTTGTCAAGAGCTGGTTGAAGAGCACATCTTCTTTGACTTCCTTTGGTGTTTTAAATTTTCTTTTTAAAATACGGTCAAAGTAGGACTCGGATCTCTCAAAAAATCTTAGCAGAAGCCTCCAGATGACTTGTGCTCAGAAGAAATCTCAACTCAGCTTTGTAAGGCCCACATTTCTTGCATGCCATTTCATGATTTTGAGGGATTCTTCTGTGTGGGATTGGGTCAGGAATATCTCTGCACTTTTTATTGTCTGCTGTGAGAACTTTTATGAGTGCAAACTAAGTGCTTCAACTGCTAACATTACTATAATTGAGAATTGATTAAAATTCTTTAGCAATTTAAAAAAAAAAAGTACGTTACTGATCAGAATAACTTGAAAATTGTGTTAAATAGTAGTAGAGCTATGATGGGGGATCTGTTATCCAAAGGAATATTTCTTTAAAACAAGACTGAGTATTAAAACATTCAGTTAAGGAACAAAACAGATTGAGAGTTGTAAGTCTGAAGGAAACATTCTGAGAGAGAGAATCCAGTAATAGGTGTCATCAGTGCTTTTCTTCTTTAAAAAAATAAAATAAAAAGGTGCCGGTACGCTGGCAGGAGCGGTCGGGGAGGGGGTGTGTGTCAGGACCCTTCACCACTGCCGGCTCCCCGGGCCCCTTCCCCACTCTCTCACCCCGCCCGCCCGCTGTCTCCCTGCTTCTCTTGGTCCCCGCCTCTGCCCCTTTCCCACTCCTCTCAGCCCCCCATCCTCTTCCCCACCCCCCCCCCCGTTTCCCTGCTCTTCTTGCCCCCCCCTCCTGGGACCCTCTGTCAGCTCCCCGCTCCTCTCAGTCCCCCCACCTTTTCCCCGCCTGCCTGCTGGTTCCACACTCCTCTTGTCCCCTGGGCCCCTTCCCCACTTGCCCACCGGTTCCCCGCTCCTTTCGCCCCCCTTCGCCCTGGGTCCCGGCTCCGGCCCCCTTACCTGGTCGGAGCTGCAGAAGTGGTCAGAGTCACTCCCTGGCCAGGCTGCTCCCACCCTGAGCCAAGCATCTGAGCATCTCAGGGCAGGAGATTTGAAAAAGCTGCAGCCTGGCCGCAGCTCCCAGACGACCGCAGGCCAGATTCCAGCCCCTGGCGGGCTCGATTCTGGCCCACGGCCACCGCTCCTGGCCCCTGCCAGCCCCACTGCCCAGCTGGTGCCGGGGTCAGCAGGGGAAAGGAAACCCGCTCGTTTCCCTGCCCTGCTGACCCTGGCTCCCAGCTGGGCAGCGGAACTGGCCAGGGAAAAATAGGTGCTGGTACGCAGTACTGGTGCGTACCGGCAGAAAAAAAGCTTGTGTGTCATAATTTAAAACAAAGAACTGTGCCTATTTTTCTCAAACCAAAAGTACATTTCACAAAGAAGATGCGCTTGTCACCATGAATAAACTGTAAAATGCATTTTCCTTAAAACTTTAACTTTCATTAACATAGCTGAAGTACTACTCAGATATAATTTCTGGCCATGTCATGGTGAGAGTCCAGTAGAATACTGTAAATGATTTTTTCCCCTAACCTCTCTTAATAACAGCTTAGTTGATCAATCATAAAAGCATTACTTATAATGGTTCCTTGTATCCTATAGATCAGTTATTCCCAAACCGGTACCCAAGCAGCATTCAAATAATAAGCAGGTTGGTTTAAAGTACAGTGTCAGAGTAAGAATCAATTATAAATTTACTGATTAAAATGTAGAAGGTGGTCCTCTAAGTAGTTTGAGTTTTAGGTATACTATGGTAGTTCTGAAAGCTTAAAAAGCCTCTCCATCTCATGTCACTTGGCCTTTCCACAATTTGCACTTTACTACTCAGTATGGGGTCTTATCTGAGAAGATCATAGCATTCTTTGTGCCAGTGATATAGCAAACGGGTAGAAGAAATATTCTATCCTTTCTCTGCTCCCCTGAGGTCACAATTCATGAGCCAAACATTTCTCACAAGTTTGATACCAAATTAAGTTTTCTAACAAATACTAATTTAGTTTAAATTAATTACCAAAATACAGTGAAAAATCATAAAATTAAAGGTAGTTCAACAAACACATTTGGATTTCTGCCTTTTAAGTTGCTGGTAGCATTATTTTAGTTGACTATGAAACCCACGCCTTCCTGTTTGTCTTCAGATATCTAATATCAGAAAAGCTCAATATCAGTAATGGGTAGAACAAGTGAATCTGTCATGTAAAAAAGATAGTTGTGCTACATTTTCATTTGAAGGTCAATTGGGGGGATTAAACTAATGTGTTCTAATCTTTAGAGCATGGAACTGAGCTCTAGGAGATCTGAGTTCTGTTCCAAAAACTGCGATTGATTTATTTTGTCATATTTGGAAATTCCTTTGATCTGTGTCTTAAATTTTCCCATCTGTAAAATAGACCTACTTGCCCTTTCTAAAGAACTTCATTGTACTTTTGCTTTGTTCCTCTGAAGTGTTAAAGATACAAAGCTCTAGTGGCTGAGTAAAGATGTTCTTGAGTCATTCATTTTGGGCCTATCATGGACTTCTCTGAAGGGAAGTATGTTTTAGAGTGTTCCTTTCAGTTGCTGATAGGAAGTTGATTACCCATTTGAGAGATTGTAGTGAGGGATGACCCTTGGGCACAGTTGGCCAATTGTCTCCACCCAGTTGGTGTTCTGAAGCATCACTCTCAATACTAACTTATTCCACTGGCACTTGGGCTTTATCTGTAAAACCTAAATCTGGTTCCCAGAGGTCTGATGGTATCTTGTGTTCTCTACTATATTTTCTTAATTCACCCTCAGTTTGGAGGAAAACTGTTGCTGTAAAATGGCTACTTTATTTTGGTGCTCTGTTAGATTTCTGATGCACTAAAGAAATGGAGGGAGCCCTTCTGTTAATACATTATCATCTGAGGCATGTGCCTTAGAACATAGTAGGATAAGTTTTCTGCTTTGGCATTAATTTACACTCAGTATTTCTCCTGACTGTAGACATCAGTGACCAGCCACTAGTGTATCTGAACTTGGGCAAACTACAAAACAGTAGAGGCAAAGCCAATATAAATTGTTGTTTGATTGGTAAAGATTACCCATGTTTCAAGCAGTGATAAGCTGCATGTCACAAATAATGCTTTAAGGTAACAGTAGTCAATCTGCCATGGAGTTATGCATGGTGTAAAGCCACCAGTAGCTAAAATGCCTAATCTAGACAAGGCCTGTTGAGCTACTTGCCTTCCATACTCATAATATTGTGTAGAACATCAAGGATCTTATTACATTATTATCTTCATATGTATTTCCTAGTAGCTGAGCTATTGATATTTTTTTCCTGACTTGATTGCATGGACATCATGATTTTCAGCTATCCTTTTATATAAAGAAGCTTTAAATGAGTTGCTATCGTACCTAAACTGAGAATTAAAAGGTTTCATAATTTAAAATGATTGTAGTTTATATTTTTGCTTTTTTACATCTAGTACAGTGTGTATTTTTATTACACCCTGATTTTAGTGTGTGTGCAGTACACACATGCTACAAAATACTATACAGAATGCAGATCTGAGGGTGATGAACGAACCAAAACCTCGAGCACAATCTTTAACAGTTTGTTATTGAGAGACTTATCTAGAGGGCTTAAAAAATAGCATGTGTTCATCTAAGTTAATTATTCTGGTACCGTACTATGTAATGAACAAACAGATTCAGAGCTGAAATGCTGTGGTCAGTTTGTCACTTTTATTTTCATATCATAGCTGGCATTAAAAAAAGAGATGCTCTTTTACTATAATTCCTTCATTTTTGGGGGGGGGAATTCATGACTTTAATTATTGAGGTGTAAAGAAAGCTAAATGATCTTTTAAGTTCCAAAGAAGAGTCTGACGAAGTGGGTTTTTCTCCCATGAAAGCTCATGCAATAAATCTGTTAGTCTTTAAAAGTGCCATAGGACTCTGTTTGTTGATCTTTTAAGGTTTTGGCATTCAGAGAATGTCCTTAACTGGGCCTGCAAAAAATTCGCAAGTTCATAAGTTTTTGCCCACAAATTTTGTATGTAATTTTCAGACTCAGTGAAAATTTGGTCCTGGATGCCTTGGGTGGGGAGGAAAGATCTAGGTAACAAGTGAAAATTCAGACTTAAACAAGGCTTGCAAAAAAATTGTGCGTGTGTTTATATTATATATGAAATTAAACGTTTAGTTTGCCAAACACTGAAGCAAAGGAAAATTGACTCCTCACATAGAATAAACTTTGTCTTGCAGTGTTGAAATTTTTTTGACCCAAATGTTCTTTTTGGCCTGAAAAGAGCTCTGTGTAAGCTTAGAAGTTTGTGTTTCTTACCAACAGAAGTTGGTCCAATAAAAAAGATTACCTCAGCCACCTGGAATCAGCACAGCTACAACAACACTGCATCCGGCGGCCCTATGTTTTATTTATTTTTTAAAATACTTGCAGATCACCCTGTAACGCTAAAACTGATCTTTAACCTAGTACAGGACAGCAAAAGGCACACGGGACTGCTGGGGGGAAGGGGGTCACACAGGCTTGCTCAAAAAGGCTAGTGGAGAGGACAGACTGTGGAGGGGGCTCAGGAACTAGTGGGGTGACAGCATTTGAGCCAGGGGCTGAATGAGAGGGGGCTTATGGGCAACATGGCTGTGCAGTGGGGGACGGGGGGGGAGAGGAGGCAGGGAAATATGAAGACAAGTGTTTGTATAGGGAGGACTCCCAAACAATCCCTCCCTGCCCCCTTTGTTTCTGCAACCCACATCAAACAATTCTCTAGGTTCCCTCCCAGGCTGTTTCCCTCTCCCTCATCTCTTCCATTATTCCTGACTCTCCCAAGTCCTCCCTGCTTCTGACAGGTGTGCAAAATAAATTCCTGTATTGTAGTTTAAATGATTTATTGTTCTGATTCATATGCCTAATAAATAATCGTATTTGTCCAAAAAAATTCCTCAATTTTTTGTTGTCTGTATTGTTGGACAATTTGCTGACAGGTATTTTGAAATAAATTACCAAAATAATTGAAGCTGGCATGATTCTATTGTGTTGTTTTAACAAATAAATATGCAGAATTTTGCCCAATTTAAAAATATTGTGTGCAGAACTTAATATTTTAGCACAGAATTTTTAAATTTTTTGGCTCATAATTCCCCCCAGTATAATGTTCAGGGCATTTTTTACAAACACCTAAACCTTAATTCCTGTCTGAGATAGGTAGGTCACTATTTTACTTATTTTACAGATACAGAAACAGAGAAAGAGGTTGTGGCTTTCCCAAGACCATATAGGGTGTCTTTTTCAAGCCTTGACTAGCATTCAGGATTTTCTTATTACTGTCCCCGTCACCTGCTATACCACTTTTTTTCTGTAGTTCTGGATATCATAAGATGCTTCTGAGGATGAGTACTAAGATGGGTGACCCCCCCCCCCCCTCCACCCCCATGGAACAGACAGTAATGCAAAAACATACATGATTCACCACTTTTCCCTCTGAGTCAACACTGAACCAATGTGACAATATGTCATTAGAGACATTATGGTGCAAAGGTGACAGCTTTCAGACAAGATGTAAAACTGAGTAGTGGATAATACGGAATGTTAATCTTTCAGTCCTGCCCAGGTTCCATTACTGGTAACTATTTTACCTATTGAAATTCTTCCTGCTCCTGTGGTGTTCTTCATATTTTGTGGAGGGTTGGTAAGTGTTGATAAATAGTTTCTGCATACTAATAATGGCACGCTACGATATTTTCTTGAATTCAGTAAGACCCTTTCCTCCTTTACCCATTTATAGATTTAGTGGATTAATATTCATCCATTTCACATCTTCAGATGGAAGGAGTTTCAGAAGTTACTGCTATTTTATATTATCAATATATTCTATGTGTAGCCAATAGTGAAGATCAAGTTAGAGCAAAGAATTATGTAGACTGAAATAGTCATTTTTAAAAAGAAAATACATGATAAATAAGCAATCATGCAGTGGAAAAGTAATTACATGGAGGACTCTTAGTAAACTAATAATCCTAAAAATTGGAAGATTTGTCAATGGAAGGTAGAAAATCTTTGTGGCATAGTATTTGTGTTTGTTTTACACATTGACTTTTTCATTTGAAATTGCAGTATAATGTATATGAAAACATAATATTAATCTTGCGTTTTCTCTACTAATACCATATGAATTTTTATGGAGTTCTCAGATACCATGTTGTAACTATGGATGTCTAAAGAACAAATATAAATCTGTAATGCAGACAAAGGGACTCCCATTGTCTTTCAAAAAAACTGTTCCACTTGGTCCCTTGCAATTTGATGTTAGGATCCTGCGAGTGAATTACAGACTTAAACTGTCTTCTGGACAATCAATTTTTTTCCTTTAGATTAGCTGTCTAGTTCCTTGTCTGAATGGTTATTTTTGTTGTGATTTTTAAAACCACCGCATGCAATTATTAGAATAACTTTGTTTTACCTATTTGAGTTATTTTCATTTTTTCTGTAACACTGTGATGACGTCTTGGCAAATTGTTATTTGACTTTTATTCAAATCTCAGAATTGGAAAAAAAAAATTATCCACTTTCTGACCATTTTACTGTCACCTGAAGAGTAACTATTATGGCAGCTTTATATATATATATACACACACACACACACACACACCACTCTTTTATAAAATAACCTTCCAAGTAAAGATTTTAGATCAAATGCCTATACTGTCCAGATTGCTTATTTCTATGTAACATTTTAAGCTTTCTCACTATTTTTGGTAGGAAAAATATTAAAACCAAATTATGAAACTAACACGCAGAGAAAAGTTAACCATATATCTCAGTTTATTGCGAGATGTTTACGGGACAATGTTTACGGCTTTAAACTAGGTTTGAAGGGGGAAGGTGACCAAAGTCCACAGGTAAGTCAAACTGAGGGAGACCTGGGGGAAGGGATGGAAGTTGGAGGGTGCCGGGACTGTAACAACAGGGATAAAAGAGACGGTTGTCGGAACTGGGGAAATCAAATCATTGTCTTATGTGTCCTAATGAAGCCCTAATACCTGCGGTGAGTGAGGAAGGAGGACACCGGGAGAAATTGCAAGGAGGAAGATGCAACAGAAGAGATAAACAACAGGGCAAAGTAGGGCAATCGGCCTGGTATTTTAAGTGTCTGTACACAAATGCGAGGAGCCTGGGAAACAAGCAGGAAGAATTGGTAGTACTGGCACAGACAAAAAACTATGATGTAATTGGAATAACAGAAACATGGTGGGATAACTTGCATGACTGGAGCACTGCCATGGATGGGTATAAATTGTTCAGGAAGGACAGGCAGGGAAGAAGAGGTGGAGGAGTAACACTTTATGTAAAAGAGCTGTATGACTGCTCGGAGCTCCACTGTGACAGTGGAAACAAGCCGATTGAAAGTCTGTGGGTAAAGTTTAGAGGAGAGGGCAACAAGGGGGATGTCGTGGTGGGTGTCTGCTACAGACCACCAGACCAGAAGGAGGAGGTGGATGAGGTGTTCTATGGACAACTAGCAGAAGTTTCCAGATCGCAGGCCCTGGTTCTCATGGGTGACTTAAATTATCCTGACATCTGCTGGGTGGACATTACAGCAGTGCACAGGCAATCCAAGAAGTTTTTGGAGATTGTTGAGGACAACTTCCTGGTACAAATGCTGGAGGAACCAACTAGGGACCTTGCACCTCTAGACCTGCTGCTCACAAACAGAGAAGAATTGATCGGGGGAGTAGAAGTGAATGGCAACCTGGGCAGCAATGACCATGAGACAGTAGAGTTCAGGATCCTGATCAATGGAAGGAAGGAAAGAAGCGGAGCACACACCCTGGACTTCAGAAAAGCAAATTTTGGCTGCCTTAGGGAACTGATGGGCAAGATCCCTTGGGAGGCTGATCTGAAGGGGAAAGGCGTCCAGGAGAGCTGGCTGTATTTTAAAGAAACCCTGTTAAAGGTACAGGAAGATACCATTCCAATGTGCAGAAAGAACGGCAAATGTGGAAGGCGACCAGCGTGGCTTAGCAGAGAACTCTGTGATGAGGTGAAACATAAAAGGGAAGCTTACAAGAAGTGGAAGCTTGGACAGGTGATAAGGGAGGCGTATAAAGTTATTGCTCGGGACTGCAGGGATAAAATCATAAAGGCCAAAGGGCAATTGGAGTTGCAGCTAGCAAGGGATGTGAAGGATAACAGAAAGGGGTTCTACAAGTATGTCAGTAACAAGAAGAGAATCAGGGATGGTATGGGTCCCTTACTGAATGAGGCAGGTATCCTCGTGGTGGATGATGCAGAAAAGGCTGAAGTACTCAATGATATTTTTACTTCAGTCTTCACAGGGAGGGCCAGTTCCCAGGCTACTACACGGGGTAACGCAGAATGGAGAAAAGAAGAGCGGCCCTCGGTGATGGAAGGTCCATGTTAGGGATTACGTAAAGAAATTGGATGTGCACAAGTCCGTGGGGCTGGATGAACTGCATCCGAGGTTGCTGAGGGAGTTGGCCGAAGTGATTGCAGAGCTGCTGGCCATTATCTTTGAAAACTCGTAGCAAACGGGGGAGGTCCCGGGGGACTGGAAAAAGGCAAATATAGTACCTATCTTCAAGAAAGGGAAAAAGGAGGATCTGGGGAACTACAGACCGGTCAGCCTCACCTCAATCTCTGCAAAAATCATGGAGCAGGTCCTCAAAGAATCCATCCTGAAACACTTGGAGGAAAATAGAGTGATCAGGAACAGTCAACATGGATTCCCCAAGGGCAAATCATGCCTAACCAACCTGATTGCCTTCTATGATGAGATGACTGGATTTGTGGATGCGGGAAGAGCCGTTGACATGGTATACCTTGACTTTAGCAAGGCTTTTGATACGTTTTCCCACAGCATTCTCGTTGGCAAGTTAAGGAAGTATGGGTTGGATGACTGGACCGTAAGGTGGATAGAAAACTGGTTAGATCAGCGGGTAGGAATCAATGGCTCGATGTCTAGTTGGCAACCAGTAACGAGTGGAGTGCCCCAGGGGTTGGTCCCGGGGCCGGTTCTGTTCAACAGATTCATTAATGATCTCAATGATGGGACAGATTGCATGCTGAGTAAGTTCGTGGATGACACCATGCTGGGAGGAATGGTAGACATGCTGGAGGGCAGGGACAGGATCCAGGGAGACTTAGCCAAATTGGAACACTGGTCCAAAAGAAAGCTCATGAGATTCAACAAGGATAAGTGCAAAGTCCTGCACTTAGGACAGAAAAATCCCATGTGCTGCTGCAGGCTGGGAACCGATCGGCTAAGTAGCAGCACTGTAGAAAAGGACCTGGGGGTTATGGTGGACGGGAAGCTGGATGTGAGCCAACAGTGTGCCCTTGTTGCCAAAAAGGCCAATGGCATATTGGGCTGCATCAGTAGGAGTGTTGCCAGGATATGGAGGGATGTGATAATTCCCCTCTATTGGGCACTGGTGAGGCCGCATCTGGAATATGTGTCCAGTTTTGGGCTCCCCACTACAGAAGGGATGTGGACAAATTAGAAAGAGTCCAGTGGAGGGCAACAAAAATGATTAGGGGCACATGACTTACGAGGAGAGATGAAGGAAGTAGGCTTATTCAGTCTGTAGAAGAGAAGACTGAGGGGGTATTTGACAGCAACCTTCAACTACTTGAAGGGGTGCTCCAAAGAGTAGGGAGTTAGGCTGTTCTTAGTGGTAACAAGGGACAGAATTAGGAGCAGTGGTTTCAAATTACAGCTGAGGCGGTTGAGGTTGGATATTAGGAGAAATTTTCTCACTAGGAGGGTGGTGAAGCATTGGAATGGGTTACCTAGGGAGGTGGTGGAATCTCCTTCATTGGAGATATTTAAGGTTTGGTTAGACAAAACTCTGGCTGGGATGATTTAGTGGGAGTAGTTCTGCTTTTAGCAGGGGGTTGTACTAGATGACCTCATGTGGTCCCTTCCAGCCCTATGAGTCTATGATTCCATGACACTATTAACTAGAAATCTTGGGAAATTAATGCAGCTGAGTTAAAAATTTTGCCAGGTACTACACCTTCATTTTGTCCTCAGAAAACTTGGGGGTCTTTGCAAGTTTGTATTTTTTCAGTCATATTCTATTTTTTAAAATGATTTATTCTCCCATGTCACTATGTGACAGACCTTCATAAACGGGAAATAGGCTGACAATACAGGGGAAAGAAAGATTAGATTAGAGTTCTGTCTGGTGCATAAACAAAATAGAGGGGTTTTTTTTCCCTCTGATCTTTTAGGCCTAGTCATTTTAGGTGTTGCTTTATAGTTGGATTTAAAAAAACAACATCAGAAGTACGATTTTTTTTAAATCAACTTTATTGCTTAACTTTCTTCCACAAACTAATTTAATCATTTATATATTAATTTATGTGAAACATTAAAGGCAATTTATAGTATGTAGAATAATTTTAAGAAGTTATCTGAAGGGAGTTATCAAAAGGCACAGTTCCTGTAGCAAAAACACTTAATCTGAGCAACTGAAAAAGAATGAGACCGCAACAGAAACTGAATTTTTCCCAGAATCAGAAAATGATTTACATATTACACTAAGCATACATATTTTGGTCTATATTCAGATTTTTTGTTTGGAGGACTAGCATGAGTAGTTTATGTTTAAAAATCTGACAGCATAATCATAAGAGTTTGCTTCTTTCTCATGTTATGTACAATGTTAAAGAATTGTGAATGGTTACTATGCTTTTCTCAGTGTATATAAGCTAATCACTATCCAATTTTTATCTTAACCTCTATTAAGTGATATTTTGTTTTAGGTTTATATAAGCATATTTGTTCGTTTTATTTTTATTAAGCTGTTAGAAGAAAATGGATTAGGGAACAAATATATGATAACAGTGATACTTTATTTAATGATATCGTTTTTATTGTGTTTGGTGCTAAATATCACTAATATATAGAAATTTTTAAGAAAATATTTTTGGATTTGATGGATTGGTACTCTTGAAAGGGAAACAAAACACTAAATATTTCTAATCCTGCATTATTTACCGCATGGGTGGTTAAATGCTACTTTAAGCCTCATAAAATTAAAAGGGAGAAATCTGCCAACTGTAGCAGGAATTGGATTTAGGAAGAGTGGTACAGAGCCAAAATATTGCTACAGAATTAAATGTCAAAAATCTTCTTTAATAGTAGATATATAGTTCACAGTGCTTGGTTATGATTAATACATTTAATCTAAATCACTGAAAGTTGCTCTCTCCTTTTCCATAAAATACAATAGGACACAAATCAGTTTTACTGTAGGTGGATAACAATTGGAAAATAATGCATCTTCCCGCCCAATAAATTGTCAGTTATACCTTTTAACTAAAATCAATTCATCTTTCCAAAATTTATTACAATTTCTAATAATAAATCTTCTCAAATGTTTATTCATTTGCTTTTTGATACATTTGTGCCACTTTTGCTATGGTCTAATGTTTTTTCTTTTGATTCATTGTAAATTAGAAAATCTATTTGAAGTCAGTTTTCTAGTTAAGAAGTTAAAATCTATAACCCAGCCATTTTTTCATAGTCTCCTTTACACATTTTAATACCCTTGAACTTGAACTTAGATACAATCCAGTAAATTCTGATCAGAAGGTGATTAAAAGACTTTTGAATGTAACTTCTTGACTAAGGGCCAGATTCATAAAACAAGCACTTAGGAAACTGTTAGGTGATTTTGCTAACAGACCTTTTCCTTGATTCAAATAGGAGAAATGAAACAGTTATAGCAAATGAGTAAATATGTAGGTTTTAGTGAAAGGATTTTAATGTGGACAAGTAGAGATGCACTTTTTAATTATGTTCCATCTGGGATCATGCACAGTGAGAAAGCAGAAGCAGCATTTTATTTCCCCTTCTAAGTAGTTGGACAGTGCTAATACTACACATAGCCATGTTTACTCCTGTGCTCGCCTCTCCCAAAATATGGCCATCCACTTTTTAATGTTTTTAAAATATTTAATATTAGTGCAGATGCAACCCCCCCACACACACCTCTTTTTTTTTTTTTTTAAATTGCTGCTTCATTTAAGAACCTTGTAATTGTTCCGTAATGACTGATCTGATCCTTATAGTGTGAAGTTCTAGGTTCATTCTTCAACACATCCTCCTGGTGGTACCTTCAGTATGTTGGCATTTAAAGATGGGGAAAAAGCTGGCATTTCTCTATAAATATTACGAAGTTGTAGGAAAGGTAGTTTTAAATTATTTTTTTAAAATCTTACAATCAAAACATTTTCTTTCTTCTTTCCCAGCCCATAAATACTTCTGATGAAAGTTCCCAGTCAGTTTTTTTTTACAAGAGCTGTGAATGAAAAGGTTGGCATTACATGTAATCACTACTAGATATAAACTGTAGCTTTTATGATACCTGATCATGTTTTGTTTATATTATAAATGTCAAAATGTTGACACAACCGAGGAATGTTGGAAAACACTTGAGAGACTACTGGGAATAAAAGTGACATGTTCATAATTTGAATGTGATCTACTGTATCACTTATTGGTAAAAACTTTAGTTGATAATATCTTGGGTGTTGAAATGATTGATTTCAGATGTAAAAAAATCATTTGTGTGGATGGATTAGAATTAATTAATTTTGCTAATTACACAGATGTTTTCTTAGGAAAAGATCAGACATCAATGACAGGACTTACCTCTTCATCTAAAAATAGTGTCAATATATTCAGGTCTGTAGATTTTTTTTTTTAAATGGCAGTAAAATGCCATTCTGGATGTGTTAAGCCTTAGTTAGCATAGTTCTGATCACATAAAGGTATGCTAATAAAATGAAAAGGTATGCTAATAAAATGAAAGGTCTGTAGAATAACCGTTGTATTTATAAAGTGCAACAAGAACAAATTAGATCAATACTACCATTTTATAATTTGAAAATCAATCTTACTTGGTTTCTCTGTTTCTAATTAATATAGAGCCACATGTGTATAGTATTTTACAAACATAAGGAGACACAATCCCTGCACCAAGGACCTTAAAATATAATGTGCAGAGTCCCAATAAGATTCTACAAGGAGGTAACGGTCCACCTTTGCAGACCCCTTTTCAGGATGGCAGATGACATAGGAGTAAGACACTGCAATATGAGGCGTCAATAAGGAAAGAACAGGAGGGAGTTTTGTGCTGTGGGGGTATTATTTTTCTGTTATTAAATTGCTATAGGTGAGCTGTCCTGTTCTGGTTTGTTTTAAATATCTACATATCATGATCAGGTATTAGTGTGGCAGTGAGCAACACCGGGGTGGCATTAATGGTGGAAAGACACATAAGGAGAAGTGAGTTTTGAGAAACTATTGAAAGTAATAGAGTGAGGGTGCATGACCTACGGATAGAGTGAAGTTGTTCCAGCCTAGGAGATGGCATGTACTTACTATGCATCATTGTACCATCTTAGTAAATATTCAATATATACTTTGTGGATCAAATCTTTTTTGTGTGTAAGAGAGGGGTTTAATGCAGAGGTATAACATGCACATCATGAGAAAAATGTTCTCAGCTCCTTTTTTCTTCAAAATCAGAAGGAAGAGGGCCATCATGAGATGGGAAAAGTGGGTGTTCTCTCAGAAATTAGACACTAACCATTCAGGGCTTTACAAGTCAAATAACACACCTTAGACAACAACCTGACACCCACATATAGCTGTTGCAGATGGTTTAGCCTGAGTTGAGTATGCACACAGTGGGGTACCCTGCTTATCAAACAGAAATGCCATATTCAAACAAGTTCGATATACCATATGATTAGACATGTAAATCACACAATGCAAATAAGATTAGATGTTGAATTGTTGTTACATAGAATGATTCCAGTAAGATAACAGATAGTTGGTACAGTATTTATCCCTGGTTTGTTTGTTTGTTTTTAGGTGGGGGTGGGGGGTAGCGTGGGGGAAGAGTGACTACATATGTTTCTACAGTTCTGCCTTAAAACTAGTAATGGAACTTCATCCCTAGAGTATAGGAATTCCAACACTCTACCATATAGAACTTGTTTTAACCAAAATATTGCAACAGCCTCCTCAGGGTGGGATGACTTATTTCTGCCAAATACTTTGTTAGACAGGGCTTTAAAAGTAAAAAACAAGTACTGCTTAAATCTCCAGTCACACACACTTTCAGGGTGATCCATAAAGATCAGTTGAGAAGGTGCTCTTCTAGAAAGAGAATAATTCTTGCCTCCTGTACAGAGGATTTTTAGGGATCATGTGGCTGTTCAGACTCTCTGCTTCATAGAGGTCAATTATATCCTTGATGTATTATGTTATATGCACTGTTATGTCAATTATGTTGTATGCTCTTTTCAAAGCATATTAGTGCTACAATTTGTTCTTATGCCTACAGAGGAAGATAAAATAAATTCAAGATCCCATTCTACCTTGAGGAGGAGGAAAAACAATCTGGAAGCTTCGTTACTTTTGGTGTCCCCTTTATTTTTCCCTTGCTGGAGAAGCTATAAGTGGCCAACTCTGCTGTCAGTCTGCATGTAGCTCAAAGGGTATGTCTACACTGGCAATTTAGGTCGACTTAAGGACCCTTAAGTCAACCTAAATTACTCCACAGCCATACTGGACTTCCATTAAATCGACCTAAGAAATTCCTTAAGTAGACTTAATAAGAACCACCAGTTAGGTCGACTTAAGCCTTAAGTCAACTCGTTAAGTCAACTTAAGGATGGTGTGGACCCTTAAGTTGACTTTATTAAGTTGACCTAAGGGCAGTTAGGTCCACCTAACAAAGTGAACTAAGCTCACGTACAGGGTAGCCACTGTAAGTCAACTTAATAAGGTCGACTTTAAGTTGACTTTAAGTCAACTTAATAAGGTCGACTTTAAGTTGACTTAAAGTCGACCCTAAGTCAACCTAACTTTTTCCTAGTGTAGACGTAGCCAAAGATCTCAGAGTACCTTGACTTTCGCAAAACAAATTATTCTAGTAGGGTGACAAAATTGCTTGGCTATTTACAAAGTTTATCTAATCAGTCTCCAGCTCAAGAGCAATACCAGCTATTAGAAAAGTTGCTGGTACCAGAGCAATGAAACAGAAAGGATGGATGGATGTTTTAGGAATATATCAAAATTACCAAACTGGTTAAGTATCCATAACTAGAGAGAGAGGTGGGACTTCTTGACCTCATTTAACCTCCGTAGCATAACTCACAGGATTTGTCTAGGCGTGCCTCTCTCTGCAGACAAGATCAAAGAAACCATTAATGGTCTATTCTTTGGCAAAATGCCTGACACAGATTCATTCAGAGCAAACTTCTTTAAAGCTTTATCTGCATCCTTTAACACGCATCTCTTGCATATGTTCAAGCATTCTGAGGAAACTGGTGGTACTTGTCTAGATTTTCAGATGTTTAGAGCATTAAAGGTTCAGACCTGTTTGTTGTATATACATCTATATTCTTGATTAACAGGTCTATTAAAAATATTAGCAAACTCCTTGCATCTTGTAATTGAGATGTTATGCAGTCTGACCAAACAAAGTTTATCAGTAAGTGCTTCTGTCCACAGGCTGGGCCAGCAAGGATCTGTTAATTAAAAATGGCTTTCCCTAAAATCTTCAGAGAGATCAGGTACTATAATGTCTTTCTTCTACACCATTATGCAGTGCATTAGGTTCTTACTCACTATCTTATGGCATTGTGAACTTGGTGTTAAAGCTTCTCCTGTCTCTTTTTGCACTCAGGGAATATAGAGAATGATCTTTTTTTTTTTATTTGTTAATTTGATTCTCCATGTCCTTTTATGGCATTCCTGACATCCCACTCTGTTTGTGACTGCTTTGGTGATACATTTTCTCAGAAGTGATTATTGCATTTGAACTATATGGGGAAGTCACAAGACACAAATACAGTCTCTGTTGTGTGCTGAAATCTTATAACCAGTTTATTCCGAACTATTGGTCACACTTCCGGCAGGGATGGCTGGCAGCATAAAAGCAGGAAGTTAGGTGTTTTAGTTAGTTAGTTTAGATTTAATAAACAATTTTTAGTGGAACAGAGCAAGCAGAAGTTTGGTTTATTTAATTTCTGTCTTCTGGTAAGGTTACTTAAGTGATCTTTCCGTGAATAATATAATAATTTGTAGGAACCAAATTAGCAGTAGTAAACATATGTCATGTAGGTGGATAACAACTGGATCTACCTAGATCCTGCTTAAATTAATACCACCTACTTAAATTAATCAGTTTTGAAAAAGTTAATCCACAGTAGTTCCAGGTACCACCAAACATTCAAGAACTATCAGAAGTTGGTTGCTTTAGTAAAGAGTCACTTTTTAAGAGCTAAAGACCCTTTTTTAAGTAAAAACTATTTTAGGAAAACTTCTTTAGTTTTTTCATATTGTACTTTTTACAACATATTCTCTCAAAGTATGTTTAATCATGTGCCTATTGTCCTGATATCTGTCTTTTAAAGATATGAGTTCCTTTTGGGATTGTACACTTAAGAATCAATATCATAGCTACAAGTGTCTTGTCATATCTACCATATCCTGCTTTCTAGTATGAATATATGAAGAAACATATGTTTTATGTACAAAAAGAGGAAAGAAACATTAGAATGTGTGTATGACACAGGTTATGAACATGGGGTCATATGGGCTACCTAGGGAGGTGGTAGAATCTCCATCTTTGGAGATTTTTAAGGCCCGGTTAGACAAAACCCTGGCTGGGGTGATTTAGTGGGAGTGGTCCTGCTTTTTAGCAGGTGGTGGGACTAGATAACCTCGTGAGGTCTCTTCCATCCCTATTATTCTATGATTCTGTGAAAGCTGGGGGGAATGGTAGACACACTGTAGGGCAGGGACAGGATCCAGGGAAACTTAGACAAATTGGAAAACTGGGCCAAAAGAAACCTCATGAGGTTCAACAAGGACAAGTGCAAAGTCCTGCACTTAGGACGGAAAAATCCCATGCACCGCTACAGGCTGGGGACTGATCGGCTAAGTAGCAGCACTGTAGAAAAGGACCTGGGGGTTATGGTGGACAGGAAGCTGGATATGAGCCAACAGTGTGTCCTTGTTGCCAAAAAGGCCAATGGCATATTGGGCTGCATCAGTAGGAGTGTTGCCAGCAGATCGAGGGATGTGATAATTCCCCTCTATTGGGCACTGGTGAGGCCACATCTGGAATACTGTGTCCAGTTTTGGTCTCCCCACTACAGAAAGGATGTGGACAAATTAGAAAGAGTCCAGTGGAGGGCAACGAAAATGATTAGGGGGCTGAGGCACAGAGACTGAAGGAAGTAGGCTTATTTAGTCTGCAGAAGAGAAGACTGAGGGGAGATTTGATAGCAACCTTCAACTACTTGAAGGGGTGCTCCAAAGAGGAGGGAGTTAGGCTGTTCTCACTGGTAACGGGATAGAACTAGGAGCAATGGTTTCAAATTACAGCTGGGGAGGTCGAGGTTGGATATTAGGAAAAACTTTTTCACTAGGAGGGTGGTGAAGCATTGGAATGGGTTACCTAGGATGGTGGTGGAATCTCCGTCTTTGGAGATATTTAAGGTTCTGTTAGACAAAACCCTGGCTGGGATGATTTAGTAGGAGAGGTCCTGCTCTTAGCAGGGAGTTGGACTAGATGACCTCATGGGGTCCCTTCCATCCCTATGAGTCTATGAAATGATGAGTTAAGATTTTTTTTTTTTATTTTATATAATTACATAGCACCAGATTTCTGAAACTTATTGAATGCTATTTGCACATGCTGCAAAAAAAGGTTTAGTAAAGTACTCTTCGCAGTTTACCTGTTTTAAAATATATAACATCTCTTGCACGATAGAAGTTTGTAAATTAACTCAGAAGGATTTGGTTAGCATCCTAAAAAGAGTGCTAACTTGAATCCTGTCAGAAGAACCTTGAGATTGAATTATGACCTTAATATTCAAACTGGGGCATGTATTGTTATTTATAATGTATGCAAAATGATTTTTATAGGCTAAATTTAAAACCGGTGACGCAGAATAGGGTTTATAGTGCATGTGGTATAAGAGAGAGTAAAGTACTTGCAATGTAGAGGAAATAGAAGAAAATATGCCTATATACTAAAAATCGAGACATCTTTTAACATAGTGGTGATTACTATCGATTTACTGTTCCTTTTATAATCTTTCTTTAGTCAAAAACCAGCAGGGAGAGTGCTTTTTTGTATATAAAGATATTTTAGTAAATCCACACAATGTGTCTTCTAACCATTTTAATAAATGTACACACTGGGTTTGTACAACCTTAAATAAATTCCAAGAGGAATCATATTTTCCACAAGATTTGTTTAAATATTATCTTTGATTGAATATGTAATACAAATATTTTTAAGGTGCGCTGCTTAATAGTCTGCTTTAAAAACAAAACAAAACTATAGTACCATTTCTGAATATCTTTTAAAGTTTCGCTTTTCCTTTTAGAAAATAGTTCTTTACTGCATTTCTTATTACCATAGGACAACATGGTGTGTGTGTGTGAGAGAGAGAGAGTCTACCTGCATTTGTGTTCTCTTTCCTCAAAGTAGTAGTACAAAGCTTAAATGAATAGTGGCTAGACTGTTTTCTTGACAAATGTTATCTTTTAAAAATGAGACTTTGAATTTGAAGGCATGTTCTTTAGGATTACTAATTTTTTTCCCCCAGATTGTAAAGAACCAAGCACATTTTCAGAGCTTGAAAAGAAATCCTTACAAGTGTAAATTATTTTTTAGATACAAACTATATAATCTGTTTTTATTTGTTTTTATACTGACAGCAGTATACTTGTCACTTTACAACACGATAAGAAAAGATTGCTTTTTTGAAGAGCTTACAGTTTAAGTAGATAGTATACTAAAGGGGTGGGGACTACTGAGAGCAACAAAATTAGTCCAAGACAATTTATTAGCTCCAGACATAGCTAATTCAGGAAGATATGGAGAGTGGGAGTTGTCAGGATTGGGTACATGTGACTCCTTGAAGAGGTAGCTTTCTAGGATGTCCTTTGGTATCGGACACCCAGATTGTAACTATTTATTTTTCTTTCCTAAAAATGGAAGTGTGGAGAAAAACAAAGAGAGAGAGAGAAAACCAAAAAATCTTTGAGACTTACTCTCTCTCTTACCTCAGATTATGGCCCTAATTTTTACATTACCCTTTATGTTTTTAGGAGCAATTAATTACAAAACCTAGCATCTAACTGTTTGTCTTTGCCTATAATATAGTTGTCTGAAATTTTAGGATTTGCATCTATAGAAATGGATGATTAATTGAAGGCACTTCAAGGATTTGACCTATTTATAATTTTATAAGCTCAGATAAAATTTGAGGCTGGAGAAAAATTCTGAGCAGGTTCACACTGCCCGCTGTTTTCGGCAGCAGACAAATTGAGATACACAAGTTATTTTAAGTAATTTGTGTATTTCAAATTCCAAAGGGGTAGCCATGTTAGTCTATTGTAGAAAGACAACAGAGTCCTGTGGCACTTTTAAAGACTAACAGATTTATTTATTGCATGAGCTTTCATGGGAGAAATTACTTAAAATAACTTGAGTATTTCAGTTCGACTTTCCTATGCCCAGCACATACGCTGTGCTGAGTCAAAGGGAGAGGCCTCCCTTCAGCTCAGTGTTACTCCAGTTGCCTGAATGGTCTTAATAGATCAGCTTCCCAGTCGACTGAGCGAGTCTTCACAGACCCGATCAGTCAGTCGGGAAGGTCAATCTGACGGTGGTGGTTTTGCTGCCGTCAGTGGAGACCAGTCCTCTGTCAAATACCTACTCTTCACTTCTGGAGTCTGCCTAGCTTCTGTGTAGGACCCCTGTATGAAATAAGTTGTGGGGTCCTTTCTCATTTCCTGCACTTTATCTGGCCTTCCACAAAACTGCCAGTCAAAACCCCAGTTAATTTTTCTTATTAATATCTTAAGGGGAACAGTTAACAACCTTTATATTTAGGTGGCTTACCATTTTTCATTATAAAAATTCTTGTGATATTATTTTGGGATGTTCTAACACCTTCACTGTTTGCAGTAGGTCTTTGAAATTTAGCTTGAAGAAAGTCCTGCAACCAGAAAAATCCATCATCTTTATTCCATGGCATTCCATGTGACTACAACAGCAAAACTTCTGAAAACCACCATTTCCCTTTGTCACTTATACTCTTGGCAAAACTTTGAAAGGGCAGACCCATGCTACCACTAAAGCAACTGTAGCAATATATGGTGGAAAGACCCAGCAAATAGCCACACTGACTGCTACATCAGGCTCCCAGTGATTGCTAATAAGGTGACCCTAGCAGTACTGTTTTGGATGGTCTGGAAAGGGCAGAATAGTTGGCATCAAGGCGAGATAGGGAGAGGCTGAGATATATAAGTTGAAAGATAATGAGGGCCTGTGCAAGTGTTTTGGGGAAGCCTGAACATTTAGAAATGGCCAGAGCTTTGAAAAGCTCTATGTAGATAGAAACATCAATATTTGAAGGGTCTGGAGAGAGGGTCAAATTGAAGATTATATCCAGTTTATGTACTGGAGTGATTGGAAGAATGGTTTGGTGTTATCCAATAGGACTGAGAAATTGTAATGAGAGGAAATCTTGAGAAAGATCTAGCGCTCAGTTTTAGCTTTGCTGATGTTACATTGCTGGTTTGATATCCACAAAGATGTCAGAAGGACAAGCTCAGATGCATAGTAAGATGGATGGAGATAGGTCTTCAGTGGAGAAGTATTGGTAAGTCATGGCATAAACGTAGTATTTTAACCAACTAGAGAGAAGAACATGGGGGAAAGGGCATAGCTTGGGGACATGCCCATTGAGAGAATAAGAGAAATAGGAACACTCACCAGGTGGAGTGATCAGAGAAGGGAAAACTAAGGAAGAACAGCAAAACAAAAAAAGGAGTCCTGTGGCACTTTTAAAGACTAACGAATGTATGTATTATTATTAATTTATTTATCGCATGAGCTTTTATGGGAGAAATCCCACTTTGTCAGATGCTTGAAAATGGAAGAACAATGTCTCAAAAGCCAGTGCAGGACAGTATTTCAAGGCCTTAAAGTTGCTATTCTCTGTGTAGACACAAAAGACAGACCTATTCCGCATCAGAGTAGACATCACTTAAGTAGCTCTATCGTCTTTGTAATAAAGTGTTTTGACATTCCCGATTAGAACTTTTTATGTGCATGCAATATTTATCTAATTTTAGTATTAAAAATTACTTTAGTCTTCTGTATAATTTTGGCCTTTACAGTGTTGTTTCCTGAAAAAAGAATGTAGTTGAAAGCCTTAAACTTTCACTATGTGTTACAGCCATGCTATCTTTAAAAGTCCGCTGAGCTGTTAATCACAATTTGAATGTTTTGTCATACATTGGTGTGAACCTCTTCCCCCACAAAATATGTGAGAAATGGAGGCAACTATTGAAGCAGCTATAGAGCTCACACCTTTGGGGTGTGTTGGTAGAGCAATTTTTAAAAAAACATCTAGTCGTACTGTGTTGTTATTTAACTTGTCAGTTTATTCTGTACTTTATGATATGATTTAACCTACTGTCTACAACTAAACAATTTATGAAATGTGTAACTGCATCACTATTTAGAAAACTGGCTGTTTAAGAGAGGGTTTTGTATATCTTCCAGAGTCCTAACTTTTAACTGTTTATTCAGCCTAAAGTCTGAAACAAAAATATTTTTAAAAGAGAACCTTAATGAACAGTTGTCAGTTAGCGAGCCATCATTCTTTTTTTCTAATGAAGGGGAATAATCTGAGTTTTTTGGGGAGATTAGTTTTTGGATTTGAAATGCCAGAAAGAAAATGTATCTAAAATAGCATATTTGCTGATGTGCACGTGTCAGTTTACATATGCAGCAGTTAACGCTAAAGTTTGGATGCAAGTATGAAAGTAAATAAAAACTTTTGCAGATCACATTGATCTCCTTTTGTTTAGACCCCATCTAAAGTCATAATCCTTTGATTTTTGGCAGGAGAAATACTTTCACAGCAGCTACATCTGAGGTCATGATTGTAGCTTCAGGTAGGGAATAGTCAGCAGGAGCAGAGAGTTTTAATCGAAACAAAGGTCTTCTTTTCATACATATTTCTATTTATAGTTAAGAGTAGAGGAAAAGGAATAAGGATAATTTGTGACACAGAATTAGAATTGCCTTTTTAATATAATGTTTTGTTTTTCTATGCAATTTCCAAGGTAAAATGAATATCTGTTTTGTTTTGTTTGTTAATCACCATTTAGATATGCCCAGGAAAAAAAATTGAGCATTGTCCTCAATCCCTTAGGAAGAGGTACATGTGCACCACTAAAGTATTCTACCTAGTGAAGTTGAAGTCTGCATTGGGAGGATTTTGAGATAATTTGACATTACCTATTAAAATAATGGCGTATATATTTACTATTTAAGTTATCACTTTCCTTTTGTAGAAAATGAAACCTGCTACTGAACTTTATTTATAAGTTAATGCAGTATCCTTCCTCAGTCCTGGGCTTTCACTACACTTAGGAGTAAAAGAATAATATTTACGGTTACCTGCCTAAATCACAAATTTAATGTAGCCATCTTGCTAAATGAACAATGAAAAGAATTATAGCACTAATTTGGTATGATCAAAATGTTAGTTCAGTTTAATGTTACTGAGAATGTAAAGATGAAAATAGTTATGTTTGATATATATATATATATCAATCAAATAGACCAAACCTGAATGAATAGATATAGATAATTCATGTTTGGTCTATTTGCTATACCCTTGTACATAATCAACATTTTCCTGTTTCTGCTTATGACTTCAAGTGATAAATAATTTTTTCAAAAAGAGGCAATTATGAATTTATTAATGTAGAATTATGATTTCAGAAGTGGAATAAGCACCAGGAGAAATTTTAAGAATCACAGATCTTTCTTTAGCGCAATTACCCTTTAGTAATAAAGAATGGGGAATGAAAATTACAAAACATAATATATATCTTTTGAATGGTTGTGTCATTTGACAGCCCCTTTACTCGATATATTTTCTGGGATTTTGCAGATATTACCCTCTTCCTTCCCCAAAAGAGAGCTTTTTATAGATAAATAACTGATATAATTCAGATATAGAAAATATAAGGCAAGCTTCCTTGTCTTACTCACTTAAGGTGCCTTTGATATTATACTCAAAGTCCCATAAGCATGTTGTTATTAAGAGAATATTTAATTTAACCATACATAAGTTAGCTAAGATGTTACTTGTTCCAGTGTGTACTGAGGGGTTTGGAAGTTTTAGAATGGGAAATTGAGATAGTTGGTGTTTAGTTTTTATGTTTACTGATTGTGTAAACATTTCTGGAGCCAGTTACAGCCTAGATTCATTAATGCGCGATTGGTTTACCCATGAATTCGTTTAACACGCACTAGCATCATGTCCCCCAAAGCTACCAACTTAACATGTAGAACTCATTAAAACGTGGTATCTAAAACTGCACTGGAGCACTAGTTAGCTTATTAGTGCATCCTTTTCCTTTTCATCACCATTTTGGTTCCGTTTACACATGGTCTGTTTTCCACGCAGTCCCGATGGCTTGTCTCCCTACAACTGCGCGTTAATGGAGCTACGCTGTACTTAAAAGATCACAAACTAGAAAAAGCTGGAGAGGAGAGGTGAAATGGTTTGAGAAGATGCTATGTGCACTGTAATACTATGAGAAAAAAGTAGGGAGTCTTGAATTAAATTCAGCACTTATTGAAATCAGTATTACAATTCATTTCATTGGAAGTTGTGTAAGTATACAGTATGAAAAATACTCTGAACTTCATGTCTGCAGCAGGTAGGTGGTGCACAGTTGCAAAATACACATTTAAGCGTACAGATCTCTGAATGTTCCCAGGCATTGCACCTAAGATTGCCAAATGAGTTCAACCCATCTCAAACTAATAGTAAAAATAGGATTCCTTATAATATATTTACTTTTAAGTTTTATGTATTTTGAAAAGAGAAATGTATGCATCACTTGCTTCTGAGCTTTGATTCCCATCCTGTGATATCTCAACATTAAGTTCCATCCAGAAATCCTTTTGATGATTTGTATGTTCTAAGTGCATAGATCTGCTGCAGCCTTTTGAACATTTTTAAATTAAAATATATCACTCATTCTGTGTGTATTGATTTGCACATCTCTGTGTCAATATTAAATTGAGCAAGTTTTCCAATAAGTTAAAAAGATCTGGTAAGGCAGTTTACATTTAGTGAATTGGGTTGAGTTTATGCTTGTGTTTTTGTTATCTATGTGTGTATTTTTACTTTTTGCCCTTTATTCTTAGTCAGTGTTACAGATTTTGAAATGTCCCCTTGAGCCTGACAAAAGATGAAGCCCATTACAATATTTATTGTTAAATTGCTGCCCTTTCCGCTTATTGGTTAAGATTTTAAAACTGCTCTGCTTTATTTCTGACAAGTTTTAGCAATAACGCTTTTAGATTAATTTTTGGTTATTGTGTGGAATGATGTAAAATAAAATAAAATTTTGTTTAATCACTGACCATTGTGATGTGCTGGACTAGTCAAAGTTGGTCTATTTGGAAGTGTTGCACTCATTTTGTTAAGAATGGCTGTTCTGTTTTGAACTTCATTTGTTTTAAGTAAGCTAGATAGAGTGGCACCAGTTTGCAGTTAAAGTTAGCTGAATTTTGTACTTAAAGCAGGGACTTTCAACCTCTGTTGTATTGAAAAGTAAACTCATCCTGGGCACATCCATGGTTTAGTGATAGCACACCAAATCTCACAACTAATAATTTTAGCAAAAAAATCCAGTTCCCTTGTGTTGGTAAGTGGAATTTCTCCTTGACTACTTACTGGTATCAGGTGACTGCTTCTGTAACACTCAGTTATTCGAAACTGTGCCAGGAAGTCGCTACCTGTAGGGTGTCTGGGGTTGAATGTAAAGAGATAAAGCTGAATTCCTGGTATTATATCCCAAGTTAGCTAATGCAGGTTAGCTAACCTATGTTAAGAACACAACTTTCCTTCCCCCCCCCCCCCCCTTGCAGTGTAGAGATATTCCAACAGTTTTATTTTGTGGAAAGCATTCTGTTATGATTCGTCACCTCATCCAAATTCTCCTCTCAATTTGACATTTTCTAGTACTTTGTCTCTTAAGATGGAGAAGTGTGTTTTCACGTTAGGATGTTTAATGTGAGTTCAGGAATCATGCAGGAGGGATACTGCAGAATAAATACAGTCAACAATACCTTCAGTTGGATCCCTGCTGTTCCAGAAGTTAGGAACCCTAAAATTCTCATTCCCCAGCTTCCTTAAGGATACTTTCCTCTAAATCACTTTCCAATCCATTTTATCATGGTCATCTGCTTCAAGGATGATCCAGAAATTAGCTTGGCTGCCTTCCTCCCAGTCCCTGCTGGTTTCCAAGATATTTCTGAATTCCAAAGTCCTATCTAAATCCTTCCTTGCCCAACCCCTTATTAACTCTCATAGCAAAGTGGAGTAAATTTCCCCCGCACTCCCAAAATACAACTGATTATTCAAGGTGCTAGTTGTTTTGCATTAAGACAAAATTGATCATTAACGAACTAGGCTTCCTGACGTCTCATTGCATCTGAATGGGTTCACTGCTGGGTCCCAGTACTCAAATTTCTGCCTACCTCATATTCCGAGTGACTGGAAGAACTTCTTATTACTGTTGTGGACCCTGAATGTGACCTGAATTGCCTTGCTGGCAGTACTTTTACCTTACCAGCCAATATGCAATGAAGTCAACAGGTTTGTAGCATCTTTTGAATTGACCCTTGTTACAAACCAAAGTGTATCCTGATGGCCCCCTGCATGCTAAGCTGGTCTAAAGTAAGCTGTTATGCCTGGGTTTCAATTTCCAGGGTTAAATGGGGAAGGAATTCGTACCCTGCTATGTGTGCTTTTTACAGGGGAGGTTGTCTTTACTCCTGTGCTGTGTGTATATAGAATCACAGGGCTGGAAGGGACTTCATGAGGTCATCTAGTCCAACCCCCTGCTAAAAGCAGGACCACTCCCACTAAATCATCCCAGCCAGGGTTTTGTCTAAACGAACCGTAAATATCTCCAAAGACGGAGATTCCACCATCTCCTGAAGGGCCACTAGCCCATTTAATTAAAATTAATTTGAATTTAATTTGAATTTAAGTAATTAAATTTTAATTAAAATAGACCGGTGGCCCTTCAGGGTTCTAAAAATTGTATTTGTGGCACTCCAGCCAAAATGGTTGGGAACCACTGATCTAAGGGAATCCAACACTTCGATTTATTGAGACCTTTTAATTGTCATGTGGATTTGCAGTACTTTAGTACCTGGTGTCACTACATTGTATCACAAATATGTATAACTAAATTGTATATTCCAGTAGTAATTCTATTACAGGTGACATTCATTCAGGCTGCATGGCCCATATTTTCTCCCAAGCTTATTAGGAGGAGGTAAATTTTGTGAAGATGGGTAACAAGTTATATTTTGCTTTTCTTAGGGTGTTGTGATCTAGAAATAACTGAGGGAGTCTATCTTTTTGTGTGTGTATTGTATGTTTTTAAAGAAACTCAAAATTACTTGAAGCCTGGATCAGACACCTTATTATCTTTTAGGTTTTTGGGGTGGTTTGTGTTGGGTTTTTTTGGTGTTTCGTTTTGGTGGTTGTGGTTGTTGTGTGTGTGTGGTTGTGTTTTGGGGTTTTTTTTTGTAATTGTACAGTGGTAAGTACTTCAGCTCTTCTCTCGTGATGTCAGCAGAATCTGTAAAAGGTATTGTGAGTATTTTACAATTTGTGAATTATTCCTGAGCTGCCACAGCCAAGATTTGATTTTGTTGAGTGAAGAACAAGGCCCAATCAAGCCAAGTGTGTTAAAGTTGAACCTTTATGATTTGCTTTTGACCCCTTTTTTGATAATGTAATTGAAAATTTGGTTTTTAATTTATTTATTTTTCAATGAATAATGGCTGTATAATGAATGGGAAATAGGAGACCTGAACACTGTTCCTGACTGCCATTGACTCACTGTAACATGGGACAAGTCATTTAATTTGTCTCTGCCTCTGGTTCCTTTTCTGTAAAATGGAAAGAATAATACTTGCTTACCATTATAAACTATTTTGAGAACTGTAGGTATAAAACAGTGTATAAGTACTAAGTATCTACAATTACTAAATACAGTCCAGACTGTATAATCCAAATCTCAGTTATCTGGAACAGGCTCGTGTTTCCAAGACATCTGTTAATTTAATTGGAAAAGTCCTGTGATTATATTAAACAAAAGAGAAAAAATAATTATTTAAATGTATTCAAAGTCCCTTGTGGTATTCAAATAATCAAGGCCGAATAGTATTGCTGCGTTTATAGTAACCTAATAATATTCTGTTAGCATACTTCACTGGAGTGTGGTATTTAGTACTTTGTCCAGAAGTACATTGTGTGATTGGCTAAAACGATAATCTGATTACCTGTTTCTTCCTGGACCTGGACAGATTCATAATATTGTATTTCATACAGCATATTCCTTCCCCTTCTTAGATTTCTTTTTCAAACTTTCTGCAGCAAAAACAAAACAGTGCTAGCTGTGTATTCAGTCCCTATCTGCTTAATCCTTATCCCTTCCGCATTGTCAATACCCATCTAATTCCACTTTAACAACAGTAATTGGCTGATGGAGTAGCAGATATAGATTTATTTTCCTGATGACTCCTTGACTTTTTTCCTCTGGTAATACTAATAGAATTCCAAATCCTTACTGGTGTGATCATGTCATGAGTAGGTCAACAGTCATGTCAAGGTCCTATTGGAAACTTCATAGCCAACATCTTAATTTAGACTTAGCTGTTTTGTTTTTTTTCTTGTGTGTGCAATTGGAAGCAATTTTTTTCAAGTCCCATACTCATTCCATTATAGCACAATTCATTTAATTCAAAGGAAGGTAGTTCTGCATGCGAATTGTTTGAGTAGCTCCAATTCAGTAAATACGAATCCAGAAAGGATGTTTCTAGACTTCATATTTTATATTTAACTGCATTGGGTTATGAGTGGGGGAAAAAAAACCCAAAACTATAGCTTGTTTATTCACATGTTTCTGAAACAATTTCATGGTTTTACAGTTACTTAATGGTGACTGTGAACAGATATTTCACTGTCTGGATTTTCAGAAAAAGCCCTGGGTTTCTACGGTGCCAAAGATCCCAGATTTTGGCTCTTCACTCATGTTAATTTCAAAATAGAAAGATAGGACAGAAATACATTTTCAGCAGGGATTTTCAGTTTTCTGCTATTTTTTACGTGTGTTTGTACAGCACTTAGCATAGTAAGATCCTGATCCTTGATTAGGACTTGTAGACACTAGGGTAATACAAATAATTACTTCTTAGGGGTGTAAGGTTGAGAATAATTGCCTCTCTTTCTACCCCTAACTTTTCCTTTTCACTAACTGGGAGCTAAAAATAGACTGAACCTTTTGGAATTGACTGTCCACCAAAGTCAGAGTTAACTGTTAACTGTAACAGAGTTACACCACTAAAATCATTGCCATTGATTTCAGTAGGATCAGGATGCCCCTTTTCACAAATTATTAATTTGATTCCTATTCTTAAATTACAAAATTACCAATGTGTGATTAAACACCCATTTTTCTTGCTACTTGTCAGATGTAGTGAATAGCATGGAGGTGCAAGTTTGGCAGCGACTTTAGTTCATTCTGTCTTTTGGTTAAACTTATCTTATGGATGTTGTCAGTTGATACACACAGCCTCTGGGAAAGGCTGAAGTGTGGGGTGTCCTTCTGTGTCTCCATCACTAGGCTATATAGGATCATTCTTATCCTTCCAGCAGTTGGTTCAGTGGTGTCACCATAATTTTCAGCTCCCAGTGTGGCATTGTGAGATGCTTATGTTCGGGAACATAGTTACTTCTGATATGCAAAAATAATATTTCTTGGTAAGCCACCCACTCATTACAAAATTTGTAGTGTGTGTCAAAAAATCCAATAATATGGGGGAAATGCTTCTAAGAAGAACTAGTAATATGGTGACTAAAGTGATGTTGTTGATGCAATGCTGTGGAAGAGAAGATGAGAGAAAGGAGGAGAGCAAGGAATCTAGGATCTGTATTGGATTTCCCTGTTGCTGCAGTTTATTTAATAATTCATACTGATTTATTTCTTCCATTTTCACATTTTAAAGCCCCTTTTTGATTATATGTCCTGTCTACATCTCTTTCACATTTTTAAATGTGTGTCCATTTTTCTCTCACCTACCCACTCCCTCAGTTAACACTGAAACACAGGTCTGGCTCATTCGTCAAAAACAGGTTTTGGGAGTTGAGCAGGTTATTTGAATTTGAGAGTGTTGCCCTGCTAAATGCAAGCATCTTGACAGCCCTCTCTCCTCATTACCAGCATTGGACGCTATGGGAACTGCCAATGTTGAATAAATGAAGGACATTTCCTGGAAGAGACTCTGCTGAGTTGGCTTGCTAACTGTCGAAGGCTGGAAGCCCCCTCTTCTCATCCTCTGCCCAAGTCTTGGGTCAGTGTTGGTGGAGTTTCTGACCAAATGTAGTGAAGTCAACCAAAATTAACAGTTCTTTCAATCTAACATATTTACTTGTTGTATTTAAGTACCTGCATATGTGATGGGTTTAAAGAGAACAGAGCATTTTGTATTTTGTCAGAGAATATATCATCAAAATTAAATGAATTGGTGTTGGCAAAACCTTTCCCCATGCAGCTTCAACAGAGATCAGTCTCTGTTTAATAGTATTTCTGGGTCCCAAGGTGACTACACCAGCTTCGGTGAGCAAATGTATGTATTGTGCTCAACAAATGGCCTTTTAGTTCAACAGCCATTTGTTAATCGGTTTCCTACAACTAAAAATGTGCACATTCTTAAACATTTTTGTATGAAGTTTTGATTTTAACATTGCTTTTTCATTCCTTTTTAAGTACATCACATCTTTGAACAGGTCCTTTTGTCAGTTTATTTAAAATTTATTTAGTCTGTTTTTTCCATACTTTTTCCATCTCTTTTTACATCGAAAAGATTGCTATTTTTATACCTCCCTTAAGTATTATATTAGATAATGTTTCAGACTTCCCACTTTTTCTAACTAAAGCAGAAAACATCAATAATTTTTAAGATGAGAATTACTATTTTTATACTAGTACTAAATACTTGAAGTCCCTAAGCATTGCAGCATTGTTATTTATGCTAAATGTATATATTTAAATATTTTCATTAGGTACTGCAATCTATATAGGAATAAAAATAATACCTGTGCTCCTATCTCTGGAATTTTCAAGATTTTAATCCAAGTAGTGAAAGCAATCTGATATAATCTTGCTCATTGGGCAAATAAAATAATATCCTGTTTAAACTTAACTTTTATAGACCATTGCTCTTTTGGGAACATATTGCCCTTTTTGATGTGATTGTCACTGCCTCTAATTTATGTAGACACTGTTACTTTGTCTCTTGGTGTTCCATTATTTTAATCAGAATATAGGTCTTGATATGTTACAGCATCACTTTTTTTCATAGCTTCATAGATTTCCTATGCCAGAAGGGACCATTTTGATCATCTGGTCTGACCTCATGCATAACACAGGCTTTGGAACAGCTACAAAATAATTCTGAGTTGTTAGTCTTTGAGTCTACAGCAATAGGAAAAGACGTATCACTTTTTTGAGGTGTGGCTGGATATGGGCCTCTGCAAACAATACATCTGATTCAAGTACTGTTGTATTTGGGACATTGTGGTTTTCCTTTCCCTTTTTTTGGTTTTAGCATTAATATACTTTGCTAATAACCATATTCTAAAATGATAAACTCTGAAAATAAGGAGATTATCATCCTAGAATATGATTATTGTGTTAACAAGAAGTACCTTCACATTATTTTTAACTTGATACTTTAAATAAAATATGAACACTTTTATATTTTCCTGATTACAAATTGTAATTATTATGCTCGGGCTAGTAGAAGATAATACAAAGTAGCTCTTTCGTACAAGCTTCAAAGAATTTTATCTAACCAACCTTCTTATTTAAGGTGTAGTGGGGTCATTGGAAGGATTAATGAGGCAATATGAGCTATGATGTTTCAGTGTTCAAACTGAAGCAATCTAATCTCCATCTTTTCTGACAAGCCCATTGCAGGTGAGTACCTTATCTAGTGCTTTACAGACTAGTGCTTGATTAGAAGATAGCTCAACCTAGACAAGACTAAAACCAATGTTGAGTAGGGGGAAGTAACCAGAAGATTGGCTGAGTATAATTCTGCTTTTTTAATTCTAGAAGTTCACCTGCCATTTGTAACATGTTCATCAACTGGAAGTAGCAGATTTGGGGTATCTTTCACTTGCGGTGGCAGGAAGTGTTTGTTTTTGGTAGTTCTTCCAGTGTGAGGGATGTTTTCCAAATAGAAAAAGGAGTCCCTGGCCCAAGGCACTAAAGACAGAAATACACATGATGGAGGAGAGAAAAGTCTTGGGGAAAATGAAGTTAAGCCATATTTTAATTCAATTTCAATTTCATATTTCAATTGAAGACGACGTGATCCCAAAAGAGCTCCTTAAGTTTAAGCTGTCAATGAGACTCGAAGAGATGACTTGAGATGTGTCTTGCATGGAAAGAGACAAAATCAAGGATGGGCTGGTGGATTTGTTAGTCTTCAAGGTGGAGATGCTATGGTTTTCAGTTCATTTCAGGATGAAAATCAAAGTGCTGACTTTGACCTATTAAGCTCTAAATAGTTTGAATCCTCACTATCTATCTCTCTGTGAGACCACTACAGGTGCTGTGGCTAACAGCCTGGTTTTAACCATAAAGGGGCTGTTGACAGAGAATTTACAGTGATAGGCCTTCTATCAAATTCACATCCCATCTCACTCAGGCAGAACCTGATTTTAATCTTCAGGGCATGTTACGAGACCCATCAGTTTTCCCTGGATTTTGACGAAGAGGAGGAGTGTATGGGTTTGGAAGAATTAACGTTAGTATCTTTCCAGATCTCTAAGGCCCACCAACTCATCTGGTGTAAACTGACATAGCTTAATTGACTTCACTGGACCTATACTGATTTGCACTAGCTTAGAGTCTGGCTTTGACTCCTAATGGGTTGCGGGTTTTTCTTAGGTGCTTCATTTATTTAGAAATTTAACATACAAGAAAAGAAAACCCACAAATGCTTTAAGCAAATATTAAAAATATAATCCATAAATACATCTTGTTTGTCTTAAATATCTGTTCACTATTTAAAGGCAGAATCTGATTTCATATTCGTTTATATTCCCTTTAGCAACATTTGTATTTTTTTTATTATGCATGTGCCTACATGATAGATAGGAGTGTTTTAAAGTCCAAACAAACAGGTTTGCAATTACAAGGCACTGTGAAATGATTTAAGGAATACATATGATTTGCTTCTCTAAATTCCCTTATTTTGAGTTGGTCATATCACTATTGTTGTTTTAAACTTTTTGTGTGTGTGCGTGATATAATTAACAGCCATAGTGGGCTGACACAAAAAAAGAACATCTACCAGTCTTGACACTGAGAATTAATTATGAAATAAAAGACAGATTTTTTTCTCCTGCTAGAATTAGCCTAGCAGTTCACCTTGGAATCATCTAACAGAAAGTGACACCTTTTCTTTTACTATAGGCTAAATATATCTTGTGAAGTTTAGTTAGACAAATCATCTGTTTGTCAGCTCTATCTGTTATTCTCTTTAATTAATTTGGGAAATAGTTGTTGCTTTCTTTGATGAGCACAAAGTTCATGTTTGTTAAATAATTTAAATATAACCAGGTTTTTTTTTAAGTGGGTTAGATGATTATCAGAGAGGTCATTCATTTCTTACTGAAAGGATGACTGTCAAGCATACCATTTTTAGCCCTTTTTAAATGCAGTAATGTTTCAACAGACTATCTCTAATGCTATTTTCAACTTCATTAATTATCTTTTGTATGGAATACTGCATACAAAATGCTGGCACTGTATTTTGGTCCAAGTGAAAACAACTATTTTAGTGCTTTTAATGCAACTTTTCTTATAAAATACAACAAAACCCCTCTCCAAATAGCTCATGTCAGTTAATACAGAGAAACATTGTGATAGTGAGTTAATTTTGAGTGCACAATGAACTACTGGAGGGTAAGGAGAGGACATCTGTTGGATAAGCTTTCAATATGATAAGGATGATAAGAGACTTGCCACTGGTGCAAAAGACAACAGTTAATCTTTTACACTATTTGATTAAAAAAACAAAGCATATCTCATTTTATTTGTTTATTGAAAAAAAAACCAAACCCCTGCATGTTCTGGGCAGACACACTGGGAACTCGTATATGAGAAGACTTTGACCATTCTGATGTGCCATAATTTGTAATAGAAATAGTCACCATACTATGTTTTTAGGTCTATGTGTCTTGGGGGGATTATTTTTATGGTGGATTATCACTGTAATAGAGGATCCTTTACTGTCTCCTTTATATATTTGTCAACACAAAGTCAGTAAAAGTTTTTTTGGGGCTTCATAATACAACTTATAAGGATTCAGTGGCCTATACATACAGCTTTAGTGCTGAGTATAATTAACAAAGGCAGTTAGGAATAAAAAGTAAGTTTTGGTTGTGAGAGGGGGATGAAGGAACTAAAATATTGACAGTTGAAGTGTACAGTCATTCTTTTTTCCCATCTCCTGCTGAGTAATGTAGGGCATAGACAGTGCTAACTGCATTTTTTAATTCCCAGTGTAATTAAAATTTATGTGCAAATTGTTTTCTCTTAGAAGGGAAGATTCAGGTTGCTTACAGTTTTAAAAGGACTTTAAACTATTAATGTTTTGGGCAGAAAAGACTTTAACAGTTGTGTACACTCAGATGACAATTTAGCAATTAAAACATGTTCAAAATAATACTTAATAATTTTCACAAAAAACAGTTCCTTAGGCTCACAAAATACTGTAATTTTCGCAGACATTTATGCTGCTCACTACTGAGTTAATTGCAGAGAATCCACTGGGAAGGTAACTGTTGATTATTCCCATAGACATAGGAAAAACGACATGCATATAGCAGCGTTTGGTGCTAGCTGCCGAGAAAACTATTCTTATGATTTGTACTTTCAGGTGCAATATTTCTCATTTACTCACAATGCTTTACATCACGAGAAGTGAAACTTAAGCCAATATTACGGGTAGGCAAGTATTAGTCTCTCCATTTTATAGAAATAGATGGTAAAATGAGACAGAGTCATGAAAATTAGTGGCATAGCCAAGGCTGAATTCAGGAGATCCTGGCACCCAATCCTATGCATAGTTCTTTAGAAAATATTGCACAGGTATTTGTAAAGCTTGTGTGTACCTGATTTCTGGGTACTGTTAAACTCAAGAAGAGATTCTGATTTTATTTGAAAATAAGGAAGAAAGCAAATGATTCAGTGTCCAGGTGCTTGGGGCTCAATTATATGCTAATATTTAAAACTTGTATTAAGTGCGCATTCTGTTGTGTTTGTTTTGTTTGTTTTAGTGATACTTGGTGAATTGCTAAATTTAAGAATTTGCTATTAGCTGTACTGATCACTAATCTGAATATATTCTTTTTACTAAAACACAAGAGGTGAAAACTTTCAATGTCAGTTTCTGGAATGGAATGAACAGAGTGAAATGAATTCCTTACTCATTAAATCCACCAGCACCTGCTGTATTATTATTTGGCTGTAAACCAAAAAAAGATGGTTTAGTTAAAGTTTGGCGGGGAGGGGAGCATTTAATCAAATTTATACAGCTTTCTCAAAGTTACTGGAACTAAAGTAGTTGGTGATGTAATGTGTGAAGTCCAACAGCGTATTTTGCTGTGCTGGAGAAAACTAATGGAAACATTCACTTGGGGTAAGACAAATGGTATTAAATGAGAAAACACACCATGAATTGCAAATGGAGCTGAGTTAATTTGTTGCTACAGTAGTGTTGCCCTACTGTTAAATGAAGGCTGTGTAATTATCTTGCTGGCAGAGATAATGTCAAAACCTCATTTCTCCTTACATGCCTCATTTTTACATGAGGGCTAATTGAGCTGCAAGGTGACAACTGATTATATATGGCTATCATCGGGTCCTCTTGCTCAATTTGCAAATAATGTTGTCTTTAAGTGATGATTTTTATCACATGTCAAATTTGAGTTAAAAACCCTCTTTTTCTAGCTATTTTAGTACTCTAACATTACATTTTGATCAATAAATTTTTTGAAAGATACAAAGAAAAACAGTAATGAATTACGCATTTATTTCTTTAAGATTCTTGATTTTCATCCATTTGACATGCCTTTACTTAGAGCACATGAGAGAACAATACCAGCCATTTTGATTTGGAGCTGTCAGTTGTCTTGAATATCAACAGGCCATTTACACTCCAAGGCATTTATATCTAGCCTATTAGTCATCATACTGCAAGGAAACCTGCGCAAGACAAGCCTGGGAGTTTGAATTCATCATTTTGCAAGACAGCAAAAAATCATGGACTGACCAGAGACATTGGATTTAAGGCTAATACAGCAATCTATAACCTGCTAACTCCTGCCTGGTCTACATTTACCATGGATTTCGGTGGTAAATCGACTGGAAATATGCAAGCTACATGGAGTGTCTTCCATCGACTTCTTAGTGTCTACCTACTGTGTCATCCCCACTGGGCTGCGCCGGTGGGAAATGTCCTCCTTTCGACACAGCACTACTCTTCTTGACAGGGTGGATTACTGCACCGACTTCTGGGTTTGATTGAGCAAGTCTTGACTGCCACCCAATTGAATCCGCAAAATTGATCCTACTCTGCCAGAGTGCTACCAGCAACATAGAAATACTCTACTTCTTTTTGTCCTGTGATTGCAGAGGGGTTAACAGGCCACTCTACCTTGGATGGTCCCTTACAATTTGTGATAACTACTTATATTAAAAAAAAAAAAAAAATCTGTTCCACCTTGCATTTTCCTGTGACTTTGGTCTGGTCTACACTCCAGTTGGGTTGGCATTATGTTGACCTAATTCTGGAAATATCTACGCTACAATGTAACTCCCACTGATGTAACTCACCCACCTCACTTCATAACTCCATCTCCATGAGAAGCTTAGCGCTTAAGTTGATGTAGTTAGGTTGACACAGTGTCTCTGCAGACACTGCATTGCTTATGTCAACTCTTGCTGCCTTTCACAAACTGTCCCACAGGCCCCACACTGGCTGTTAGATTGGTTTAAGTGCTCCTGGCGAGGCTGTGGAGCCAATACAAGGAATGTAGGATGGACCTGTAAAACTGATTGTTATTAATTATTATGGTGACTGAACTGTGATGTAATTTAGGTTGACTTAATTTTGTAGTGTATAGTTGCCCTCTGGGAATTCCTTTTCCAGACATAAAGAAGAGCTCTACATGGCTTGAAAACTTATCTTTCTCCAACAGAAGTTGGTCCAATAAAACATACTCTTTCAGTGGTCCCTGTGGGTACTCCATTCTAGGTGCTTGGCATGTCCTTGTCTCCTGGATCGGAGATTTCCATCAGCAGTGCCCATCTGGGTTGCTCATGTGTAGCCTTGTCCCATGTGTGCCATTGGCACCTTGAACCACGCATGCGCCCTCCCACCCCGTTACTACTTAATCTTCTGTGGTCTGAGATGAACCACACAGCAGTTGCAGTTATAGCTTGCCTTAAATATTTAGATCAGAAGTGGCAAACTATGGTCCATAGGCTGGATATGGCCTGCCTGAGCCTTTCATCTGGCCCACCAGCTGGTTCTGCCTGGCGGCCCAGAGCACAGCTGCCCCTGCCACTCTCCCCTCCCTCTCCCAGTCCCAGCCCTTCCTCCCGTGGGCCTAGTGGTGCCCTGGCCATTAAGCAGCGGCCACTTTCCCCAGGGCCCAGCGGCATTCTGGCTGAAGCATAGCAACCGCCCTCCCTCCTGGTTCCACCCCTTCCTTCCATGGTGCCGTGGATGGAACAGAGCAGCCACTTCCCCCAGAGCCCAGCAGTATTAAAATTCTATTTTCTCTTCATTTTAATTTATTTTTCTCCTTTTTATTTTCATTTATTTTTATAAATAAAATATTTTGTTTTATTTTTTTTATTTATTTACACTTATTATTTACTTTTATAAGCCCCACCCTTTCCCCCACTCCTGCCCCTCTCCCACCACAAGTAGCCTACTATACAGAGGATGTGGCCCTTGGGCCAAAACGTTTGCCCACCTCTGACTCACATAGTGTGTGTCTGGGTGTATAGTATTAGTTTTAATCAGTAGTTCATTTCCTAACTTTACCCGGTTAATTTCTTTTCCTTACCCTCATAGGGTAGAATAGTTCTTTCCTTCAGGGAACTGACTATTATGTTCGGCTCACTAGACTTCTAGAGATGTAGGTCCTATAGGGATGCCATCCCAGCATTGGATGGACACTTTCAGTATGTCTGATACCTCGGAGAGAGACACATAATCCAAAAGTACACTTATTGTAAAAATCTGAAAGCTTGAGCCAAAAGAGACAGTGCTCTCTGACTTAAATTGATCCGAATGGATAAGTTATTGTGTTCTGCCTCTGATTCTGGCCAGGTAACTTTATCATAGAAAAGAGCTTCAGCTTCTACTCAGAGCCCACCAAAAAAGAAGAGTTCACCAGCCAGGTCAACAGTGCCTAGAATGAGAACGTACAGGGCATGAGGTTCTTCTAGTACTGTCTGATCAACAGCACCAAAAGTTGCCAGTTTGGAGTTGAAGGTGAAGAGCAAGATGACCTCCTCCACTACAGCACCAATGATCTGACAGCAGCTAAGGCAACGATGCCGGAGATAGCACCAACTACAATGGAATCGACACTATATTAGCACTATTTCCATTGATGGTACTGACCATACCTCTGGTGCAGAGTGAAACCGCAGTACTGAGATAGGTAACTTGGGGGGGAGGAGGGGCGAAGAAAAGAAAAATACATAAGACAAAGCTACATTATTGCCACCAGAAAGATGAACAAGTGACTTCCACACCTTGGTCACCACTGTTCTGCACAGATACTTCAACATCACACATTGTTACAGATGAAACACTTTCTACAATACCATTCTCTAGCAGAGAGGATGATGAAGAGGAAGGAGTCTTTTCATCCTAACACTCCTCATCTCAGAGACCAACTCCCATCTCTCCAGAATACAGGGCACGAACTAGATACCACAGACAACCATAGTTTAGAACACCCATTCTGTACCCTATGCAATGGCCCAAATGAGACACATGGGCTATATACACAAGGAGTTATCTCAAAAAGAGATTATCAGATCGTTGTCTCATTCTACCACACCTATTTTGAAGCCATCTCCTAAAACATCAGAAGAAATGAAGGACACAACATAGCAGAAGACATCACCGCAGTTCATAAAACTGCCGATGACAGGGATGACTTCAAGTAATTTCAGGAGCTGTTCAAGAGAATGGCACAAGACCTTGAAATACCACCCAAAGAAGTCTCAGAAATGCACCATAAGCTCCTAAGAACTCTGCATACTGCTGCTTTGTCGAAAATTGCACTGCCAAGGGAGCCCACCTACATCATCTAGCAAACTGAAGCTACAATTCCACCAACATGTGAAAGGATGGACAAAAAATATTATAACCCCCACCCCTCACCCCCCCGAAGAGTATGAAATTTCTTTTTATCCACCCTCCTGCTATCTCCCTCGTTATAGAGATAGCTAATCAACAAAGTAACACTCTCAACACAGGTCCACACCCAAGGACCAGGAATGGAAAAGAATGGACTTATTTGGTCACATTGACCACACTGCAGCCACATGTAGCTAATTATGTCACTCTATTATTAAATTGTAACCATAACAATTGTACAAAAATAATGGACTTTATTGATGTAATGCCAGAAGAGAGGCAAGAGCAATCCAGGTCTCTTGTCAGTGAAAGCCAGCTCATTGCTAGGCCTGCCCTACAGGCTTCCCATGACGTCACTGACACAGCAGCACGAACAATGGCTACAGGGGAAAGCATAGAGTTTCATGTCTCCATGCTGCAGCCTCACCAAAGGATTTGCAGTCCACTATAGAAGACCTCCTCTTCATAAGACCGAGTTGTTCACCACAAAGACCGATGAGGTTCTACACACCATGAAAGACTCACAGGCCACACTATGCACACTTGGCATATACACCCCTGAAAGAAGGGGAAGACAATTTAGATATCATCCATACCTAAGCACTTACCCTCAATACACTCACCATTAAAGACAGTACAATACACAAAGTAACAGAAAGAGACTACAAAGAAGATGAAAAAACCAACAACATCAAAATTGTCATCTTCCAAGCAACATTTTTTTAATATGGGTCAAGAGTCTGAATGACCTCTCCCACCACCCAGTGCTGATAACATCTGTCATCCAATTTGGTCATCATTTATGCACTTTCCAGCATATCTGGGTATCCATTACATGAAACAAATGAGCCTTGGAGATCATATGATTAGGACACTACACCCACATCACTTCCATGCACACTACCCAACCCCATCTCTATTCAGCACCCATCTCAGGAGCCTCTGTTACAATAAGAAATAGACTATCTCTTCCTTCCAGGCACCATAGAACATGTATCACAGCAACATAGAGGGAAGGGTTTCTACTCTCGATACTTCCTGACCCAAAAGAAAAACAACCTTTCTATTGCACCAAGGGTCTTTTCAGATTTCCTTGCTGTCGTGACAGCACATCTATGCAGGAAAGGGATAATAATATTCCTGTACTTAGATGACTGCTCGATAAAACACACAGTAAAATACAAGCTATACAAGTTACCCAACAAACAAAAACACTGTTGCAGGAATTAACACCCATTATAAACAATCAAAAGTCCACCTTGAATCCAATACAACAACTGGAATTTATAGGAGCGCACCTGGATTCACTATCAGCCAGGGCATCGCTACCGAAAAACAGCTTGCTAGACATTAGAAACCTAATGCTACTAACAAGAAACAGCCCGACCTTAACTGCTCACACGTCTCCAGCTATTAGGGCACATGACATCCACTACTTTTTTAGTGCAACACACATGCTTAAGCATGTGTGACTAATAAGTGTCTATAAGCCACACAAGCATGGACTAAACAAGATATTTATTATGCCCAACAGAGTCAAAACCTCCCTACTATGGTACCCATCAGCATGAGGGAAGGGATTCTGTTTTCACAGGACCCAACCTCAGTTATGATCACTACAGGTGCATCCATAATAGGATGGGGAGCACATCTATTAAACTATGCCAGATGGGCCAATGGTCAATGACCAAAACATGCCTACACACTCATTTGCTAGAGCTCCGAGCGGTATGCAGCACATGCTCCCACTTCCTACCATTTATAAAGAACAAAATTATAAATATCATGGCAGACATCAACACATGCTTGTTCTATGTAATCCAGTAGGGAAAAGCATGATCCCACACCCTGTGTACCGAAGCAATAATATTATGGCACTTGTGCATGCATCACAACATCAGTATGTCAGCTGCATACTTACGGAGGCGCCAGAACTGCAGATATTCTCAGCAGACAATTTGGACAAAAGTGCAAGTGGGAATTGAACGACATGATTCTGCACAGCATTTTTTAACAGGGAACTAATCAATGGAGAATGCATTCCTCTTCAGCTGGAACATAGACATCTTGTATGCATTTGTATCCATCCTGATGGTACTCAAACACTATCCATGAGATATTCACCAACAGGACAAGAGTAATAATGATAGCGTCCATGTGACCAAAACAAGTCCGGTACTCTGACCTACCTCAATTACTGCACAGGGTGATTAATCTTTTCTTATCTCACCGGCCTTGTCTCTCTAATGTCCTAGGATCATCACTGCTACAACTATCTTGCATCTATTATTTTCTTATCCCTTTCATGCTTGGGGAATCTTGTTTGTTTGAAATGCTGTTAAACATTTAAAAGTTATAATTGGTGACTTTATTAAATACTTAAACATTTAAATTTTTTCTTGTATCTTTAAGAAGTTAAAGTTAAAAAAAATCAAACTATAAACTTGTATGTAAATTTTTTTCTGAAGTATCTAAGGGCATTTTCAGAAATGAAAGCACTTAGCAGTCTTGACTTTCAGTGAGACCAAGGTCTGATGTACACTAAAGGTTTAGGCTGACCTAGGTGTATGCATCTTCATTTATATTTGGCTCCCACTGACACAAGTACCCCTCTACACCGAGTGGCATATTCACAGTCAATGTAATTAGGTCAACCCAGTTTCAATTTAGACACTGTGTTTATTACATTGACGGTTACTGGGTTTCAAGATCTGCCCCACAATGCCCCACACTGACAATAAAATCAATACAAGTGCTTTCTGTGAGGATGTGCACCACTGATACAAGGAGCCAAGTGCACTCTCACACCAGCGATTTAATAACTTCAGTGACCGTATGACAACATAATTTTGTAGGATAGACATAGCCTTAGGGTCCTAAATATCCATCACTTTTGAAAATAGGATTTGAAAATTTAAGTCACCGAGTGTATTTTAGCTTGAATAAAAATGAAATGAAAAATTTCAAAGATTTGGTCTTTGTCTCCATGTTACTGTAAACAAGTAGAACTACTTCCAGTGATGACTGAATTTTCAAAGAGTGACTGGCATTTTGGTCCTGGGACTTCTGACTTTGTTAAATCCTCCCAAGGATACAAAGTAGTAGAAGAGGAAAATATGTGAGATTATGCAGACAAGAAGATAAATTGTTGTGTTTTTTCCAAAAACATTAGAAAACGAAAAATTCAGAATTATTTACATATGTGCAAATGTAAGCATAATACAGAAATGACCATAATACAGTAACCACATCTTTTATCAAAAAGGTTTAAACAAATTCATTATTTTTATGTTCCAAAGGGGTAGCCGTGTTAGTCTATTGTAGAAAGACAAAAGAGTCTTGTGGCACTTTTAAAGACTAACAGATTTATTAATCGCATGAGCTTTCGTGGGAGAAAATCCCACTTCGTCAGACGCTTTGAAGATAGGAAAGTTACAGAGTGGGAGGAAATTAAATGCAGGGGAGTGTATGACATAGCATCAGGTCAGGCTGTAACAGCAAATCAAAGTAGGTGTTAGGATTCAAAACACTGGGGAACAGCACATAGAGGAGGGGGGAGGTCAATTCACTTGATGTAATGCGAGAAAAATCCATAGTCCCTGTTTAACCCCAAGGCAACTGAGTCAAATTTGCATATAAGTTCGAGTTCTGCAGACTCTCTTTGAAGCTGTGATTTGTTATTCATCTGTTTCAACACAGCTATTAACAAGTCGT
>ML685763.1:10198330-10251692 GCA_007922175.1 Pelusios castaneus | reverse complement strand
CATGCGATTAATAAATCTGTTAGTCTTTAAAAGTGCCACAAGACTCTATTATTTTTATGATTACTTTTTTTATAGTGCACCATTAGCGAAATTTACATAATCATGTATGTTTTTTTAAATGATCAATTTTCTGTTCTTTTAAAAAGACCAGGAAATTTGAGTAGTGCTATACTTCTTGTGATTACCATGGATGAGATTTTAATCCCTGATCTATCCCTTTTACACCATGTAAAACAGCAGAAACAAACTCAAATGACCCCAGTTCTGCTTGGGGGAGAATTTCTGCCAGTACAGGAACTGTAGAAGACACAAGTTTGCCTTTGAAGGCAAGTCCTGGCAAAGGAAGTGGGGCTGTGAGGGACATATTTCAGGGGAAGGTCTTCAGCATGTACCGTTATGGTAATCCTGACCATTACTGTCATCCATACGACATCCCAGGGAGGCTCCTGTATTTTAGGTAGTGCCTCATGGATGCCTAAATTATGCCAGGAGCCATGATGTTCCCCAAAGCACTTCAGGATTAGAGAGTGCAAAGGTGGCTTAAGTATAGTTCTCTCCTTTTTGCCATCAGCTGTTCTTTCGCCTTCAGCTGTCAGTTCTGTACTGCCCAGTTTAAAGACTCAGCACAGAATCTCACCCCTCCTCAAAGATTTTGCATTCTGTATAATGTAGAAAACAAACTGAACTTCTGGATCTACCAGAGTGATCGAGGTAAACAATATAGAAATCATGGTGATGTTGTTCTAGTAGTTTTCTAAGAAAATGTGCAATGTTATGTGATTTTGCCAACGACTTAAAAATAGGTATCTTAAGAAACATCTGAAAAATCACAATTTTTTGAATTAACTTAAAGTACAGGCCATTCACAAACTTGATAAAGATATGATTATTGTTTAAATTTGTATTTTGCAATAATCTTTCCACAAATACAAGCAAATCATTTTAATTGAAAAATGCTTTCAGCCAACTTACATTTGTCTGCAGAGCATTTTGAAAATAAAATGCTAAATATCATAAGTCTTTTGACTTGAAGTACATCATTTTCCATCTTTTTCTTCACGTATTGAATTTTATCTCTCAGTGAATGCTGTGTATACATTTCTGGATCAACTTTTCCCTAATTTTAATGGCATCAGAGGCATTCCTGTCTGTTAAACAGATGTTTATATTAATATTTCAATGAATTTCAAAGCAGATGCATACTTTTTACCTAATATATTTTATTATACTTAAAATTTTAGTATTCAAAATAGATGAAGTAAAAGTATCAAGTTCTACAGAAATTATGCAGGGAAGATGTCACATTTTTAACTCTGACTTGGTTAACAAAAGTTGTCTTAGAATAAATTCTTTCCCCTATTCAGTTTTTCCTTGTTCAAATGGATAACCAGTAGAATTGTGCTTTATTCTGAGATGAAATTCCTGAAGTATGCTTTAGTCTTTTTTTTTTTTTTTTTTTTGTATATATGTTCTGTTTTCAATAGTTTACTGCCAGTCCCCCTTCAACTGGAAGGAAAGACGTTCTCTTTTACTGGAAATTTGATGATGCATACTTGACTTTAATCCCTTCCTTTTATCAGATGGTTCTATTTTCGGAAATTGAATAAACAGTGCTGCCGAAAAAAGAAAAATGATGACTATGTTAGAGAAGTCCCTCTTCAATCTTTGACATTAAAAAAGTGACATTTTCATTAGATGAGACGATTTACTTCATAAAGTGAAATCTGAAAGTCAATCAGCTACGTTTGTAGAGCTGAGTCATATGAATTGTGAACCATTTAACCCTTTATGTGCTTGCATAATATTTCACTTCTGTAAGTGACTGTAGGAAAAGAACTTTTAGAGAATAAATTAAATGCTTGACCAAAGTTTTTGATGATATCAAACTTCATAGAATACTTTTATATAGCAAAATATGTATACTTTACTACAGTGCTTACAAATGCCATCAAGTTTTTCTATAAATACTATAGAATAACTGAAGAGATATGTAAATTACGGTAGAGTAAGGATTGTGAATATCATTTCATGTTCTAGTAATGCAGGTAAAACAGGGCAAAATTTTTCCTGAGCTGAAGCTTATCAGTATACACTACCATTATCCAATCAGAATAGAAATCTGTTTTATTTTTTCTTTTCCTAAATCTGCACTTCTCAATAAGTTTTATAAGAAGCATTTTTGATGTCCCTATTCATTACTCATTGTGAGGTTCTAGTTAACTCTGTTGATGACCTTCAGCATAGCTTAAACCAGAATAGAATTTTAATTTTTTTCTTCAAGAAGTCACCTGATGAAAACCTCTAGATGAACCTTATTATCGTTCCATACCATAAAGTCTCTTTAAATGATTGCTTGTAAGAGACAAAGACGACCATTATTTTCAATGTATTAAGTTTTAGGTTTTCAGGGTAGTGTTAGCCATGTAAAGAAGGAGACAGTAACAGGTTTGTTTGCTAATAGATTATAAATTTCTATATACTATTTCATTTAAATAATATTTTATGGGAGAACAAATGAAAATTCTTGTTTTAACAAATCCTGACTTTATTTAAAAAATTAATGTTATCTAGTAGAGTGGACTATATGATACAATAGAACAAGTAATTACATCAATAATAACTACTGGGGAAATTGTAATGATAAGCTAGTGCATTCTTTCATGCACAGCTCTGTACTTCATTATGTTTTCCTACATTTTGAATCTTTACAATACAACAATTTCATATGCATTTTTAACTGATTTCAACTTTGAGACACATACACATTTGAGAACCCATGATAGAGACACAAATGAGAATGTAACTGCAGCAAATTATATCTGACTGCTGTTCATAGAATATATGCTAAGCTTATTTTGTCATGGATATAATTTGAATAGATGCAGTACTAATAATATGCAAGAGTAATAATAATATGCAATAATGATATGCAGTAGATATTTCAGATCTGTTTCAGAGTACACATTACCCAGTCCTAATAAGTAAATGAATGTTTGGTTCTGGACACACAGGTCTACTTGCCTAAATTTATGCATTGTTATAGAGATATCAATTCAGTTTGCTTTTAAATACATTGGAGTTACAAGATCATCAAAGCTATTTTACTAGGTTATTATAAAAAATTTTTTTTTTTCCAAATTACTTTTCAGGTAATGATCAAATCACTGTGTTACCCTACTTGCTATATTTCTGTTCAAGTACGGTAGGAACAGCACTAAAAAGTTTCATTACTCTTTTCCTGAAACTGTAACCTTTAAATGTTTTCCCTAGCATATGTATATTATCGCTACAGCAAATTATTCTAAAATCTAACATTACTGAATTTCCAAAAGGAAGGTACAAAGTGAGTAAGAGAATAACAGCATCGGTATTTTACATTGGATGCTTGTCATGACTTGTGGAGCTCTGTGAATGCTGGGCTGCCCTAGATAGTGACCTCATAATTTCCAGAAGCAGGTGGAGGTGGCAATTATTGTTATGGCCACTATCTTGAACCTTCTGTAGTAGGTGATGAATTGCAAATGGCTGGACCCAGTGCACAACAATAAACTCAAATAAATCTTCAACGTGTAATAATGACAAGACTGAAAGACTGGCAGCTATAACAAGGCTGCTGTTGTCACCCACTTTACTGTAGCCTTGATATCCATCATTATCAGCTGCAGCTAGCTCAAGAGCTGGACAAGGAGGTCCGAAGAAGGATGAGTTGTTTGCGCTGAAGCGTCCAGTAGGTCCCATCTGGCAGAGAGTAAATGGGATTTTTTTTTTGCCTGTTCATTGGGCCAGAGCTGTCCATCATTTGGGGCAGATATCTCATCACTTCATGCTGTGGGACAATATGGCTTTGTGCTGTTTGGTACAGCAATGGCAATTAAATAACTAATTTTTTCACTCCAAGGTCCTAATTTACCTTATCCAAAAATGTATGTTTCTGCATAAAAACTAATATTGATGCTGACAAAGATTTTGTTATTTCTTTGACCCAAAGAAACAAAGTTAGGCCTCTCAGTGCAGCTTAGCTAAACATTACAAATGTAGTCTAAATAGTAAAAGGTTTTATATTTATTAAAGTTTTTGTTACGAACCTTTTCCCAATAATAGGTTTTGCTTACCTGAAAGTCACCCCCTCCTCGTCCTCCCCCCCACACACCCAAAAACTAAAGTGGTACAAATGTAAAATCTTTATAAATGTCGCTTCAGAAATGCTGATGTTTAGCCTCTAGCAAGTTTCTTGTAATGACTGTATATCTTGATTGTCATAATGCATCTTAACGTGATGCTTTTCTTTGATTGATATGATTCTGTTGGGTTTACAGTACACATTTAGCTTTTATATGTATTTATTAAACAAGCATGAAGGAAAAAATTTTAAAGGGTATATAGTATACCTTCCAGAAATAGAAAACTGAATACTGCTTAGTTTAACATGGCAGCTTATCTAACATTCATTTGATCTTTAGACATTTCAATGCGATCATAGGATTAATCAACATAGCATGTTAATCAGCAGATCCCACATTGATTTTTTTCCCTTAGAGCTGTAGCAGTTCTTGAACATAGAACAGTTGAGTGTATTGAATATTAGGAAGTCAGTGTAATTACATTTTGTAGATTGGCTTTACTTTTGTAGAAAGACAACAGAGTCCTGTGGCACTTTTAAAGACTAACAGATTCCCACAAAAGCTCATGCGATAAATAAATCTGTTAGTCTTTAAAAGTGCCACAGGATTCTGTTGTCTTTCTACAATAGACTAACACGGTGACCCCTTTGGAATTTTACTTTTGTAGCCTAAGATATTTTGTTGGAGGAAAAAAGAGCCCATGAGGTTCTTCAGTTTTGCAATTAAGATGATGTCATTAGAGTTGAGAATATTATAGTTCTAAATTGCAAACTGTTTAACAGTATATTTTTTGTCTGTGTGATTGTCTTAGTCTACATTCTTGGTAGGCTGCAGTTTACAGGCAAAGTTTTGAAGCTAATCTCTGCTTTAAAAGAATCAGACTTCTAATTTGTATTTCCTTTTGTTTATACGTCTGGTGTATTTCTTTAACATTCTACCTAAATTGTATGGTGATTGGTTTACCAACACATTTTTAATGAGTAGGATGATTAAAAAGGAAGTCTTTTGAGGTTTACATCCTTCCAAGATGCAGGCTTATAACTGGGGTCCAGGCCAACTGACATACCATCATTCATTTTGTCTTTATTTCATAATAAATCTTTTAAGCCTAGAGGCACCAGACCCATGCAGATTTCTCTGCATTTTCGTGTCTTGATGGAATAACAACTTCCAAATTTAAAGCTGAAGCATATTGTATTTCATCTCCATAGACCTCGCTTCAAACAGCAGTAGCCACATGAAAATATATGTCAAGATTGCTGTTTTCTCATATTGGAATTTATGCAATTTGTTTTCAGTCAGAGCTGTTTCCAACCTATTTTTGGAACCCCTCTGTGGCCTGACCGTACGTTCTAACATAATTTATGGTGGCACTGCAACATACGGACTTCCAGTGGAAATCCTCTGTAGGATATGGATGCCACTTTCCACTCTCCTGAAGCCTGCACATTAGAGTAGCATTTATTTGGATGAGGGTTATATTCATCAGTGTGTTTATCATAAAGCCAGAGCTGTTAGATTGTGTAATGAGAATTTCTTGTGCATCTTAGATGTGACATACATTGTCAATTAAAACTGCCAACTTGCTCTTTCAGGGAATGAATCAGTTAAATACTGTGTTGCCATATTTTTGGTGTATTTATTTATTTATTTATTTGTATTATGGCATCAGAGGGCCCCAATGAAAATTTGGGCCCCATTTTTATCTCAAGTGCTGTACATACATTAAATAAGAGATCGCCCTGTCCCAAAGATTTTATAATCTGAACAGACAAGACAAACAGAGGATTGGAGGTGGGGGCTTGGGCTGGGGAGGGAGGGGGGTGATGGACAGAGGAAACAAACGGAATAGAGTGGCAGTTTCAAAGCATCATATAAATTCTACGTTCTTTTTGTATTTTTTAATATTTTGAGGGACTAGAGTTACTTTATATTTTATTTTATAAATGCATAATAGACCACAAGTAGGAGTAAAGGGACTACAGGAAGGGATTAGCTACCAAAAAACCCACAACGACAACAAAGGAAAGGAGGTAAAGTAGATAGCTGTATAGAGAGAAAATGAAGAGGCATGAAGTGAAGTTGGAATGAGTCTTAAGTGAAAAATCTGATTATGGTGGTAGAGAATAGGTAGAGCAAGGAGCCAATCAGCAGAAAGAAAGAATGTTTTCTGCAAAATGGTAGAGAAGTTAGCAGTCAACAGTGTTTGAAAGCCTCTGCTGAAACTGCTACTGCCCACTTGAGTCTCTGCACAGTTTTTCTTCGTTTCTCCCTTCCCTTCCCTAACTCTAGATCCTAAATATCCTGGAGGGCAGGGTCTACCTTTCACATTAGTGGGTCTAGCTGACGGGTGTTAAGGGACTTGCTAAAACTGCTTCTGCAACTTGTTTTGTTGCTTTGAATTTCTGGTTGGTGCTATCCCAGAGATTCTTTCCCTGAGCCCACATGGTGCTTTTACGCTATCCTTGGCAAAATTGTGGTAATATTGGTTTAAAGTATAGCATGGACATTATTAAATTATACTGACTGAAAAGCATTTGGGGAATTAAATCTTCTTAATAGTTGATAAAAATGAATTTTACATTTCAGTGTGGTTTGATACTAATTTGATTCATTCATTCAACTCTCTTTAAAATAAATCTTCCACATTATGGTAAAAGTTCTTTCTCCCTTTCCCCTACATATCCAGTTTAATTCTTCCTCTTAAAGATCTTATGAAACCACTATGAAACATTTAAAAGATTTTGATTTTGGAGAATGGAAAAAGGTTGTAAAAACTACAGTTTGGACACTGAATTGTTTTTGGTTTTGGGGGAGGAGGAGTTCAGTCTTTGAGTTTGCCTAAGAACTTTGTTGATAGTTTCACTTTGAATATTTATTAGGTCCCCATGTGATTCAGTATTTAGGCGATTTGGTCAATCACAGTATATGTAGCCACTTTTAGAAACCTGTTTTCATTCAATCGCCTCATAGCTGAATTTTACTTTATTGATAGGTGTACTGTAATAATTTTTATTTCTCTGTTCTTTATCATCATGTTTCTTAAGAAGCAATCTATTGAGGGTGAGGAAATATGTCATCTTTATGAAGTAGGCACAAATTCGTCTATCACCTTTTTGTCAGAAAAGCATAAAAGAAAAGAAATTATTTAAAAAAATTAACATTAGACTATAACATTAGTGGTGAGCTTTTCTCTTTAAAAAGTGATTAAAACCTTATCTGTGGCACAGAATCTCTCTGTGGAAGTCTGTTACTCTCTGTAATATAAATCTTCTAGTGCAAAATGGTAGAGCACTTTGCAATTGGTGCTTACATAGTTTTAATTGAAAAAATGTTTCTATGTATATATCTTGGTTCCCTAGTTGATTATTAAGCCATAAAAAAAATTGCTGTAGTCTTTTGAAATTTGGTAAACAACAGGCCAGCCCATTAGCAGATTTGTGTTAACTTTTGTCAGTTTCTTGTAACAAGATGGATGATTGGCACTGGAATGTACACAAATACATCTAGAGAACAAATGGCAATGGTGGTAGATTTTTGCATATTTTCTACAGACGTATATTTCAATAAGGATAGCTTGGGTAATAAGATTCTGCTTCTCCAAAATTACACATAAAAGTACTTTCTGTGGTGAGAACATCTTCCCACCAAGAACTGGTTTGAGACTATAACCTCCTTTCAGTCATTACTAACTGGGGTAAAATTTATACCATTAACCTAGACTCAGTAAGAGGTTCCATATACCATTACTGGTCTCTTGAGTTAATCATGTTCCCCTGTTTTTATACTTCATTTGCATTTCTGGTGCTTAAGTATCATGAAATAAATAAAATAAAATAAAAAATTAGAGGATAAAGCCATAATGTGAACAAGGTGTTTGGCTGTAATGACAAAAAGTATTCTGAAATGATGTATGGAGCTCTTAAAATGGTCTTTCAGCATGTCAGGCAATAGTTTTCTGATGGATTTTACTATGCAATTACACACACTAATCACATAATTGCACATCCTAATTATTACATTTCTTACTGCATAGTTACATGTATTTCAACTAATTATATTACCAAAATGTTTAATTACAATTACGTATTAGAAAAAAATGTATGAAACTTTTAGCTCATGCAGTGAAAATACTTTTACAATTCAAGTTCACACACACACACACACATAATACCAATACAAAAAATTGTGTTTAACATGAAAAAGGCATCATACCTTAGTTATTTTTGTCCAGATTGAGTGGTACCTCACAAGTGGTTCATCATAATGAATGAATGGGAAATAGTGAATGACAATAAATATAGCTGAAAAGCTGTGGTTGAATGTAATGGCGGATGGAATGGTGAGGGTCCCTAATAAATCTTGTTTGCCAATGATACTATAGGGATCATTTGGCCACTCCAATTGAGAAGAATGGCATATAGGCCACAACTTTATTGATTTTAACAATAATAAATGCAGGGAAAACAATAGTTTTTGTAGCAAAGTGTTGTGCATAATTTGTTTCCCCATTTAATAATAATCTCATGTTCCAGTTAATAGCCAGAAGACCCCCAGTCCCATCTGGACTTTTTGTAGATACAGTAGACCCTCTTTTTTTTCTATACCACCGTGGACTGCAACAGCAACTTCTTTGTGAATTATGCCTATAACCTAGATGTCATTCTCACCTTGGCCATCTTTCTAGATCCAGACTGTGTCTAAGGGTCTGTTTGGGTATTTATATGTACGCAGGATGTGTACCCACATGACTGTCTGCAAACCGAGAAGTATCTCTCCAATCATTGTCTCTCCCCCATCATGTTCTTTTTAGTGATATAGTATCCCACCACTTCCCTGCAGTATAGTATCCCACTGCTGTATAGTGTAGTATTCCACCGCTTTCCTGCAGTATAGTATCCCACTGCTGCCAGAACCTTTCCCTACTCTACCCCTCTGCTAGAGCCTTTCGTTCCCATGTGTAGCTACACACTTAAGTGCAGACACAGGCCGCTTTTCACTGTGACATTAACTACATTTACCCTGTATGCCGCACCAGTGATGTAGACATACCCACAACCTTTTTCTTTCCGTCCACACAGCTAAAATGCTTATCCCAGCTCTCATCATCTCCCATCAAGATTACTGCCTCTCCACTGTCCTTGTCTAGCTTGCAGAGTCAGAGTGTAGGGCTGTAAGGGAGAAGTCATCAAGTCAATCCCTCTGCCCTGAGGCAGGACCAAATATAGCATAACCCTGACAGGTGTTTGTTTAACCTTTAAAAAAAGTCCAGTGACAAGGATTCCATAATTGTAATCTTCATAAACTTATGAAGCCTGTTTCAGTACATAACTGTGTGTAGTTAGAAAGTATTCCCAGTGTCTAGTGTGAATCTCCTTTGCTGCAGAGTAAGCCAATTGTTACTTGTCCTATCTTCAGTGGAGATAGAGAGCAGTTGACCACTGTTCTTAACATATCTGAATGCTGTTTCTGAGTTGTCTTTTCTCAACTAAAAATGCCCAGTTTTTTTTAACCTTTCTCAGAAGTCAGGTTTTCTACAACTTCTATCACATTTGTTGCTGTCTTCCTTTCTCTCTATTTTGTCTACATCTTTCATAAAGATTGACACAAGAACTGGACACAGAACTCCAGCTGAGGCCTCACCAATGCCAAGTAGAGCAGGATAGTTACTTCCCAAGTCTCACATTAGCACGCCTGTTATACACCTGAAAATTATATTAGTTTATTTGGCAACCACATCACATTGCCGATTCCTGTTAAATTTGTGGTCCACCATAACCCCCAGATCTTTTGCAGCAGTACTATCACCTAGCCAATTATTTGTATTTTTTACCTGTCTTCTGAAGTGTAGTACTTTGCACTTGTTTTTATTGAATTTCATCTTGTTGATTTCAGGCCAATATGTCAAGATCATGGTGGGGTGTTTTTGTTTTCTTGTATTAAGCTGTCAACTTCTCTCACCTGTTCCCTTTGAAAATAGTTTAAATTCCTCCTCTCAAAGTCATTGGGTAAGTGTGCAAAGGTACTCTTCCCCTTCTTGGTTAGATGGACTTTCTCTCTTCCAGTCTCTTCTCTCATATCCACTCAGGATGCTGCTATAAAGCTCTTTTCTTGCTTACCGCATAAACCATATCACCCTTCTCTTTGCACCTCTCCACTGAATCCTCTTTCTCCATCATATCAAACACACTTTACTTCACTTTAAGGCCCTTCATGGCCTATCTGCACCCTGCCTAACATATCTTATATACTACTGAAATATTAACTCACACTTCTGATCAGCCAATGATTCCAACTTCCATTACCCACTTGTTAGATTTCCCTGTAAATACCTTTGTACTTTCTTCCATGCTTCTATCACTCTTAAGAAGAGTATCCTGTAACCATCTAAAAGCCACCTCGTTGTCATCATTAAAATCCCTCCTTAAAACTCTCCTTTGCTTTGATGCCTACAAAAACTTCACAACAATTAGGCGTCTGGTGTGCTAGTACTTTTCCACATCTCTCTACCCACTTGTTGTTTCTTGTCTTATATTTTAGATTAGGGTTGGCATCCCCCGGCACACGTGCCAAAGCTGGCATGCGCACCTAGTCCAAACAGCATGTGGTGCTGTGGCTGCTCCCTACACTGGCCCCACTCCCCAGCAAGAGTTGCAAGCATGCCCCAGCTCCTATGCCCTGCTGGCCCCGCTCCCCAGCTGGTTTGCTGTCAGCACTTTAGAGCACAAGATTAGAATTCCAAATGAAACTGGAGAATTGATCTGAAATCAACAAGATGAAATTCAATGAAGACTAGTGCAAAGTATTAACTCAGGAAAAATCAAATACATAAGTACAAAATGGGGAATTACAGGCTATGTAATAATACTGCTGAAAAGGATCATACATTGAATATGAGTCACTAATATGATGCTGTTGCAGAAAAGGGAAATATCATTCTGGGATATATTAACTGGAGAATCTAATGTAAGACATGTGAGGTAATTTTCTACTCAGCGCTGTAGAGGTCTCAGCTGGAATACTGTCCCCAATTTTGGGCACCACATTGTAGGAAAGATGTGGACAAACTGGAGAAACTCCAGAGGACAGCAACAAAAGTAAGAGTTTTTTAGAAAAAATTACCTCTGAGGAAGTATTGAAAAAACTGGGTCTTTTTTAGTTTAAAGAATAGAAGACTGAGGAGAGAGATGACAACAATAATCAAATAAATGAAAGATTGTTGTAAATAAAACTGATCAATCATTCTCCATGTCCACCCATGGTGGGCCAAGAAGATAATATACTTAATCTTCAGCAAGAGAGATTTAGGTTTGACATCAGGGAAGACTTGCTAACGATAAGGATAATTAAGCAGTTAAACAGATTACTGAAAGGGATTGTGGAAGTTCCGTCACTGGAGTTGAAGAACATGTTAGACAAACATCCTTCAGGTTTAAGTATACTTCATTCTACCTCAACACAGGGAGATGGACAAGCTGACCTCTTCAGGTTCCTTTCAGCCTTACATTTATATGATGGTGTGGTTTTCTTGTTTTCTGTGTATTTCTGGAGTGGGAAGGAGTAATTGAAAGGTTATGGTCTATAGCAGTGGTTCACAACCTTTTTGGCTCAAGAGACACAGATATCATTACAACCCTGAAGGGCCACCAGTCTCCACTAGTAGCCCAACTCTGTCTTTCCACTGCAGCCAGAGAGAAGTTCAGCAAGGAGGCTGCCTCCTTCCTTACTGATCTCCTGTCCCCCTGGTGGTAGCAGGGAAACCGCAGGTGTCCTGTAGCCCCATGCACTCAACCTGGGTCCCTAAGCAGAGGCTCCCTTCTGCAGCCAGGGAGAGTAGAGATCAGTGCTCCCCTCACTCTGGCTTCAGCAAGGAGGCTAGCATCTAGGGACCCAGGTGGAATACTTTGCTGTGCTCCCTGCTACAGCCATGGGGAGGGGAGCGATGATCTCCCATCCCGTTGGCTGCAGCAAGGAGCCTGCAGCTTCCTTTTAGCCACATGGCAATGCTCTCTGCCTAGGTCCTTTGGCAGCAGCTTCCTTCTGCAGGCACTGAGAAGGGAGAGATGGACCACTTTGAAAGTCTCCACAGGCCACTTTTGGCTGCAGGGCGGCAGGTTGGGAACTACTGATGTATAGCATTAATCCTGCACCAAAATTCATGGTGCTTCGATTATTTGTGAGCAGACAGTGCTTCTGTGCACCTCAATGATAAATAGCCAGTTAGGCATGATGTAGCCGCCTCCTGTGACATTTTTGCCACATAGAATCTCATATGTTGCCTGAAGATAGGAAACTTTTAAACCAAGAAAATGAACTTTCTTCCTTACTTTTATTTAACTGCATGTCAAAATACAGAACTACAAATCTTCTATGCCCCTGGAACTTCAGTTGATCTTTCTGTGGCTGAACTAGTGGCCTTTCCTGTTATGCCCATTGCTGATAATTCCTCAGCCCCAGCAGAACTCCTTTGTGGCAACTGAGTTTCCCCCATGCTGTCTGTGTCTGGGCTTGCCCACTAACTTAGATTTTCTTCAGATTCTTTATTGTCCTTACTGGCCCCATAAATATATGTGCTGTAAGGGGAAAAGGTACAGACATACTCTGTCTGAAATTCCTCATTATCCTCCTTAACCCTAGAAACCATCTTCCAGACATCTTTGCAACAAAGCAGCAGCGAAAAAGGGCCATGGAAGGGGCCAGTATCTAAACCTTTACGTTTAAGATGTCTGTTTTATCAAGTTGGTGGTTTGATTTTTTTAAAAACAATGAAATAATTACGTAGCAATTTTGATGTTTTCTCCAGGCTAAATAGTTATTTCTATCACTGTAGTGCCTTAGGCTAGGAGGCCTTGTCATGATCTGGGATCCCATTGTGCTATTAAGCGCTTACACTTTTTGTGGAAATGATGTATGCATAGCTACATTTTTTTCAATGCATGCTCTAAAATCTGGACCTTGAGTTATGCAGCATTATTTTGTATACAAAATGGGGGGCATTGATGCTCTGACAGCTGGAGCTTGAGAATCTCATTTGTTGTTTTTGAAGGCCATTTAGCCAGCAGGAAGAATTTGAGCTATTGGCTGTCTGTCTTGGTTAATGGTTTGATGGTTGTCAGGAAACCTCCCACTTAGTTGAGCCAGTCAAAAGATAATTAAAAAAAAAAAAATCTTCAAATGTTACCCTCCTCTTGAAATTTAAATTCACTGTCTTGTTATATGCTGGTGGGCATTGGTGAGATACCTATAATTGGCGTAGTTTTGTGTATTTAATCAACATTATTATATAGTACTTGACATACTGTACTTTTAAAAATGTTATTTTAAAATGTTTAAATCAGAGGCGGCTTTTGGGGTAGGCGAAGCAGGCACCCGCCTAGGGCCCCGAGCAGCAAGGGGCCTCTTTACCTACTCCAAAAACCGTGTCTGCTTCTCAGCCGGCAGGATACGTGACAGGCAGCTGGGGCTGGGACTGGTGGTGGTGCAGTATTGGGGCCCCGGCAGGTGCCAGGACCTCAGGGAGCTGGCCATGGGAAGCTGGGGGTTCAGGGCCCCAGGCGGGGTGCAGGGGAGGGTGTGGCCAAGAGGCGCTGGGGCCCCCAGTGGGGAGCCTTTAGGGGCCGCACAATGGACCTTTGCCTAGGGCCCCAGATAGCCTAAGGCCGCCTCTGATTTAAGTACAAGTAATTCATTTAAAAGAACAAGGAGAACTTACCTACAGATCACACAAACAAGCATTTTAAACTGCACATATGTAGAGTTCTCCTTTTAACTTAAAATTATCCCAAATAATTCATTTGTTTATGAAATAGAAAATTTCTTGCTATACGAGATCTTTTGTTTAACTTCCCAATTTTTTGACTGAGGTTACAAATCTGAGAGAGACTATTATAGAACAGTGAGAGACTCCAGCAAAATTGTGCTTTCATTTATATTTGTGTAATATTTACATTTGTATATACATATGAAAATGCATACTGTAAAACTATATAAACAATCAAGCAATCGTGTTGTTCAGTGTTATCTATTGCCATCATTCCCCATGCATTGAGACTCTCACTATCGCTATTACTATAAAACGTTCTCTAAGTACATAAAGGCTCTAATCGTTAAGATTTTTATTACCAGCCACACATACAGAGCTGCAAATTGCCTTGTTTCAGATTTATTATGTATTACTCCAGAAATTCTATAAAGATCAAAAGAACTGATTACAATGTTGACCTTTGCATTAACTCATCTGAATTTAAATTCAAGTGTTTGATTTGGGAAAATAAGTCCATTTATCATAGGTCTGCTACTGAGGGGATTGTGCAGCCCTGATTGGGAGTGCTGAGACCAAATTTATTTATTGAGCGTTGGTTTGAAAATTGTTTGTAGGACAAGAGGAACAAAAGTTTGACCTGCCATTGTGTAGTACCAAGGGAACTATGTGGCAATTGCCCTTTTAAAATATCTAGTAGACAGTCTGCTGCAATCTTGCTGATAGAATCAGAAGATATTAATAGTTCAAAAATATATACTATTTTTAAAATGCAAACCATTCTTAAATTTAAAATCAATGAGTCTTTCACCGTGGGATAACGAAGCTCTTCAGCATGAAGGTTATATTGTTTAACAATACAGAAGAATGTTCTGAGACATAAAACTTCTGTGTCAAGCTAATTTCTAGTTTGGTTCACTATAAATGTGCAATGTGCATGCATTTATATTTTGGACCCAATTTTCAGCTGGTGTAATCATTGCATTGTTCTCGAATTAAATGGTGATATGCTGCTTTACGCTAGCTCAGAATCTGGCTGTTTTTCTAAAACTGTGTAGAAGAGGAAAAAATAATGTTTATTCAACCTATTTTTGTCAGGTTACTTTTCGTTTTTAAAATAGCAGATCTAGCTAATTTTTGTTTTAAGATTAGTATCTTGTTTAAAAAAAAAAGTGAAGCCCACATAAATGGCTAAATAACAGATGGAGTATTGTACTATTGTAGCATCATAGATTTAAGCCAAAATATCAGAATTATAATTCATTATATAGTTTACTAATTGAATTTGAAATTTAAACTCTTATTTGAAACAACTGTTATTTGCTGTGTAATTTCAGGTAACTAAATACCAGCAAAATTATGATGTCATTATATATTAACCATGTAGCTTTTACAGTGCTACAAATGCAACCCACCAACCTCAGAGGATGGGAGAACTTGATGGGACCAGCAGTAAAAGGAGACATATGCACCAGGGAGGGAGGGATACCAGGTAGTTTCTCCCACTGTCCCCCCGCCCAGGAGTTGCTGGAAACTGTTGACCAGTTGGAGCACATATCATCTAGCTCCAGGGATTTAACCTGGAGCAAAGCCCATACGGAGCCTCTTTCAGCTCTGTTCCAAAGCCCTGCCCTACCCACTCTAAACTAGGACTGGGAGTCTGGCCGGGTAAGTGCTGCATCTGTAGCTAATCACCTATTTGTGGGCCAGGAAAGGATGGGCCATGGACCAAGTGGTAGAGGACCAGGGAGTTTTTACTTTCAAGCCATACTGAGTTAAGTCGGAATGCTCTTCATACCCAGCTACGGTATTTCGTTAAGCTGTTAATTGATGGAAACTTGCAGCTGTTTTCCAGTTCAGTTAAAAGAACAAAAATGAATGGTTCCTGGCAGTGATGATCTCAGATTTTGTAGATGGGCTTTGGGCTCATGAATTGAGTGAGTCCCTCTGGCTCTCCTGGGCTCAGGTCCCCACCCTTCTGTACCCCCTGTCCACTCAGAAGGGAGAGGTAGTAGATGCAGAGTGAGCTGAGTTGTGGGGAGGTTGGCTGTGGGGGTTATGTGATAGGAGCCCTGTAAAGTGTGCACTGGAACCACTAAGGGAATGTCTATATAGCCACACACAAAAATGTGGTAGTGAGTCTCAGAGCCTGGGTCACCTGACTTGGGCTTGTGGGGTGTGCACTTTGGGGCCAAAACTAAAGTGAACATTGGAGCTGTGGCTGGAACCCAGACTTTGATACTGGCAATGGAGAAGAGGCTCAAATCTTGGCTCTCAGGCAAAACAATAAAGTCTATGCTGTTATTTTTAGCTATATGGCTTAAGTCTTATGAGCCCAAGTCAGTTGTCCTGGGCTCTGAAACTTGATGATGCAGGATTTTTTTGCTGTGTAGATTTACCCTTGAATGCCCTATATAGGAGAGTATGGGAAGGGGTGCTACCTGTCCATGTTTAAATTTAATAAAAGTTGCAGTGTCACTTAAAATGCATCTTTGTGTCTGTCTTCATTTTGTTTCTGTATCCAGATCAACTAGTGCCATATGATGTGAAGTGTAATCATAAGATGAGTTCCTCATTGTTTTGCTTACATACTTTGATTCTGTATTAGACTGATAAATTAAAAAAGGGATATTTGATCAGTTGTTGCATATATGTTAGATGTAATTATTGTAGTATTTAGAATATTTACTTTTATGCTAAGAATAAACTAATGAGGGTTTGAAAATCTACTGAACTATTTTTTTAACTCAAAAAGAGGTGAGTACAACTTCTTTATATTATATTTGTGTAGATGTATACTGTCACATGGGTCTCAGCAATGAAGTGCTTGCACTTGGCTTGACAGTATGTTTTCTAGGTATTTTATCATGCTGCTTCGTCCATGAACAATTTAATGAAAAGGAGAGGCAGGTGGAATCCAAATTTGATTTCTGGTGTGAAATAAGCTTGCCTTTTTGCATGAGTTACAGTGATTTGGAGCTGTCAAGTCACTTCTGACTGCTGGCAAGATAGACAGGTTTTAGTAGCAGTACTAATATTCACTCCACCCCAAGGACCTGCATAAAGGTTTCAGATTGCCACATAGGTTATCTGATTTGGGAATTGAATAATGTTCATTGACGTGTTTTATTGCTGTTTCTAAATCACAAAGTTTAAGAAACAAAATACTCTGCTTGAGTAAGTGCATTTGTATATATATTATGACAAATTCCAGTTTTTATAAACATTTCTTAGTGACACTGTTAAATCTGTTTTTAGAAGAAATATTGTCATGGTGCGTAGATTTCATATGTATTTAAGTTCATTGGCTAATTTCTGAGACTATACTATAGAACAGTGGTTTTCAAACTTAGGGTCGGGATCCAGTACGGGGTCACAGACCCTCAGGCACTGGGTCAGGGTGCCCTCTGCTGCTGCTGCTGTCACCAAAAAATCAGAATGTATTGCTCAGGGATGTAATTGTTGGGTCATGGGCATAAATAATTTTTTTCAACTGGGTCCCAAGAAAGTAATTTGAAAACCACTGCTATAGAAAGCTGTTGACAGAATATGTCCACAAAGAAATTATATTTTATACTATGTTTCTTTCTACTAATCTTTGCCTTTGGTTTAAGATTCCTTCCACTTAGTAGACTTAGGGAAAGTCTGTAAAACATCATAACTCTGTTCTTCCCATCACCCCAAAAATAACGTGCCACACACTTTTTGATACTATGTCGGATTTTTAGAACTTCTAGCACAGGATTAGATTTGAGTGACCTGTTTCCCATCTTCACCAAATAGAGGTTTTTGTTCAACAAATAGGTAATTTGTAAAATATAGTAACATGATATTGTTCCGTTCCATTCCCTGTAGTTTTATTCCATCCTACTCATTCACTTTTCAAAGATTTTGCAGGCTTAGTAAAATCTTACAGCATCAGTAAAATGGTGGTGGTGGTGGTTTGTGGCTCCCTACCCTCAGTCCTACCTTCTTCAATTCCATTCTCTTAACTGTTCAATAAATCACCATCCACAGGTTTACTACTGATATTTGAGGAAACATGCTCCTAATGCTTAGGGTAAGGAAAAGGAGCTCCTCTTCATTAGGCTCCAGATCCTCACCTAGTGTGAATTGTTGTAGCTCCACTGAAGTTCAGTGGATCAGTGATACTTTATGTGGACTTCAGTGGAGCTGTGACTGTTTATACCACATGAAGCTCTAGAAGTTGCTCTGCCAGGCATTTATTAAAAGAAAGAAACCCTGTATCTCCAATTTATTTTCTGAGGAGACACAGGCTCATTTCACTAATCATTTAAAAGACCTGCAACTTTTTCTCTGCTAGGTCTTGTTTAAAATACCTTTAGTAGAAGAAAGATAGGATCAGTCCTTTATGAAGCTGCAGAAAAAGCATTTAATGTTTCTCTTTCTCTGTCAGTTATCTATGTATACTTCAGAATCCTAAAAATAAGGAGAGGGGTGGGGTGGAATTTTGATTTAAGTAGTAAACACAGTCTTTTGTCCTGAGAATAGTCTACAAACAAAGGTATGTTACTTTTAAGTCCAAGAAAGCATTCTGTGCCTACCTACTACAAGGGAAAATTACATCTTGAAGGCACCTTAGAAAATAGATAACCCCACAATTTTATAATAGAATCCCCAGCAACCAGAACATTTTATATACCTCACTCACTATAAATTCCTAAACTGAATTCCAAAGACTGGGAATTATCTAGAAGTTTCTGATTTATTCTTTGTTTCAGATACCAGTTTTTTTCATTATTTACTATTGAAGTAGGAGGGCAAAATAAAACAATCTGAAGAGAAGGTTCCTTTTAAACTTTTATAGTAGACAGAAGCTATAGATGCAAATTTAAGAACATATAATACCTACTTCTACATCATTCCAGGGCATTTGACTGAAATAGGAATCTACTTTCCTTTTGCACTGAAAATAGTCTGGAAGTATCTTTGCACTTCACCATCTAGGTCCTGATCTAAAGCTGCTTAAAGTCAGTTAAAAGAGTCCCATTAACTTCAGTGAGCTGTGGATCAGAACAAGAAGTTCTTCAGAAAGGTCAAACAATGCCATAATGGTGGATCACACATAACCATGGGAAACAATTTTGGAAATATTTCAAAGTATGAATGGAAAGTTTATTCTAGAAGCTGAACATCAGATTAGTCTGGATGGACCAATAATGCTTTCACCTAGGGGGAACAAAGACTGCATCAGATCTTTTCCCAGGTGTTATGACACAAATAAGGAGTATTTCTCCTAGAGCTGAAGGCTGCCAAATCCCACCGAGCCACTGGAAAAAGATGCAGAGAGAATGGATTCATGGAGTAAAATTCTTCCCACATTGAAGCTTACCTCATTGGGGCCAGGATTTCACCCTTGATATCCCCTGTTACTCTTAATGCCCACAGATTGTGTATCAGAAGTAATGGCAATGTTTGTGGAAAGACTTGGCACAAGCAATTTTAACTATCCCTTATTATGTGAGAGAAGGATTTTTTTTTTTTCAAATGTCTGAGTTATATGAATGTCAAAATAGCATCCAGTAATCAATTTGGTATTCCATAAATCTAGTTGAGGCCATTTGGTATTCCATGAATCTAGTTGAGGCTCAACAAAGTATGATAAAACAGAGCAAATGGGACTGTTTGATTTTATTGTTGTTTTTTAAAGAGTCATGTTTGTTTATATAGCCTAGGTCTCTTAAGTCAGGCCACAAACAACTTGCTCCAGGATAGGTTGTCCTTTTATCAGTAAAATCTATTGAGCCTGGGATGAACACATAATTAGTGGTCCTATGACACAGAGTGTACTCTTCGTAATTTAATCAAATTATATATTTATTTTGTAGTTTTCTAAAAACTTCCCCAGTGTTTATTTGTAGAAGTCTGATGTAGATATCTGGCGAAAGAATATACCCATATATTCTAATGAATTTGTGGTGCATCTTTAATTGACAATTCTGTTACTTGATGGTGTTGTTTGATGGTTATTTGATGTCTTTGATGGTTCAGTTTTTAAAAGTGGGATATTGTTGTTCATTTGGTCCACTAGGAAGAGGATCACTTTATGGTGGATTAAATTATAGTGCAAATTTGCCACTGTTTTACATAGTTCTAGTGTTTGCTGTTTCATGAGGGATACCACTGCTATATATTTATCAAGCATTGGTAAAAAGATATATACTCTCCAAGTTCTTACTAACTAGCTCTTTGTATTTTAAGCAGTTATGTACAGGAAAATATTTGCCAAAGGATCATCATAATGATTATTGTATTTAAACCATACCAGTGGAAAATAACGTCCACTAATAGATAAAGTGTTTGATACAATACATACAGTTTATCATTGAGATCAAGCCATTAGCAAAAGTAAATGGAAGCTATTTTAATCGGAAATTTGTTGCTTGCATAGTCCGGATATACCAAAAAGAGGACGGGAGACAATGTGGTTTAATCAGGCTGTAGCTTTATTAATAGAAGACTGGGACTACCAACAGATAAAAGTGTACAATGCAGTCCATGTTCATTCAACATCTGCTGGGGGAGGGGAGCTTCTGCCAGCCCCCCTCTTTCTCTTTCCCGATCCCCCAGTCAAAACATTACTGGAATCTTACTATCTCCCTCCTTCTCCCAAATGAGGATTAAGGTGAGCTATAAGAGAGGATAGTTAGCTTCCTACAGTACCATTCTTAGGAATCCCTCACACCTCATTCTGTTCCTTTAACAAACACCACCTTTTCAAGTCCTTTGCCAAGCCATTTATCTAGTTACTGTATCAATTCGCTATGGAATACCTACACTGGACATCTGCATCCATATGAATTGTGACATCATATCCTAACTCCCTTCCCTACTCACTAGAACAAAGATGTCCCTAAACCTGCTGTAAGGAAGGCCAAACCCACTTCCCGTCAACCCCCCACAAGCCAATCTGATGGTGAATTTAAAAAATCCTTTCCAGTCCTCCTAGAAAGCAGCAGCTAGTGTGATGCCCACAAGAAGTTCTGACCAAATGTATTATTTTGTCACCTCAAGGGATGGAGGGTGGGTGCTGCTCCTCCTGATTCAGAGAAAAAGGACATCTCACACCAGACTTGCCCCTTTTCAACTCCCAGAGTCTTCCATTCCCTGCAGAAGAGTCAGCATGGCCACACTGACCCCAGTCTCTCTTTTCCTGCAGCTTCCGAGCCTCTTTCTCATCCTCTTCCCCTTAAAGCACTATTCCCTCTACCCTGAAAAGACAGACAAGATGCCCAGCCCCCTGCCAGTTAAGGTGTGGTGTGTTGTCATTCTAATTACTATTAAAGCAATGAGCTTGGCTACGAGAAAGAGCCAAGAAGAGAGGCTTCTTTCTCAGTCAGTTTCCTCTTCTTCAGAATCCTACGTCCTAGGAGGAGGAAGTGAAAACTTGACAGCCTGTCATCAGGAATCTTCACAAAACAAAAATTAAATTTAATTTTACAGCACAATTCCAAAGATCTCAGGGGCTTTAACAAATTGACATAAAACTATGCAAATTATCAAAACCATTATGGAAAAAAAATCCTAATTTTCACCCGAACAGCCAGAAACCTAAAACACAAAGCAGCAAAAACATCCATAAAATAAAATGCAAGTCTTTGGTCTTATTTGAAAGTTGCCAGATATATGTGTAGCAGGTATCAAAGGTGTTGAGTTCCTAATGTGCTGGCCTTCCATTTTTTTCTTAAAGATGCTATCTTGGGACCTCTAGCAATTTAAAATATCACCAATATCAATTACCAAAAGAGCCAGAGAATGTCTCTTGAGGAAGCTATTGCTACTGTACGTTATTTAGGGCTTTATGCAACAAATAAAACCTTGAAGCGCACACACTCATAAGCAATGAGTTCAGAACATACTAGAAAATATGCTACAGCTTAATTTAAAAATCCTGTTTGATGATGATTTTTGCAAAACCCACTCAGGAGTACATGCTGTAGAATTTATCTTTAACATGTATCTTATGTTAGACATTGGGTAGTGCAGCTACTAGATATTTAGTCTTATCGACATACTGGTATCCCAAAATGTGGTCATGGTAAGCCTAGCAAGCCAGTCTCCTTTTTAAAACGTCGTCACTCATGTGGAAGTACCTTTTCAGAGCTGTTGTTATTACGACCTATTTATCTCCATATCTTCAGTAATAGAATTTATAAAATATTTAGGCAAAATATGGTGAAGTCCAAATCATGGGAAAGTTTGAGAATGTTTTCTTGAAAAGTAAATATACTGATTATAATATGTCATATATTTTAAAATGTATTTTACTTTATTCATTACTAAGGCACTTTTTGTATCTTTGGGTGGGGGTACCTTAAGTTTTGAGTCAAGCATAACCTATATCTTCTGAAAAATGTATGGCTGAATTTACTGTTTTTTTTCTTCTCTGCAATCACAATGCATCTCTCCTGACATTATATTTGGAGATTGAGCAAATAATTATGTTGTCACAAACAGGATTATGACTTCACATGAGAAATTAAATGTCAAATGCAGATAAACTTATCAATTCTGCTTACCCTTATGTAAGCTTTCAAAATAATCAGGCACAAGGGAGAATAAGATCAAGATACATAAGGCCTGGTTCAAGTACAAAACTATTAATAGAAGTTGAAATTTACAAGGTCTGTGCTTGAAGTTCAAGTGAGTCCTCAAAATGTAGTTTAAGAGCCTGTTCAGGCATGAATTTTATCTGAGATGAGCAAAAATTTTCTTATAACCAATACAGTTGAAGTTATCCAACAGGACGGAGCAGCTCATGACAGCATACTTAAAATGATTCTTAACATGTAAGTAAGATGAAAAGATTTAAAACAAATTCTTTGTCTGGATGCTCCATTTATATGGTATATATTTCAGCCTAATAATCAGGGCTTACTGTGGGTCAGCATGTCATATCCCAGTGGTGCCTAGTGAGATGGAGGGTTATCTTATATGTCAGCTAGATAACCCTGTGAACAATTGTGAGAAGGCAAGATAATGGGACTGAATTCTGAAATGAGGTCAAATTCTGAAATAAGACTGGAAATATTGTGGAACAATGTGTTACATGTGGGCATAGTAATACTACTTATGAAGGCAGTCACCTTTTGCCATGATTAGTCATTTATGTTTGAAAATAATCCTTTTTAATAGTGTACAATTAAAATGAAGGAGAATGGTAAAATCAGGTACGTAATCCTATGCTGAAAAAAAAGGCTAAGTAGAAAATCACTTTATCTCCAGTGGTTTTAGCTTTTTTATTTTAAAAAATTTTCATTGCATATTATCTGTTTAATTATTACTACAGAATAAACTGATAACATTTATCATAAACTGTTGGCTTACATACTACCATATTAACATTGCATTATAACCTATTATCTTGTAAAGTTAGCATTATAGAGTTAACAAAATAAGAACTTTGTAAATAATGTATATATCTTTGAATTGTAATAGTTTTTAAGCAAATATTACATCGTTTTTGTCAGTCTTAACAAGTTGTACTTACATTAACACTAATATAAATCTAACTTCCTTTCATTGCAAGTTTATAAATACTTAAAACATTTAGTTATTTGCTGTGTGTTATTTTGCAAATGAAAAAAAGTGCTGATGATTAATAGTGTTCGTTTGAACAGTGAAACCAGACACACAACATACTTGATTTAATTTTCAGAACCATTATAGGATAATATTGATATGAGTGATTGAAATAACTCAGTCTTTATATGTAAGAAGAATATTAAAGTTTCAAAGTAATCAGAATGTGTGGTGAAACTGCCATTAGAGCTAATTTGAATTTGCCTTATTAAGTTCCCTACTTGACAATAGGAAAATAGACTACTGCATATATATATATATATGCAGTATATATTTTAAGATTTTCACAAAAAAACTTTCTCTATGGAAACACTTCTTTTCAGTATTATACAGATATTGCTTTCACAGCTTTGGTAATCTCTTTGGCTTTTGAACTCTCACTGTATGTGATGTTTTATACTGCATTGTAGACTTATTTTCTTTACATTAGTATTGCCTCAGACCCCTAATGCTACTGCAGTCATAATATATAACAAGAGCTTAGTGACTTATGTAGCCTTTGGTCAGCCAGCAGAGGCCACTCACAGCTTGCTACTAAAGCTGGACATGGAATTGAAAAAGTTTTTTTTTTTTAATCCCATTTTGGTAAGCTGTCACTGTCATAACTAATCATAATGCTAAGCTATCAGGCAAACACTTCTGCTCCTGAGTAATTCTGCTCACATGAGTAGAACTATTCATGTCTTGAATGTTTGTGGGATTGGACCCTGTTTTTCCTATGATAAATCATGTAGTAATGGGGGAAAAAACCTGCCACTTTTTAAAATGTACATTTCAATTGGTCCAGCAAGGGTTTTTTTTTAAAAAGTATATCTATCTTATGTATTTAAGTGCCATCCCATCAATGTGGTACCTGAGTGCCTCACAATTTCCAGTGTATTTATCCTTGTAGTACTCCCATGAAGTAGGGAAGTCTATTCTAGTTTTTTGCAGAGGGGACCCAAGGCAGAGAGTCTGTATTTTTCTTCACTGCAGCTGGGAGAATGCTTTCCAGTGTGTGTAGATAGATATGTGCTGGCTCGGCTTGTGCTAGCCTGCTAAAAATAGTAGTGTAGCTGAGGATGCACAGACAGTAGGTACAAGTAATGGCTTGGCCTGGGTGCCTGCATATGTATCCAGGGGGGCTGAGTATGATTATACTTAGGTGTACGACCTCCACTGTACTGTTACTTTTAATGCCTGAGCTCAAACAAATCTAACACATCTGTCTACCTGTACTGAGAAGAGTGTTTTCATCTGCAGTGTAAACATCACTACATTAAGTAGGACTTCAACCTAAAAACTATATTGACTTCTAAGTGAACTGCTAAAATAACTGGCAAGGATTATTTGTATATATAGTATGAACATCAGCACTTGGCATTCGCTTTTTAAACCAGAAGGGATCTATTTTAATTTATTTAATTATTTTTGTTAAAGTATTTTTCTCGTGCATAAGAGCAACAATGCTAGAAAATTTCACCTAGTACTTTATTCTGATACCTAATAAGGTACAAGTAGCTACAATACAGGCTTTCCTTTCCTAGCACAATACTTCTGTGAATCATTTCTTAACTAGGAGAGGCAACCCATACTGGAAGGGTAATTCTGTGTGTTCGGATGATTTTATGCTATCCTGTGATTTTGTTGCCAGTGTGTCTCTTTAACAGAAGATGGCTTGAATGGAAAAACAGCCTACCTGGTTTTTGTTTGTAAGGAAATAATTTGGATTAACTCCACTACAATCAATTCTTACCCATTGCAGCATTCTCAAAGCTGCTTCTGGCCTAGGCTGTCTCAGACGCACAAATCCTCGCCATGTCATGTTTAGTGGTGTGGATGGGATGTCAGTAAAACAAACCATAGAACTCCTTTCATTTCTGCTAGAAATTTCGTCTTGATTGGTAGACATGTTTCATTTAAATAGGGAATGTGGTTGTAAATGTTATACATATTTTCGTTTGGGGGCATTTTAATGCTGTTTTCTGAATTAGGTAGCAGAGTAAACAAATTAAATTTATTACGTAATTCATAGTTGTGATAAAATTCAATTTACGTTATTTGACATTCACCAATTCATAAAATTCATTGGACTACATTTTTGCTTTGGATGTTCAATTGTTCATGTTTCTAAAGGGAGGATATGGGTTTTTTGTTTACAATGCATTTATTCTATCTCCCCTGTTCAGTAACACAAAAGAATTTCTTCATTCTACTTTTTCACATACTCATTCTTTTCCACAGTCCTGGTTTTCTCTGTGACTAACTTAGCTTCTTTCTTCCCTTCATTCTGTCTATTGAAAACTCTGACACCGGAATAAGTCCTGAGCCAAGGTCCAGGGTTAAAAACGTTCCAGATAATTTTCCGTAACAGTTTCCAGTGTTACTCAAAGAATGTTCATACCCAAGATGGCTTTCTATCAAGTCTGTTTATTTTAGTTTCATAATGTATCTTTCCTGTTTGGGTCGATCCTAAAATCAATGGAGACAAAATGTAGGTATATTGAATTTAACCAAAAAAAAATTTTTACTTTTAGAATTGAAATTTAAAAGGTGTTATCTGTTCTTTTGTGTAACATTTAGACACTTACAGGTAGGCTTTTCTTCAGTCTGTGATACCAAACTAGTTTAGCTTCGTTAATCTTTCAAATGAGAATCATGTATAAAGGGGGGTAAGGATAGTTTGATCAATTGTCTGAAATGAAACTTGAAAAAAAAATGTATAAGGCCATGAAGTCACTTGAGGATTTGTTTAGTTTTGTTTTTCACACCAGAGGCAGGGGGGAGTTGCTATGATGTGTATCATTTTACCCACAGTGATGAATTAGGGTCCCCCCCCTTTTTTTTTTAAATGCAAACAAAATAGTAGACTCTCTTCTTGGGTGTTTTTTGTTTCTTTGTCTGTTTGCTCTCAGACTAGTGTGTTGTTTTTTTATCTGTTTCTCTTGAACTGATTGCCTTCATTTATCACTTATGTACATTTTACAGGCACAATGGTTGAACACAGTAGCGGGCAGTCATATAGAGCCTGCCATGTTTTAAAATTGCTGTTCACTTCCAAGTAACACTGTCAGATTAAGAATCATAAAAAGAGTAGCAGCAAACTTCTGGGTCTTGACAAACTGGCAAGGAGTCACTGGCAAAGCATTTGCACTATGGAGACATAAAGCCTTGAGGGAGTGGGCTTTGATTGACCGAGCACCACTGAGCTAGAACAGTGGGTTATACAATAGAGAGGCCCTTCTCTGGAATGGCAGTCTGCCACCAGAAGTGTTTGTCATTGGGGGCACTGGAGCAAGAGAGCATTTGGAGGATGAATAAAAATGTAATAGAGAAATCAAACCAGGGGATGCGGGAGCTGTGTAAGCACGATAACTTTTTAAAAACATATACTGAGGGTGTAATATTAGCTGAATATTCTTGAAAACTACCAATGAAAATTCATTTTTTTATCTCTTGTTAGTCTTTTTAATTCAGATCTTAATGTATTGTAATATTATATTGTAATACTAATCATGACAGTCTGGAAATGAGATGTTTTGGATCTCAGAAGAAGGAGGAAGTAAACATGCAGGTGGGGCACATACTTATATACATCTTTCTGTAATATGCTATCCATGCTAGTTTAATCATGAAAAAGCAGTGGAGTTGGATGCAAAGGAAGCTGTTTTCCTACTCTTCCAGTCAGGAAGGAAATAAAATCGGTGATAATAAATGGGTGATAAAAATAATAAAAAATTGCTTTTAACAAGGATAATGAACTTTAAAGAATAGATGTTTTATTTCTTTCCTTGATGTGATTTAGCTTTATTTCCTATAAATTGGAAATTATAGAACTTGTGAAATAAGGATAATTTATAATGGATAAATTGTATTGCTACAGTTGAGTTTGTATCAGTTTCTGTTATAAATCCCTATTTTCTGAGGTGTATCATTTGAATTATAACATTTTGTTTTGGACTAGAACTGGTTATGTAAAGTCTTAAGCTTGAAAACAGGGATTTTTTTCCATTTTCTTTTTAACAGGTATTGTTTCAGTTCAAGTGTTTGAAGCTATTGGCATTTGAAAACTACTATAAGCTTGTGAATGTGAAGGCTTTTTTGTTATGTCTAGAGCTGGAATTGCTTTACTTATTAAAATGAACTTTTATATACCAGTTAATCTGAAATGTGGATTTATACCAGGTGCTTTGTAAGAAGGAAAAATAGGCCAAAATCTTCCCTTTAAAAAATAGGCTCGTGTATCTGAGTAGCTGAGGTTCAGTAAAACTTTTCTAATGTTTTATAGCATATTCACTGTACAAACATGATGGCTAAAGTTAGTATTTCAAATCAATGATTATTTAAATAATTTCTTTAAATTAATTTCTCTTGCAAAAATTCTCTTTTGCTAAATCTGGTCTCTGACAGCCCTCTCTTCAGTAAGATAATTTTTTAATTGCATGCAAGATGGAATATTTATAGACAATATAATTTTCAATGGAGCTTTCAAATATTTCCCCAGTATTATCTGAAAAGATGGACTTCCTGTCACTCAAATAGGTTCTGTTCTTTCCACAGTAACATAAAATCATCTTTGAGATGCAAAAACATTTTAATATCAATAAGTTGTATCCTACAGCAGTTGAGCTATAGATACTATCTGCTTTCTCTACATACATGGAAGGGATGCGGGATTGCCCTGTCACACCAGAAAAAGTAGATCCACCACTGGAAGAGATGCGATCCTTTTCATCTTCTCCATCAGGACGACTTTTTTAACAGAAGGCATGAGTCTCACAGGGTACAGGCCTGCTGTGTCCTGTGTACCCATAAGTCTAGTATCCTTGTGCTTTTCAATCACGGCTCTACTTGGATCCCTCAGGTATGTGGCCATGTGCCCATAAGACAACATCCTCTTCCCCGTTCCCTTCTAGAGTTAGACCTTCTTTCCCCTAAGAATGAAGTGAATTGATAGACAGACAATTCATCCTGGAAACAATTCAATCATCTCCCCCCAATGAGGAAGTCAGTCTTTCTACACATTGTCTGACAGATGACTTTAAGATGTTCCAAGATATGATGAAGCATACTGACTCTTCCCCCCCCACCCCACCCCCCCACCTCACCGGAAGCAGTGCAAGAGAAGTCATGCACAAGCTGCTAAACATTTTGCACGTTTCCATGACAGGTACACTCCCAATATCTATTAGCAGGTGATTGTTAGAGCCTGTAAAGAACTTCTGGTATACCCTAATATCAATACCTGCCACTTTCAGAATGGCAGATAGATAATACAAAGTTCCTCCAAAAGGCTTCAAGTACTTCTACTTACATCTGAGGATCACTTGTTGTTGCTGCTGTGCAGGAAAAAATGAAGTAGCAAGGGCCTACTGATGCAACCCCAAGGGAAATTTATGCTAAGAGACTGGATTTTTTTTTTTTTTAGCAGAAAGGTCTACTACTCTGCTAATCTGTAGATACTCATTCCTACCACCAGGTACTTCTGGCTAAATATGACTATCTTCACTCAGACAAGTTGTCTCAGTTTATGGAAAGACTCCTCAGGAGAACTGAAAAGAATTAATATCTATCATGCTAGAGGGATAGCTGATATGTAAAATTTCTCTGCAGGCTGTTTTGGATGTGTCTGATACATCACATCCCTAGTCACATCATTTGCAATGTGGTGATCTTCCTGACTGGAGTCATTGAGATTGACTGGGGAGGTCCAAACTACAATAGAGAATCTTTCATTTGAAAGCTGTAACCTCTTCAATTCAAAATGGAGTAGGGCCCTGCGTTCGTTAAAGGATTCTAAAAACACTTTGCATTCTGTAGGCTAGGACACTCCAGCCCTAAGGAGAAAGCAAACCAGACCTCCTTCAGACAGGGTCTGTCTTCTCCATAGTTTTATAACCCATAGAGTTTGGAACCACTGAGGCGGAAGCAGAGGTTTCAACCCAAATGACCCACCACCTCCTCCTTTGATACAGTGCACTCTCTGACTTCTTCTCAATAGCATGTTTCATGCCCCTGTGGAAAGTGTGGCAGAACTTCATAGGGTTTCCTCCCTTCCCCTTCCCCATTTTGGCAACCACCTTACCTCCTTTTTTTTAACCTGAAGTAGGATCTCCACAGACTAGTGGGTATGAGAGATTGTCAGCAATGGGTTTTGAAGATCATTCCTAAACCCCACCTATCTTCCCCATTCCTTTCCAAGGACGCCTCTTACAAGATGTTATTGAATCAAGAAGCAGACTCTCTCCTGCATCTCAGAACAATAGAAAAGGTGCACCTAAACTTCAGGGGCAAGGATTTTTATTCCAGTTATTCTGTTATTCTAAGGAAGATAATGGGTTTGCATCCCATTCTGGACTTTCAATGTCTCATCAGTCATTTCAAGTTCATCAGAATAATGACTTTGCTTTAGTAATTCCCTTTCTAGATCCTCAAAACTAGTTCATGGCTCTCAACCTTCAAGTTGCCTATTTTCTTATTTCCATGCATCTGACTCACAGGAAATACCCAAGATTCCTAGTTGGAATATCTAACTACCAATACAGAATCTTGCCCATTAGTTTTGCATAGCACTGAAAGTATTCATGAAGTATTTGGCAGTTGTTACAGCTCACTCAAGGAGAGAAGGGTTTCAGGTCTACCTGTATACCAATGACAAGTTGATCCAGAGAAGGTCAGCCTACTAGGGGTCCTCGCATAACCTTTAAAGTTCTTCTCCACTGTTACCTGATCTATACTAATTATATTGATTATTTAAGAGTTCCCAGTTAACATTCTGAGGTTTGATGGGTTCTTGTCCCAAGATCAGGCCAAGTATTATTAAAAATATTGTTCAGTTGGGACCCTTAATGTGCACAGTTGTAACACTGGCACTTAGGAAAATTATTCTGGTTTTTGTAATAGTTTTAGTAATATAGTTAGCAAACTCTCTACCCCAGCAAGGTGCAAATAGAGATAATACAGAATGTATGTTAGAACATCCGTATACTCAAATCATCCCTTGTAGAACAACCTGAAATGTTAGCCATTTCCTTCTCATCAGCCTCGTCAGTGGCCCTCATCCTGGCATCTCCCAAGTACATAGGCTGAGATACCACTTACATGATATGTTTCACTGATGCCACTATATTTAATGCATATTTAGTAGGAGTTTCTCGTCTCTTCCTTATTTGTATAGCCTCTCCCTACTAATATATACCATCATTGTCATTAAAGACGGTCTCAAAATGCGTATACACAAAAAGTTGCAAAGGAAACCTTAAATCTGGCATTTCCTGACTTTTGAGTGCTTAGACCTGAGTATTCTCAATTTAATTTTTAAAACATAATGTTCTAATTTCGTCAAAAAATTCAAACTGAAAAACAGAAATGTAATTTTGTGGAGCTATATTGACCTCCACATTGCGTATCAGCAGGGATAGAACATTTATATGCACAGAACAGGTCTCTATCACATGAGCGGATGGAGTGGACCAACACGTATTGGTACCAACATGTATTTTGCACAGTGAGTTTCACAGCTATTTGCTTAATAGCAGAAGAGTGGGGCTCAAGTATCTTAGGTTCAGTTCTAGGCTCTAGAGGGGAATGAACGCCAGTAGTTGCAGAATTCACTCTTTCCCCCAGACCTGTCCTTGTCTCTCTTCCTCTTGTTTATTGCTACTATCCCCCAGCCTGTCCCTTTCATTCTTTCCCCCTCTCCTTCTCAAAGAAGCATCCTTCCCTCTTAACTTTCTCCATTTCCTCACCCATTCCACACTGCTCACCTCAGTGCATTCAAATGAAGCAGTCTCCTCTTCCTTCTCCACTCTGCCTAAGTGCCACTAGGGAGAGTATTGAGAGTATAATAGAGACATTTTCCTGGCTCTATTCCTGTGCCTACTGTCAGAATAGACCCCAGCAAGTAGGAGGAGGAAATGCTGGGAAAGTTGTGCTCAGCTTTGAACTGGAGCATAATCGGTGTAAATGGAAACTTCAGGAAATGTAATTAACAACCTCTAACAAATTATTATTGAATATGTGCAAATAATGATTTTCAAAGGCTTATAACACTGCCGTATTTGTTTGCATGGAGACAGCAAAAGACATTTCTATGATCCAGAGACAGGCCTTGCAAAATTTCAAGTTTACCCCCAAAAGCTTAGTAGAGCTTCGCAACTAATGGTTCTAAGAATTCTTTTCATCATTGGCAAAAAAAAAAAAAAAAAAAAGTAATTTTCCCTACCCTTGTTTTAGGAAATAGCTGAATTTTGTTAAAACTAAAATAACAATAATAATAATTAATAAAAAAACCTGAGGCAGTTACCCAGCATAATGGTTTGACAACATTATAAGCAACTGAAAACAGTTGGAAATTAAAGTGTTAAGCAACATTAGCCATAAGCCTTGCAGCCAAAACTTCCTATAATATAATATTTTTTATCCATGAATCTTAAAATGCTTTATAGTGGTGATGAAGTATCATTATCCTTACTGTAAAGATAATTTTTGTCCAGCGTCACACATCTAGTTATTGACAGAGCTGGGAATAGAACTCAGGTCTTCTGACTTGCAGTCCTGTACCCTATCCAACCTATGTACCTATAAAATTGTTTTGGAGTTATAATGACAGCTGTGGAAGATCTCTATTTAATCCACTCCAGTGTCTTAAGAAAGAAATGTTGCATCTAAAATACTGTACTGATATTTGGATGGCTTAATTTTTGGATGCCCAACTTCAAGCACCTTAAGGAGTCTGATTTTCAGAGGACAGGTGTTCTTCACTTTCTGAAATTCAGATTTTAAGGTATCCCAAATTGGGATCTCTCAAACTGAGGAGCTCAAAATCATTAGCCAATTTTGAAACTCTTGGTCACAAAGTTTGGGTATGTACACCTATTTCTTATATGTGCTAGTAATAGTAAAATATTAATTTCCTCAATCACATGATAAAAAGATCTTCTAGGTTTGTTATTCTGATTGCATCTTATCACATGCCCCTCTATAATGACCCACTGACTCCCTTTTCTCCATCACTTTAATGCACACTTCCTGTTCTCTACTGCATGGCCTACCATAATAGCCCTTCGTATTCTTGTAATGCCTCCTTCTGCCCCAACAATGATGCCATACTCAATGTCCTGCCACTCTATTTCTCCCACAAGTATATCTGTGCCTTTTTTTCATTTCTGTTCTTTTGTGTGGAGTCCCCTTCCTATTCTAGTTTTCCAAACTATTATTCTCCATTTCAATTCCTCCTGAAATCTCACTTCCTCTGTGATGTGTGCAAATAGGTACAGTTTTATAACTTTATCTTCTGTATTTTAAAACATTAAAAGCCCACTAATGTCTATATTATTAAAACTGAGTAACTTCATATTAATATTCTGTCACCTCTTGTCATCCTCCTTCACAACCAACCCTACCATCGCATTCCTGGCAGTGATTCTAAAATTGACTACTTATCTTTGAGGCAAGCACATTCTGTGTCTTCTGAGAAGCTCCCTACACATCTTTGAATATGAAAATAGTATGTACCATATTCTCTAGAGTGGTGCAGATGTAGTCTGGCACTAAAGCCATGCAATTTAGTGCAAACGTGAATCCTACAGCATTTGAGAGCTGCTGTTAATGGTCTCATGCCTGTTACCAGAGGCATAGCCACTGGTGGGTCTGCCCTGCAGCCTGCTCACCTTAGCCCCCAATAGCAGAATGAACTTTGCCACCGGCACTGTCTCTTCTGCTCCACTCACAGTTGCGGGGCCAGGTGGCCATCAGCAGGGCAGAGGTACCACTGCTAACGGATCAGATGTACCGGCACCTCTGCTCTGCTCACAGCAGCCCAACAGCTCTGGCGGGGAGGTTCTCTCTGCTGCCGGCCCAGGATCATGGCTCTCCCACTCCTTTGCGAGTGGGGGGGGAGCTTCCAGTCACATGACCGGAAGCTGCCCTTGGCTAGGCTCACCCTAAACTTGTAGGAGCCCAGCCAGAAAACAGGAGCTTGCTATGCCCATTGCTGGTTACTGCAGTAGAAGAAGCAGAAAGAAGGGGTGGCCAGGATAGTCCTAGACCACACTGATTTTTGGCTGTGCTTTCAGCCCCTTAGAACTATTTGCAGGTAGTACGAATTATGGAAGCCCATAGGCTACATGTGGAGGGATTGGCCAGCACTAGAACAAAGCGAATACGAAGATGGGGTGCACTATGCAAAGTCCACTGTAATTCAGTATTACACTCACACAATTACCTCTGCTCTATGTAGTTTAGTTCACTTGCATTTATTTTCACTTTCGACATCCTGAGTTGTACTCTGCCCTCTAGTTCATCTCTCCTGGTTACTTCTACTCTAGAAAACTACCCTAGACATTCAAACATCTTATCAACTTTCGGAATGCTGCCATTCTTAACTGGGGGAAAAAATACTTTAAAATATTTTCCTCTTTCATCTCAATTAAGGTTATCTAAATTCCAGTACTGTCAGTGTTCAGTCCTGGGCTAATTAAATATTTAAGATCCATTATCTCCTGGACCATCAAAACAATGAGCAAATGCTGTGACACATTTGAAAGGGGTTTTTCTGTTGTAACTCAAGTAGATCATGAGAGATCAGACTTTAAAAAAAATTCTATACAAGTTTGATTTTAAAGTTAACCTTAAGTCATGATGTGTTGCTGTCTTTTTCTCTCCTTCCTTAGAAGTAAATTCTTATTGCCCAGCAATTTGCTTTTATCTGTGGAAGGGTAGAACAAATAGTTTTAATGTATTTATTAAAAATCTAAAAAATCCTAAAAGATTTTCTGTAAAGTATGTGGCAGAAATAGTATTCAGAATACTATTTATTGGATGTAAAAATTTAATTGGCTTTTCCACAGTATGCACTAAACTCACACATTGGTTAGGTGACTGTCCGAAATTCATGTCCCTAAAATATTTATGCAATCAAGACTGTGGGTCAATATTTGAAAGCTATTTTTATGCTTACTATGATGGGTCCTGGAGATGGACTTTTTTATCTTCTTGGATTTCCTTCTGAGCACTGGGAATTCAGTACATATAAACAGCTGTAGACAGTTCCCGTAATGTCTTCTAATGGACAGACAACTTAACCAGTTTACTAAGCATTCATCTTGCTTGTGCTGTCCTGCTAATTGACTCCTTCCTGGAGCAAGACAAGGAAGGCAACCAACTTCTTTACTGGAAGACTCGGAAGCCATCCATATCTGATATTGCTAAAACACTGATGCCCTCTAAAGTGTATTGTTTCTCACAAAGAAGGGCAATGTTGCAAATCTAAATTTAATATATACTTAAGTGTTAACCTCTTATAATAATCAATATACAGCATAGCATACATATCCATGTGTGTGTGTTGTGCATTTAATTTTATAAATCCTCTGTGGCTATTTAGTAACTGAAGTCACCTTTGATATGTAGGAGAAACCTTAGCAGTATACTTCCTGATAAATCGTAACTCGATTGAGAGCACTTTTATATTGCAGTATAAATTAGATATAAATCATATTGCTTTATATTAAGATATTGTTTTATACGTGACAGTTTATCAGGAGGATTTTCTTGAAATGTCCATGCTTATTAAATTTTGGATTATGTATTTCAAGCGAGCTGGAGACTTAAACATTTTCCCATAAGTATGGCTACAGGTAAACAACCAATTTTAGTCCAGAAAATAGCTTCTGCTTCTGTCAACATGTTGTTTATTTTCTCCCTGAGATAAAAAGTTCAGTTTTCTGATATTTGTACCAAGATAAAGTCAGTAAACAAGATTAATATAGTGTGGAAAAGGTTGTCAGCAGCCCTGGCAAAGGAAATAAGTTGCCTGTACACAGAACATACTGTAAACTGAATAAAAGTGTCAGGTCCACCATGAGATAATGTGATCATGAACCTTTAACAAAGCATGACATAGGCACAGTTGGTTTTTCTTATACCCACAGTGTAGAAAATGGATTACTATATTCCAGGGATACCCGCTGGAATAGCATGAAAACCTCATTTTGAGATTAATGCAGGATGTAACTCTCTAGAGCTGAGTCACATGTTTACCTCTGGTGTTCAAGGAACAGTTTGGTTATTAATGTTGTAATCAGGAAGTTACATATATGCTTAAAATGTTCTAGTTCATTAACCATTTCAAAGTCCATATTTGTCAAATAATGTCTTACACAATTTATAAGATAAAATATAACATTACAGGGGAAGTTGTTTAAAAACTTCTATTGCTCTTTATTATTAAGTGAATAAACAAGATTGCTATCACTCCATTAAAATTTGATAATTAAATATCAGATATCGGTGTCTGGAAGCTCTCTTGCTCACTGTATACATAGATTTACAGATGAGATATTTTGAGGCAGCAAGTTATAACGCTGCTACATCTATTGGTTTGAGATATTCTACCCATTATAATGAAATTCCCCAGCTTACAGATAGGGAATTTTTGTAGAAATGGGCAAAAATTTTGAACCTGTGAAACTTTGTAAAGGCATCTGTAGTATTACATGAAACGTTTTCCAAATGTGGACTTTAAGATGCCTTCTCCTTCTGCATAAAAATGTGTAAGAGTAAAGGAAACTTGCTTTTATAAAACTTTCACTGATTTGTTCTCTTCAAAAATGCAATATATCATCCTCCAGATGAGTGATAGCCTGTCAAATGTGGATAAAGAGAGAATCCATAGGTAAAAAAACTAACCCAAACCCCAGAGGTACCGGACAATATGTGCATATCAGCTGTTTGTTTGTGTGATTTCCAAGTCTGCTTTCAGTACTGCCAGCATGGCTGATTTTGTTGTCTGACCTTGGTCATCTTGTGATTGTAAGACTTTATCCACTGGAGATTTTAATTGTAAGAGGACTTGCTGATCCAGAGAGCAATAACTTCAGCAAACACTTTCTGCATGTATGCAGCTTCAGCAGGTGCTCCTAATGCCCATTAACTCTACCTTTTGTCTGCATGAATAGCCGTTATTGTCCACCTATACCAAAAGAAGGACAGGAGACCTCAGATATGGTTGAATCAGGCCACAACTTTATTATTAGATGTTTGGGATGACATGGCAGATAAAAGCGTACAGTTTAGGTAACCCCATGATCATTTAATAATTACCAGGAGGGTTGCTTCCTCCAGCTACGCTTCTTTTTTCCATCCAGGTGCCACAGCCAGTCCATTGCTGTAACCTTCCCATCCACCCCCACTCATAAGAGGGTTAAAATAGGCAATAAGAAAGGGGGGTTGGCTCACTGCCATACCATTCAGAAAAGCTCCAAATGTTCTCTTCTCACACCCCCCCATCTCATTCCTTTAAACAACAGCTCCTTTTTAAGGCCTTTTCCAAGCCAATCATCTGTTCGCTATATATCTTTCCTATGGAGTACTTGCACTGGACGTCTGCTTCACATTTATATAATGAGTTGCAGCCTACCTCCTTTTATGCCACACAGGAACAAAGTGCTCCCTGAACCCTCTGTTGGGGAAGGCAACAAAATTCCTTGGCTAATCTGGTGGTAAGCGAACAATTCCTTCCCCCCCCCCCCCCCCCCCTAAAAAAGGGGCAGCTAGTGGAATCCCCACCGCAGGTCTTGACCAAACCTAGTATTTCACCACCTAAAGGAGAGGAGGGTGGGTGCTGCCTCAGCCTGCTCCATCTAAAAGGGGGCTAATACACAGCGCTGTCCCTTTTAAACCCTTCTGCCCATTTGGTTCAAGGGGATGAGTCAGCCTCACCATGCTATCATCTTGCCCCATTTTGCAGCAGTTTAATTTCTTTCCTACCCTCCACAGCCATAAAATACTGTTCCCTTCATTCAGGCCAGACAAATTTCTCCCTGCTTAAAGGTGCAGTGTGGTCATTCTGCAGAAGAGCCGGAGACTGCTCTGCTATAGTAATGCATAATGCCACAAAACCATATTTTCCATATATACACCCTTTTCAAAGCCTGTTGGTGCTGCATGAGGGGAGTTATATGATAAATATACAACTCATCTTTAAAAATGCTCATATTTCTTTAAGATTGCAGTTAAGATTAAAGAAGGGACAACAGAATATGGCAGCAATGTAATGCTATAGAAGTTAACATTTTATATGTACTTCTCACTCATCTTTTATTTTCATTAGCATTTCCTCTGTGTTGACAGCTATGGCAACTTGAGTTTTTGAAGGAGTTTAAGGGAGTAAGAGCCAGTAGAAAATCCCAGCTTTAAATCACAACTTTGTGGTGGTCTTTATTTCTTAAAGATAAATACAATTTGGATGTTATTTTCAAATGCACCTAAATCCCATTGTCAAATGTATTTAGGGACCCAACTGTGCAAATAAGCATCTTTTGGAATTTTCGAAACTATCAGGATGGCGCCTAACTTCTATTAACATCCCTCCAGGAACCTATTTGCATCACTGGACATGTAGATACATTTGAAAATCTGGCCATAAGGCTCCTAAACTTCTAAATCACATTTGAAAATTGGGATTAGCTCTTAAATCACTTAAGACAGTTTTAAAAATAATAATCAACTGTTATCAGTTGAAAGCATCTCTAATCATATTTACTGTACTTATTTTGTCTGTTTCTGCCCCATTAGGTATTATATACTCTTCCAGCATAAAAACATGAACTGTACATGTAATACAGCCCTGTAACTCGCATCATTTTAATTTTTTTTTCTTTTTTCTTTTAGATTACCACTCCTGGCCCAGGCAACAAAAAAGTAGTTCACTTGTCCCAAGATTCTCATCACAGTGAGTGAGTATCAGTGATGGTGTTGTCACTGTTTTTCTTCTTCTTCTTCAAGTGCTTTCTCATGACAATTCCAAATCAGGTGTGCGCACGTCGTATGCACAGTCATTGGAAGATTTTTCCCCTTGTGGTACCCGTTGGGCCGACGCAGGCGCACCCTGGAATGGCGCCTTCATGGCATTGTATATAGTGCCCTGTTGACCCATCAGTTCCTTCTTACTGCCCATGAGGGTCCTTGGAACTTCTGGTGCTTGCCTTAGGCAAAGACCGTTCCATTCAAACCTTCAGCAATGTTGTGTAAATAGTTTAAATACTTAAGTTAAGTACCCAGTTAGATAGCAATAGAGTTAGCTTACCAAAGATTGTCTTAACCCTAGCTAGGGGTCCAGGGCATGCCTTGGATCCAGGTAGTTAAGCCCTACAAAGCCTGCCAAAAACCTATGCCGAAAGGCTATTTGCCCAACTCCTGTCTCAAGTGCTTGGAAGAGTTGCACCAAACAGACGGTGCAAGATCTGCAAGGATTTTTGCCCTAGAAGTCTCAAACAAAGAAGTGCTCAACTCAAGCAGATCCTAATGGAGGCACTCTAGGATCGCAGGCTCTGGATCCGAGCACAGGGACTGCAGTGCAAGACCTGATGTCGAAGAAACCTTCGGCACCAAAGGAAGCCAGACCTCACTCATCTCCAGTGGAGAAGGTCACACGGCACCAGTCACGTTCACCAGTGCAGAAAAAGCACAGGGCCGAGAGGGCATGCTCGCTCAATAAGAGGCCTTCCTCCAAAGATTGAACCGTGAAACCTCAACAGGGTTGCCCAGCCCAAGGCCTCACAACATCAGACCTGGTAGGTGCCCAAGGGAGCCCTGTCAGAGTAGGAACCCATACATAGCAGGGTGACATCAAGGATATGCCATCCACTCCAGACATGTTGGAGGCGGCGTGGGACCTGATAGCCATGACTACTCTGGAAGTAGAGTGCAGGACACGCACTCCTCAGTGTTGAAGATCCATGGTACTGTCAAGGGGCAAGCCACCAGTGATGTTGAGACAGCACTCATCCCAACCCCAATCTCCATTGAGACAAAGGTCTCTGTCATGGCACCATTCACTTTCAAAGCAGGGATCCCTAATGAGGGGCAGTTCTCTATCCAGAAGTTTGATGTCCTGGCGTCGCTCCAGGTCCCAGCATAGATTTCCATACTAACAGCAATCCATATCCAGGGACAGATCATAGTCACGGTTCAGGTTACCATACTGGTACCAATCACCATCACAATGCAGATGTCTGTCCCAGCACCACTCAGAATCAAGATGATGGTCAAGGTTCAGGTGCTGATCATAATCCCGACACCGACCAGAGTCTCAGCCCTCGTGGGAGTCTCAGCATCGGTCTGTGTCCCGGCACTGGTCTCCCTATAGGCATAGCACTGGTTGACCTGGCATGGATCCCCATCATGCTCCAGATCCTCTAGTGGTATGTCAGCCCAGGCACCTTCATCACTGTCATGGTCACCAAAATCGGACTCCCAACCTTCAGAGCCCAAGACGAACATAACTATTTCAAGGAGAGAGCATAAGTTCCACCCGTCGCAGATGGGCCTCTGGCATGGACAGTGGCAGGTCCCTTAACAATGGCCATTCTGGACCCCCTGAGCATACCACCAAGCCCAGGAGTCTCACCTCAGTGGATACTGTTCCCTGATGTTGGAAGTAAGGTGGCATATACCCTAGACCACAGCTCCCTAAGACAGGGAATGGACACTTGGAGACCGGAGGCAAAGGGACCTCTCATCTGCTACAGTAAAGGACCCAGGGACAAGCAGGAAGCTCCCAGCTCTGAGGCACCCCCTGATGAGCGGAGAGGTCCTCAGTCAAGAGGAGCTAGAAGCCCAGGAGGGCCCAAAGGTGGAGCTAGAGCCCAAAGGCTTGTCCTCATCATCATCAGTCCCCGCCCCCATGGACAATAGGGCTCTACTTAGAAGGGTTGCCTAAAATCTGAACCTGAAGATGGAAGCGGTTCGAGAAGACATGGATCCTGTGGTGGATATCCTGGGTCCAGACGAACCTTCTAGGCTGGCTCTGCCTAAAATAAAAATAGTTCAGGCAACCTCTAAGACTCTGTGGCAGTCATCAGCCTCTAGCCCACCCAGAGCAAGAGGTATATAGAGGAGGTGCTTTGCCCCCTCTAAGGGTTTTAAATACTTGTTCAACCATCCCCAACCATGCTTGCTGGTGGTATCGGCAGCTAATGACAAAGAGAGGCAATGCCAACACCCAAGGCTAAGGAGCCGAAAAGGTTAGATATGTTTGGACAAAAAGTCTACTCCATGCGGGGGCCTGCAACTGAGAATTGCCAACCAGCTGGTAATTCTCAATAGATATAACTTCAACTCTTGGGACTTCATTTTGAAATTGGTCCATGGTGGATGAGAGGAGATTGGTGGCCAGACTGTTACTACCGACGGCGTTGGATGCTGCGGACTCGACAGTCAGAACCATGGCCTCGGGGCTGGCTATGAGAAGATTATCATGGCTACAGGTCTCAGGACTGCCACTAGAGGTCCAGTCTACAATCCAAGACCTCCCATTCGAGGGGGGTGGCCTGTTCTTGGAGCACACAGACTCCAAACTACACTGCCTAAAGGACTCAAAGGTGACTCTGAAGTCCTTGGGTGTGCACACCCCCATGACGCAACATAAGCATTTTAAACCACAGCCGAACTGCAGGTTCTACCCTCCACTCCAGGACTACATCAGAGGCAGGGGTAGGAGAGGGAAATATCAGACCTCTCAGCCCACAGACCCAGGTAGGGACTTGAGTAAACAGCTACCAGGACCAAAACAAATTTTTTGAAGGTGCGCCTGAAGGTGACACCCCAGGACAGACACCGTATCCTTCCCCCCCCCCCCCGCCCCTTTCCAGAACAGACTCTCCCATTTCTACTGTGCCTGGTCCTCAATAACATCAGACTAGTGGGTGCTGCGCACAGTGGAAAGGGGATATTCCATTCAATTTGTCTCCTTCCCTCCTTCCTACTCCCTCTTCAGGGACTCCAGTCATGAGCAGCTCCTCTGGAAAGAGGTGCAAGAGCTACTATGCTTGAGAGCAATAGAAGATATTCCTCAGCAGCTCAGAGGAAGAGGTTTCTACTCAAGATATTTCCTTATTCCAAAGGCAAGAGGAGGGCTCAGGCCCATCCTAGAACTGTGAAATCTCAACAAGTTCATAAGAAAAATGAAATTCCGCATGGTCTTCCTTGCCACAATCATCCCTTCCATGGATCTAGGGGACCGGTATGCCTCCTTCAACTTAAAAGAGGCCCATTTCCACATCTCGATAGTCCCACCCCAAAGGAGGTTCCTAAGATTTGTGGTAGCAGCAAAGCACTACCAATTCACAGTACTCCCATTCATGACAGTGGTGGCTACATATCTAAGGAAACCCTGGATACAGGTGTACCCATACGTGGACAATTGGTTGGTAAAAGCGAGCTCCATGGAGCAAGTGGAGGCCCAGGTGCGTTTCATGAGAAGGAAGTTTACCACTCTTGGTCTTCAGCTAAATGAAAACAAGTCCACGCTGATAACCAACTCAAAGAATAGAGTTTATTGGGGTGACTTTGGACTCCAGTGCTGCCAGAGATCCATTTTCAGACAATAGGGGACATTATCAGCTCCCAACAACAAGAAATTGCTTGACTCTTCCAAGACACGTAGCCTATTGCTTGTATGTGTTACAATACAAAAGGCTTCATCTCAGACTCTTGCAGCTGTGGCTGGCTTCAGTGTACAAACCTCACAGAGACTTCATAGACAGGTTGGTCTACTTACTACCACGAGTCAGAGTCCTTACAGGTGTTTAAAGGGTCCCATTTGTAAAGTCAGAGTCCCCCCTGGCTCTGGTTATAGACAATTCGGTGCGGGAGTGGGGAGGACACCTAGGTCCCCTGCAAACCCAAGGGCTATGGTCACAAGAGGTGTTCAGTCTGCACATAAACGTACAGGAGTTGAGGTCAGTCAGACTAGCCTGTCGTACATTCAAACACCACTTCCAAGGTGAGTACATCTCAGTGCTGACAGGCAACACTGTTGCAATGTTTTGTATGAACAGGCAGGGTGGTGAACCTTTCTCTCCCCTTTGCAGAGAAGTGATGAGACTGTGGGACTAGTGCATCGCGTATTCGATTCAGCTGGAGGTATCCTATCTCCCTGGCTCACAGGGAACGGGAATAGATTGGTGTTCGCTAGCCCATTGGTATCACGTTCCCTTAAGGGCCTAGAACAGTGGTTCCCAACCTGTGGCTTTCAAAGTGGCCCGCGGAACCCCTCCTGCTGCTTACAGAAAGGATCTGCTGCCTAAGCACCCAGGCAGAGCATGTTTCCACAAGGGTAAAAGAACAGCGCAGACTAGCAGGAGATCAGCAGGGACATTTGCTGAACTCTTTCCAACTGGCTGCCGTAGGTAGGAGTGCCTGGTAGCAGAGACTGGTGGTTCTTCAGGATTGTAAAAATGATACCGGTGGCCCTGAAGTTAATAAGGTTGGGAACCACCTGTCTAGGGAGACTCTACCCATCTATTCAGCGCCCTATAGCTACCTCAACATGGTGCTCTCAAAATTGCTGTGTCCTCCTTTTGAGCCCTTGACATCCTGCTCTCTTTTCTACTTATCATAGAAGGTTGCATTCCTAGCCGCCATTATTTCAGTGCGCAGGGTGTCAGAGCTCAAAGCATTGACCTCTGAAGCCCCGTACAATATTTTCCGTAAAGTTAAGGTACAGCTTCGCCCTCACCCAGCTTTCCTCTTTAAGGTGTTGTCCCAGTTTCAGTGTAGTCCGGAAACATTCCTCCCAGTTTCTTTCCCAAACCCCCACATGAATAACGCAAAGAGTATGTTTCACTCGCTAGATATGGGGTTGGCAACCCCTGGCACGTGTGCTGAAGCTGGCCCCTTATAACTGTCTGCCTCGGTGCGGGCGCCCATAACCCCTTCTGGCCCCGCTCCCCACCTCCTTACATCAGGGAGCATGCGCCAAAGGAGCCCCTGACTGGGGCCAAAGCAGCAGCTCCGTGACCGGCAGCTGCTCCTCCATCTCTGCTGCCCTGCCCCACCCCTCCTGGGAGAACAGCAGCAAAGCCGCGCTAGGCAGCTGCTCTCTCTCTCTGCTGGCCTCCTGGGAACACACGGGACCGAAGGTGCAGCACTGAGCCCAGCGGCTTCTCAGTCTGGACCCCTCTCCTCCCGTGGTGCGGCTTTGGTCCCACCGCGCCCATGGGAGGGGGACAGAATCCCATGGGCGCGGCAGGACCAAAGCCACACCGTAGGAGGGGAGGGGGCCAGAGGGAGAAGCCACCAGGCGCGGTGCTGCATCTTTGGTCCCGTGATCACAGGAGGCCAGCACAGAAAGAGAAAGCAGCTGCCTAGTGCGGGCACAGAGCTGCTGCTTCAGCCCCAGTCAGGGTCTCCTTTGGTGGGCTGCACGTACTCCCTGACGTAAGGAGATGGAGGACGAGGCCAGTAGGGGTTATAGGCGCCGCTCCAATGTGCCACGGCACTGCGGCTTCGCCCCAAGTGGATCCTCAGGCTGTGTGCTCGCTTCCACGGTTGCTACCCATTCTGATTGATCCCCTTGCTGGCCTCACCCTCGCCCCTGTCATGTGGCCCAGAGGTGCTGGGGGTGCCAAAATTTCCATCCAGAAGGAGGCTTGCTGGGTACTCACACTGCCTGGCTGATTCTCTGTGCTGGACCTACTCCTCTGGTTGGCCCAGCGGTGAAGTGGGGGGCTAAAGCAGTGTCCTCTCAGCCAAAGGGGCACTGTACCTGGCCGATCTACCCTACTGGAAGAGGTGCTCTGGGGGCTAACACTCTGCCAGTCTCCTTTTCCAGCTCTACTCCTCTCTTCTTTGGGCTGAGCATTGCTCCCAGCTGCCTTGGAGACCGCCTTAGAGTCAAGGTAAATTGACAAAAATGTCAGCTTCTAAGGAAGCAAAGTTAGATGTCTGTTCATTTCAATCTTTCTGGACTGATAAATTTGGATTTATTCAAAAGAAGGACCGTGCCATTTGCACTTTCTGTTGTGAAAGTGGTGTTTGTCGCACATCGTGTTCAGCGACATTTTCAAACGAAGCACGAGAAATCCTTCCTTGACAAAACAGACAAGACTGAATCAATCAAAAGGGCAGTGTCAGGATATGAGAAAGAAAGCAGTATTTTTAAACACTTAAGTGTCAGTAAAAATCAAGGCACTGAGGGAAATTACAAAGTTGCACGGTGCATTGTGAAAAACCAAAAGCCATTTACAGATGGAGAATATATAAAGGAGGCTTTCCTGAGTATTTCAGAGGTGCTGTTTAATGATTTGCCAAATAAAAATGCGATTGTAACTAGAATTAAAGAACTGCCTGTCTCTGCCAGAACAATTGAGAGACGCATAGGTGAAATGACAGAAAACTTTCATGAAAAGCAGACTACTGCATTGAAAGATGCAGCAGTGTTTAGTGTTGCAGTTGATGGGAGCATGGATATAATGACATGTCATGTGTAGCAGTTGTTGCAAGATATTGTGCTTTCAGTGAAATCCGAGAGGAACTTTGTTGTCTAATGTCCCTGTATGGCACAACAAAGGGGGGAGATATAGCAGAAGCTTTTGTAAATCATTTTGAAGAACGAGGAGTCGACATCAGAAAAGTATTTTGTGTGACAACAGATGGTGGTTGAAAAATGAAAGGGATTTGTGAAGTTACTTGAAAATAAAATTGGCCATCCAATAGTCAGATTTCACTGTATCATCCATCAAGAAAACCTGTGTGTTAAAATTTCAAATTCAGAGCTTAATAATGTGGTGAACACAGTGGTGCAAATTGTAATTTCCTTATTGCTCGATCTCCTTTGACTCATAATTTCGAGCACTTCTGGAAGAGATGGACAGTGATTATGATGACATTCCACTTCATAGCAGTGTTTGGTGGCTAAGTTGTGGCAAAGTTTTGGCACGGTTTCTGAACTGTTTTGATGCAGTCAAGGCCTTTTTGTCAGAAAAAGGACAAAATTTCCCTGAAATGGAACATGACAAATGGCTCTGCAAGCTCATGTTCCTACCTGACATCACTGGTCACCTAAATGAACTTAACCTGCACCTCCAGGGTGAAGAGCAAACAGTTGTTGATCTTTATGAAACCTGGAAGGCATTTGTTGCAAATCTAGCAGTTTTTTCTCAGGATATTCAATCTTCGACTTTCCGCTACTTCCGACACATAAAAGAACTATCAATACATTGCACTGTCAGTGTCGGTGATAATGAAATGTACATACAACATCTGGAATTGGACTTTTCTGAGACATTTCCAGCAGTTTGGCCCAATGTTTTCTTTTCTAATTACACCTGAAAACTTCACCAAAAGCAACATGGATTTGTCTATGTTTCAGTGGATAGATGTTGAGAATCTTGAAATGCAGCTCATTGAGTTAAGAAGCTCAGAATTATGGGCATCAAAGTTTAAAGATCTGCGCTATACACTTGAAGTTACCAAGAGTGATCATGGGGCCTTTATTCTGACATACTGGATGTCCCTGCCAGTGAAATTTACCTGTTTAAAGAAAATTGCGTTTGCAATGCTTTCAGCATTTGGGTCCACATACCTGTGTGAGCAGGTATTTTCACACATGAAGTCTGTCCTCTGCCACTCTCGGAGCCGGCTAACAACCAATCACTCAAAGGCATGTGTGCAGCTTAACGTATCCAAATTTCTACCAGACATTGGAAAACTCAGCAAGGAAAAGCAAAAGCGAAGATCACACTTTAAAAATTGCATTTTAATTTAATTTTAATAAGAATGTTAATATGGTTATTTACTTTACAACTATCATTGTATGTATGTAATCTTGTAGAGACGTGCTTAAACATTAAACAATGTAAATTAGTGTGAATCAATGAAAACTTGGCACACTACTTCTGAAAGGTTGCCCACCCCTGCTCTAGATGTTCGTAGGCCATTAGCTTTTTATATTGACAGGACTAGAACCTTCCGCAAGTCAACTCACCTATTCATGGCCATAGCAGAGAGAATGAGAGCCATGCCAGTCTTGTCTCATAAGATGTCCTAACTATACGTGCCTGTTGCGACCTAGCAGGAAGACCAGTCCCCACATTAATGGCACACTCCACAGGGGCCCAGGCCACATCTACCACGCTCCTGGCCCACATCCCTACTCAGGAGATCTGTAGGGCAACAACATGGTCATCAGTCCCCTCATTCACTTCACATTACGCCCTCACGCAGCAGGCTAGGGACGATGAGGCATTTGGGAAGGCAGCTCTTTAGTCAGTTCTATAGAGGGCTCTTCCCTCTCCATCCATGGGGTTCCTTGGGAGTCACTCGATTTGGAATCAGCATGAGCAAGTACTCGAAGAAAAAAAGATGGTGTCTTATCAGTAACTGGTGTTCTTGTAGAGGTGGTGTTCATGCCCATTCCAAAACCCACCCGCCAGGCCCTCTTGTCAAAGCTTAATGGCAAGAAGGAACTGGTGGGTCGGCAGGGCCCTCTACACGGCACCATGAAGGCACTGCTCCAGAGGGCATCTGCATCGACCCAATGGGTACCACTGGGGGAAAAAATCTTCCAGTGTTGGTGCACATAGTTCACGCACACCTGATTTGGAATGAGCGTAGCAACATCTTTTGAAGAACACCAGTTACAGGTAAGAAACTGTCTTTTATTTGTATTACAGAAGCATTTGAGACACAAAGCTATATTGTGCTACGAACTGTATAAATATTGAATAAAAAAGAGCTCCAGCCTAGCTTCAGGACATACTAATAAAGATATTACTATCCTTTTAGCTAACTCTGCATTTCTAATTAAAATGTGGAGTTGAGTGCTTTGTTGAACGTATTTTCATTAAAAAATTTTATGCATGTACTTACATTTTATTTAAAAGGCTGCCATGTTGTTCATAGATATGCTACATAATAAATACAAAAGATTGTATAGACATTTGAAGTAATTTTGTTCAAAGAAGAATAACAAGACATTCAGACATACCAGACTACATTTCAAAAGGAAAATAGAATACCTAATCATTTAAATTTGATATGGTAAGTATCCTGTGGGGAAAAAAAAAACAGTTCTTATATAAGTCCCATGAACTAAAACCTGAACTGATTATTTAAGGACGTTCTGACATGGAACATCACTGAGTTCCAATAGATTCTAGCATATCATTAGAATAGATTAGTAGTTATATTCAGATGATATTGTTAGCAGAAGTATTTGCTGATGTCTTTGGAGTAGTTTGCAATGAAAAATACTTTTTTACTAATTTTTTTCCAAACAGGACATTCAGAATACTAGGCTTACCAAAAAACTCACCAGAAAAGATTATATAAAAGGCATGTGATTATATGGTTATTGATGATTAACCAAAAAATTAAAAAAAGATTCTCTTAATCTATCTTAAATTAATTTTATATTTTAAAAGCATCATTGGAATCAACTTCAGAGACAAACTTGTAATCAGTCTTTTACTGTGATGTAAATACCCACTTTCTTCTTTGACTACTGGCCCCTGTTATATTCCACTGTGGAGTTAAACATGGGCACAATGTAAAGCCAGTGAATTTAAAAGTAATTTCCATTGGTTCACTCATGCACCCTGGCTCACCTCATGCCTCTGATTGAGGGGATAAAGGGATGAGTTACCTAACGCCTCTCCAGTACCTTCTCACTATTGCATGGTCTCAGTCAGAACCTTTAGCAGCCACAGCTTCATCTTTATTCTACAAAATAAGAATCATCCAGTTTGTAATTGGTTTAATAGTTTTAAATGTTATGTTTAGTATTAGACTAGTCTCCCGGAGGACATCCTCGTCCCCCATATCCTGTTTGAGCAGCGGACTATACCCAGGACCCCATGCTTCAAACTCTCTACTTTCTGCCCACAGTTCTTCGTCACTAATGGTCACCAGCACTGTTTGTACTGTCTTGGGAAGCTCACGTAACAGTGAGGTGCAGTATCTGCCAATCATTCCTCAGCTGTACCTCAAAAGGGCAGGAATTTTATCACTGTAAATACCTCATGATGTAGGCCATGAGGCCCAAATGAACTCAGGCCAGGGATCAACCCCTTTACATCAGCCTGATTCAGCAAGGAATGCATCTCCTGCTGCAAAGTCTGACACACCCCTCCCACTTACACTTCTACCCCCAAAGGGGTGAAGAAGTGTTATTACATGCTGGGCAAGAATGCAGAATTTTTTTTTCTCTACCTGCTCCTAGCCACTTCTGAAGAGGCTTGACATCGACATCCCAATTCTACTCCTGCTGACAGAGGAAAAATGCCTGGATCTGCTGGGTAGAAAGATCATCTCATCATCCAGTCTCCAGTTCAGGATAACCAATTATCAGGTGCTACTGGCTGGTTACCATTTCCTGAACTACACCAACTTGCAGAGTTCACTAACAGCCTTCTGCAACAGAACAGAGCTAGTTTTCAAGCTCCAATTGATGAAGCTAACTGATAACCAGGACTTCCCTCAAATCTATAGTTAATGCTGCTGATTGCCCATCAGCCAAATTGAGACGTAGCTCAGCAGGCCTGTTTTTCTTTGAGGTGCTGTGAACCTCCATGTAAGAAACAGAAGGTTGAAAAGTCCCTATACACTCTGTAACAGGCTCGGGACCTCAATCTCAGCCCCCAACTCAATGTTATTTTTAATGGGAGCTTGAAACACTGAACTGCCAATCCCCTCACACCATTTGAGGGTTGTCTAGCACTCTTTTTAAACACCTGGACTGTAATAACAATGGACAAGCGAATGCTGAACATCATCCACTCTGGCTATACAATAAGAGTTTGCATCCCTACCTTTGGGGACTGCTTTCACAAGAGTATTTTCAAAAAAAGAGGTGAAATCCCTGCTGCAGCAAGGAGCAATAAGACACATCCCTCTGCAATACCAAACAAGAGGGTTTTACTCAACCTACTTCTTGGGACCCAAAAAGAAGTGTGGCTGGAGCTAATCTTTAGCCTCTGATATCTCAGCCACTTCAGTCGCAAACTCAGATTTTGCATGGTCATGTTGATAGAGATAATTGTATCTTTTGGAAATGGCATGTGGTTCGTGGCTCTAAATACGAAGGACACCTACTTTCATGTAGACATTCATTCTGCATACAGACACTTTCTCAGATTCATGATAGGCTCTGACCATTTTCATCATAGAGTACTCCCTTTCATAATAGCGATTTGCCTCCAGAGTCATTACCAGGATGTTCTCAGTTGTAGCAGCCCATAACAGACATCATGGTCTCAGTGTCTTCCCTTACCTCTACAACTGGCTTCTTGTTGCCAAGTAATTCCAGGAAGCTTATGCATCAACTTCAATGATACTGCACTTCCTCTTTTCACTGGGAGACAACATAAACATGAAAAAAATCTCCTTTCATCCCCGCACAATCTCTGGACTTCATGGGGGCAGCCTTAAATTCTATCAACACAAAGCACTTCCAGATCATGAGCAATATCATAGCTTACATCACAATCAACCCTCGAGTACCAGTCAAGCATGTCTGTTTCTCTCTTAGGTTATATGGCCTTGTGCACCCATGTCACTTTGTTCCCAAGACTCCACCTGCATTGCCTTCAAACATGGTTGTCATCAGTATACTCCCCAAAGCATCATTCCAGGAGACAAATCCTCATCAGGTATCCATTGGTGTCCCTTTTCTGCCTTCCTCTCTGGATGGGACCATTGTTCCAGACGCAGCCCTGTCAAGTTGGGGAGTCCCATGGGGATCCACAGCACAAGATGCGTAGACATCTTGAGAGGCCAGGATGCACATCAGTATTCTGAAGTTGCAAGCAATAGGAAGGAATGTGAGCGTTTTCTTCTATTCATCAGTGCCTATTCCGTCTTTATAACATCAGACAAAATTAAGACTGTCTTCGACAAAAACGAGCAATTGCAAAAGCAGTCAACCTCTGGAACTAATGCATCAGCAATCAAATCAACCTATAGCCAGCCTACATTCCAAGGAAGCAAAATGTGTTTTTCAGTCAATCAAGAATGGAAGGTTCTTGACTCGGTACTGCACAATATTTTCATTCTGTGGGGAACCTCAACAAGGGATCTGTTCACCCCTCAAGCAAACAGGAAATGCATTGCTCCAGAGGAGACTTAGGTCACCACTGCCAGGACGATTACTCTCCTTCTTACTTGGTTGGACCAATTTCGCTATGCCTTCCCTCAGCTACTGCTCCAGCCATGAGTTCTGTGCAGAATGCAGCAGACACAGTGAGGTTCATCCTGATTACTCCTTTCTGGCCCAGATAGTTCAGGTTTCCCAGCCTCCTATACATTTTATCCCAATCATCTTCCCAGTATTCCCCAATCTCCTGACCTAGTAGAATAGCGAGGTCAAGCACCCTGATCCACATCTGCTCCACTTCCCGGTTTGGTATTTGGATGGGCATCATCCTTAGAATGTTCATGCTCCACAGTTGTACAAGACATCCTCTATACTAGTAGAAAAGACTGTACTAGAAAATGTTATGTAGCTGAATGAAAACACTTCTCTTCTTGGGCACAAGGAGGCAATTTCCTAGAGATTACAGATTTTCCTCTCATGTTAGACAGTATCCTGTTTCTGAAGATACAAGACTTGGCAATCAGCTTATACCATTTATCTTCTCTGGGCTACTCAACCTCTGCACATCCACTGACCAATAGATTCTGGAAAGGCTTAACAAGAACCCTCCCATATGCTCAGAACCCTGTTCATTCATGGGGCCGGAACCCTGTTCTCTCAGTATTCACAAGTTCCCTCCCGTTGAACCTTTAGCCACTTGTCCCTGGTTCTTCCATTCCATGAAGGTCACTTTTCCTGTAGCCATTTCCTCAATAAGAAGGGTTGGCAAACTTGAAGCAATGATGGCAGATCTTCTATACACTATATTCCATGAAAATTAGGTATTTTTACATCTACCCTCAAACTCACTCCTAAAGTAGTTTCAGAATTTCACTTTAATTGGCCCATTCATTTTCCTATGTTCTTCCCAAAACCACATGCTTCCACAGAGGAACAGATTCCACTCACTCAATATTCAATAAGCCTTGGCTTTCTACCTACAGAAGACAAATCCCCAAGACAGTCGCTATAGCAGAAATTGTCAGAGGTCATGCCATCTTTAACCAGAGAACCTCCAAATGGATCTTTATATTCTATTTTGCCATCTGCTTTGAAATTGCCCCCTTCCACTCTCCAGCCCCTACAATGGGGTAAGAGCCCATTCCACCAGTGCGCAAGCAACAACTATGGCATCTTATCAAGAGGCACCAACCTGGATATGTAAAGTGGCCATGTGGGACTCCATTCACACATTTACAAGACATTATGCCCTAGTACAGGACTCCTCTGCTGATGCCTGCTTTGGGATGATGGTACTCCATTCAGCCCTACCATCTGCATTCTCACACCCTCCTCTTAAGTAGTGCTTTCCAGTCGCCCAGAGTGGAATACAGTTAGGATCATCACTCAGAGTAGGAGATTACATATCTGTAACTGGAGATTCTTTAAGGTGTGTAGTCTCTATCTATATTTCAATACTCATCCCCCCCCCCCCTGCTTGAGATCTTATCTAGCAGTTGGTCCATCCTACCCTTTATCCTGTTGTTTGGAGGCGTGAGGTGACCCAGAGCACATGTGCAAACTAAATGACGCTATTTTCAAATTCTCTGATTCTGGGCATATGGTACACAAGCCTAACCCCACAGTGAAATACAGATAGGGCTGATACACCCCTAAGAACCTCCAGTTAAAGATAAGTTACCGTCTCGTGATGTTTTAATAAATACTACAGTTCCTGATATTTATGCTAGCAGAAAGGGTGGGGGGAGGGTTACTTCTAAACATGGGCCTCATTGTCAATTTACACTATTTATTAGTAGAAGTAACTTTTATTCATGCACTTATGCACAGCTTGGGCTGACCTTTCTTCTGCTATGTTAACTCACATGTGCATCCCCACCAGTTCTATGTGTAAGTGTGCAAACTCAGTCTCCCATTATCCATTTCCTATTTTTTTTTTCCTCCTCTCCACCACAAAGGTAGAAAAAGGTGCTTGGGGTTGATCTTTCTTTGAGCAGAGGGTTGAACTAAATCAGTGGTTTTCAAACCCATGGGTCAGGACCCAGTACTGGGTCACAGACCCTCAGATACTAGGTTGCAGCACTCCCTGCTGCCACCACCAAAAGACTTTACTGAAAAATGTAATTTTTGGGTCACAGGCATACATGATTTTTTTAAACTGGCTCCTAAGGAAAAAAGTGTTAAAACTACTGGACTGTATGACCTACTAAGGTCCTTCCATCCCTAATATTCTGAGATTCCTGCAGGTCCATTAACTGAACTGTTTTAGAGAGTTTCTGAGGTTACTCTAGCCTGATTTGGAAAGAATTCAATTTATAACTGTTAAACTGTATTCAACTTAAGCATTTTAGAAATCAGCATGGTCAAGCCACTAAATTATTCACTGTGTAGAAGCCCATAAACCTGATTAGAAATAACTAGCATTATTTTTCAGTTAGTGATTCATATAATTCTGTGTGGACTCAGTTTATGTTTTAGCAGTATGTTTGATCAACATCCAATCACTGGTAACACCACTGAACACCTTCTACAGATTCCTATTCTGCTGCTTCCACTGATAGACTGACTTAAGTTTTCAAGAATCTTCTTCTTTACTGTTTAGCTTTTGGAGGGAGGAGGCATGGACTGTCATTACCGTCTCAATAACTGCAGCAGTATGGGAAATCGGAGTATGGCTATGGAGATGTTCAGAAATAGGCGTTTTTCAGTAAACATAGACTGAGGAACTTTTCCATTGAGTATTTTAAGGGATCATTTTGAAAATACACTCTCAGATAGGACAGTACAACTACAAACAATGTGGTAGTCTTTCTATGTATTATTATAATACATCAAACTATGTTGCCCTTCCCCCAAAATCATTGCTGTGCTTAAAAGGGCAATGTACTGAGGTATAGAAAAGGAGGTAGGGGGTAACGCCAAGTGCTCTTCTTACTCTTCCTAGATCAGAGATTTGCCTCCAACAGCAGACATTAAATTCCTGTGTAATGCTCTTGTAGCCAAATTTGGAGGGCTGCAGGT
>ML685763.1:10117804-10197930 GCA_007922175.1 Pelusios castaneus | reverse complement strand
CCACTTCGTCAGACGCTTTGAAGACGCTTCTTCAAAGCGTCTGACGAAGTGGGATTTTCTCCCACGAAAGCTCATGCGATAAATAAATCTGTTAGTCTTTAAAAGTGCCACAGGACTCTGTTGTCTTTCTACAATAGACTAACACGGCTACCCCTTTGGAATTTGACCACAGTATTGAAGAAATTTAAAACTGTTTAGCATAAAAATCCTCATCCTGCTCTTCTCCTTTGCTCTAGATAAAAAAGTCAGAGGAGAACAAAGGGGCAGACTGTTAAATCCCCCCAGGTGAGGATTCTTCTTCGAGCGATGTCCCCATGGGTTCTCCACTATGGGTGCAATAGTGCCTTTGCATCTGGAATCAGTGGTTTTCAATAGTAGCACCCAGTGAATCGAACATGCCCACCTCCCCCATCTCGTGCATTTCACAGGTGATATAAATTGCGCTGTGCAGTCTGGCCACCCGCAGTTCCTCCTCTGCTGCCTAAAATCTGATGCAGAACTTGAGCAGAGCCTGTTTTTATCCTAAGAAAATTTCTTACTTATCTTTGAAGTAGACTACACTAGGTCTTATTTCTTCTCCTCTTCTTACTTTCTCTCCTTCCTTTTTCCTCTCTATTTAAGAAACAAAGAAAGAAACTACTGCTTTCTATTATACAGTTGTTAATTTGGAGTAGGCTAATCCCTCATCCCTTTGCCCAGCTCCCGTAGCTTTGAGAGGTACCTATCGTGCTGAGGCCGACATCAGCCACACTACTGCTTCCAAACAGACCTTAAGTGCCATCTGCTGACCAGACCATGATACATCCTCTTCAATCATGGATGCCTTGTACATCACAAGAAGTCAGATACTCTTCGGATCTACGGGTATCTGAGACCCCCGAGTCCTCATTTCTGAGTTGTGCTATACAGCAAGTCTCACCAACTCCTAATTCCAGCCATGCGTCATTCTCTCTTGCAGGCACTGCTCCTCCTTTTCTTAGCAATGTAGAAGAAGAAGAGAAGGAAGATGCAGAATCCATCACACCGTCAACTCCAAGCCAACTACTACCAGTCCTACCTGCTGGTCCATCAACATCTTAACTAACACAATCTTGCCAGGTCCTCCTTGGATGCAAACCCATGTTCCTCTCCCACTAATCTGGCCCTGGTGGGATCATGGGCCATGTATAGAGCTCAGTTTGGTAACCCTCCACTACTGCAACAAGTACAATGCCCACCATCCATCCCATTCTCAACTCTCTAGACCTCCTCAGACTCAAATACAAAAGGAACAAGGAAAAACAGGAAGATGAATTCTACACTACGCTATACCTACACTATACTATATTTCTACACTGCACTACACTACATTTTCTGCACTGCTCACCAGTTGAGGCCATTATACCACCTTCCCGTACTGCAACTAATGACTTTAAACACTTCCAAGAACTATTCTGTGGGGTTGCTGACAACTTAACTTTACAATTGAAAGAGATAGAAGAGCAATAACATGAACTTATCAACATTCCCCATACCCCTCCTACTTCAAAAATCGCTCTACCCATTAATGGGGCACTTTTGGAATCAGACAAGTTCCTATGGCAAACTCAAGCTTCTATTCTAGATGCAAATGAGTGGATAGAAAATACTATGTGCCAGCAAAAAAAATACTGGATTTTTGTTTTCTCATCCTTTCCCAAAGTCTGCTGTCCACAAGAAGAATTGTCCATACCAACCCTCAGTCTCATTCTGATAAAGACTGGAAATGACTCTACCTATTTTGCAGAAAATCCTACGCTTCCACAACACTCCAGTTTTGGATTTCCAACTATGAGGTCCTTATGGCTAAATACAGCCATCTTATAGCTCGCACAGCCCTACAGGCCTTCCTAGACTCAGCTGATACAGCAGCCAGATCAATTACTGCTGCTGTCGTAAGGAGACGTGCATCCTGGCTACATCTATCTAGATTTCCAAAGGAGATACAGATGACAGTGGAGGACCTATCATTCGAAGGCCAAAAACTTTTTTCAGAGTGCACAGACAACTTACATTCTCTGAAGGATTCCTGAGCCACATTAAGATTTTTGGGCATATACACCCAACAACCAAAGAGAAGATTGGGAAGATATCAGCTTCCTTCCAGATCCAGACCTCAACCATATTACACATACAGAGACAATTTGATAACAGCGCCACCGCCAATGCCCTTCTAATAACCACAGCAACTGGAGGCGATCCAGTATACAACGGACTACATCTCGTACATCCTCTGGCAAACAGTTTCGAAGGTGCAGTTGAGGGTTGGAGAACACTCCCTCTGTTCCAGTTTACACCACTAAGACAATCAGTTCGGCAACTGATTACCTTAATTTCTAAAATCCTGGAAGCTTATTACTTTGGACCTCTGGGTCTTGAAAATAGTAAAAGAAGGTTATTCCATCCCCTTCCTAATGCTACCATCCTGTCATCCCCCATCCTCATCTCTCTTCAGGGAACCCTCTCAGAAGACAATTCTCAAAGAGGAACTGTATCACCTTCTACAACTGGGAGTCATGGAATTGGTCTCCACACAGAACAGGGGCTGAGGTTTTTACTTGCGTTACTTTTTGATTCAGAAGAAATCCGGAGGTTGGCGTCCTGTTCTAGACCTCCACAATCTGAACAAGTTTGCCAGACTACAGCTGTTCAGGATGGTAACCTTATCCATCATACCAGCGCTGGAACAGGGAGGTTGGTTCTCAGCTGTCAACCTACAGGATGCCTACTTCCACATTGTCATACCCCCTACTCACAGACGACTCCTAAGGTTCAATGTCAACAACAACCATTTTCAGTGCAAGGTTCTTTTGTCCTGTCAGTGGTACCATGGCTTTTTCCAAGGTTTTAGTGGTAATATAGCAGCCTTCCTAAGAAAGGTAGAAATTACCATTTTTCCATATTAGATGACTGCCTCCTGAAAGCTTCATCTGAGGCCAAAGCCCTTTGAGCAGTTCACACAACCATAAACATATTGAACAATTTGGGGCCTTTCTGTCAACTTAAAAAAATCCACTCTAAAACCCATTAAAAAACTAGAAGTTATTGGAGCTCAACTTGATTCCATATGAGCCAGAGCTTTTCTACCACCCCACAGATTCGCAGCTGTAAAGGACCTAATTTCCAATGTCCTCCTGTGCCCCCAGGTATCAGCACACATGTGCCTGCAACTTCTCGGACACATGGCAGTAGCCACGTTCATTGTAAGAAATGCCAGGCTACATATGCACTGTTTCCAAGGTTGGCGCCATATGGTATACATTCTCCACAAACACAACATCCAGAAACAGTTTTCAGTACCAAGACAGGTCAAAAACTCCTTTACTTTGGAGGATGACCCCCCAGCAAATGTTCTCACAGGGGTCCCCTTCCTTCACCCATCTCCTACTATGATTCTAACCACTGACGCCTCACGCATCAGTTGGGGAGCCCACCTCCTAGAACGCAGGACTCAAGGCAGGTGGACACCCACTGAATCCACTCTTCATATTAACCTTTTAGTGTAAAGAACTGTTTGCAATGCTTGCCAACGTATCCTGCCACTGCTCAAACACCAAACAGTAAGAGTAATGACTGACAATCTCATCTGCATGTCTTATATCAACACACGGGGGGCGTGAGGTCCCATTCTCTGTGCTCAGAGGCAATCAAACTCTGGAACTTTTGCATCTGCCATAACATCTCCATTTTGGAAACATACCTACCTGCACAGAATAACAACATCGCTGAGATGCTAAGTTGATCCTTTCCCCAACAGTATGAATGGGAACTGGATGCGAAAGCATTGCATCCCATATTTCGCCAATGGAGCCACACCACAATAGACTTATTCACCTCCCCACCAAACTCTTGTTACCCACATTTCTGCTCCAGAGCAAGATTCGGACGAGGATTGATTGGGGATGTGTTCCTTATCACTTGGACTGAAACGTTGCTCTACGCATTCCCTCCCTTTCCCCTTCTATTCAGGGTTTTATGCACCATACAAGAAGATTAATCTTATATCTTATTAATATCCCCAACTTGGCCCCAACAAAGTGTGGTACACCTACCTTCTATGGATATCTATATGCCAACCCATCAACCTGATTCAGGCATTGTGGATCCTATCACAGGACAGTGGACATATCCGTCACCCCAGTCCACAAATACTCTACCTGAAGGTATGGTGGTTTCTTAGTTACACAGTCTGGAGCTAGATTGCTCTGACCAAGTAAAATGTATAGTATCACATAGGAGGCAAGACATCACACTGTTGTGCCCCAAAACATACTGAGGCGACTAAGGCTCCATTGTCCTTTATTCTGAAGTACTTTCTTCATCTCAGACATAGTGGACTATCTATCAACTCCATTGAAGTGGATTTAGCAGCCATAACTGCTCTTCATCATCCTGTAGATAGACGTTTATTCACCCAGCCACTCATTAAATGCTTCTTAAAAGGCATTCAGAACTTTTACTCACTTGGATGAGCTCCTACTCCTATCTGGGACCTCGCCTTTAGTTCTACAGTCATTAATGATACCCTCTTCCCTCACCCCCCTTTGAGCTGATGGCAACATGTTCACTTTTGCACCTGGCTATGACAACAGCCTTCCTCAATGTCATTCTTTCAACCCCATGGGTGGGAGGACTGTCAGCCCTTATGGCTCACCCACAATACACAGTATTTTACAGAAACAGAATTACACTTTGGCCACATCCTAAATTCCTACCTAAGGAATGTGTCCCTGGAAGTGCTTCACCTACCTGTCCTATTCCACTCTACTTCAGAGTTTAACCTATGACTCTGTGGCAGAGAAGTTGCTGAGGGCAGCCAGACCACACAGCTCTTTTTTATCACCCACAAAATGCATGAGATGGGGAAGGTGCACATGTGCAGTCTGCCAGGCACTGCTATTGAAGATTTCTGACTCCAGATGTAAAGGCTCTGCCTCACCCACAGTGGAGCACCAGTGACGAGATGCATGTCAAAGAACCTCAGGTACTACACAAGGTGAATAATGCTGTCGTCTCCTGTTGCATAAACAGCAGAAGGCAGGCATAAGTTCGTCATGAGTTCCCATGTAGGGGCGTTGTCGGGGGGAGGGAGGGGGTATCGAGGCAGGGCTGCAGTGACTGTTGGGATTCCAGGCAGTGTTGTGACCTACTGAACAGCCCAGGGAGTCTGCTGTAATTTAAACAGGAGTCCGGGGTTGTCTAAATTATATCAGGGACATAGCCCCAGCTAAAGGGGTCACAGAGATAACTTAAAGCCTTCCTGTGCCTCTGGAAACAAGATCAGTGAATTTAAGAAAACTCTTGAATAGCACTGTATTGCTTGACTGATGATCTTCTTTCAAACTCTGAAAAATACTTAGATATATGCATAGCAAAGCAAAAGTAATTAACAGAACAAGAACTTGCTATCTAGTTTGTTTATTTTAAAATGTGTAAATAAGTCTTCCTCTTTTATATTTTGAACACATTGTTCTTTTCAAACACTCAGTAAAAGTAACTGAATACATCAGTAATACGTCAAATTTCTAGAGTAAAACTCGTTAGGTCGTAATTGCTGTAAATTAATGTAGCTCAATGGATCTGTGCTGATTTACACCAACTGAAATTCTAGCAAATAGAGTTTAAGCATCATGGAAAGCAGTAAGTAATACAGAAAGATACAAAAGAAAATTCAAGATGTTTTTAGAACCATTCTGAATTCTTGTGGCACGTGCGCCTATTTGGAGAGGCACGGGTGCCACTGCTGCTCCCCGCCCCCCCACTGGCCCTGTCCCCCCACACTGCACCCTCTGCAGATTCTGGAGGTGGGGCCAGGGACTCCTTCTCCCTGTTGCTCCGCCTATCCCCCACGTGGAGCTCTTGTCCCCTGCTTGCTGCACTCCCCACCTGGGGGAAAGGGCCAGCAGGGGACAGGAGCCCTGCATGGGCACAGCTCGTGTGGCCCCAGCCCTGCTGGGGGACAAGGCCAGCGGGGCCCGGGGAGCAGCAGTGGCACCATGTGCCTCTCCAAATAGGTGCACGTGCTGGGGGTTGATGACCCCTGCTATAGCCGAATCATGTGGTGAATGTAACGTCATCACATGAAACAGAAATTGGTGATTTGTGGTGGGGTTTACACTTCAGAACCTGTAAAAGAGGAGAAAAAAAGTGAGCTTAACACTAAAAATCGCCCCTCAAAGCATCTTACAGAAATTTCCCTATGGAGGGCCAGGTTGTATAACTGTAGACTTTACATGCTGTGGTATTATAATGTTGTTGTGTTTAATTATTTATTTTTTTAAAGTAAAAATATATTGAACTAGACCGTATGTAATTGCCTAGGTAGGATGGAAGTATGTGGCAGGTAAACCATTCATCAACAACAAAAAGACTGTCCTCCTTAACCTGGTTATTTGAGGTATTCAACACATACTTTAATGCTGGCTAGGTTTTTTTATAATTAATATTGGATACCTTTACAAGTGAGTTGGAAATACCGTCACGAGACGAACAAAAAAATATTTGGTAAAACAATTTAATAGAGACTGTACATTGTGAAAAATTGTTTTTTATCTAGTACCTTTTGGATCACATTTTAAAATTAAGATGTACTTATTTTGTCCAGTCCTAGAAATTGGAAAATTCAGAAAGCAATTCTTACCCAAAAATGAACTGTGACTTGTATTTTGAAAATAACTGTATCTAGGAAGATGGATTGATTTAATTAAAGAAGTTCTTCCTACTCTTTGCAGTCCATGCTTATGCACAAGACCAAGGCGGGGCTTCCCAATACACAGTTTTAAACTAATTGGTCCATAAAGGGCATCGTGTGCCCCTCTCTGAAATGATAGTCTGAAGTCTTCCAGTGTGTCCCCTAACTTTTTTCTCACTTCCTTCAGTATTCAGGATTCTTTAAAGTGCCACAAGACTCCTCTTTTGTTTTGCTGAACTAGACTAACATGGCTACTCCTTTGAAATTTCTGTATACTGCAGTCTTAGGTCTCTACAGTCATTTGTGTAGCTAAATCGTCTGTTAAGTTCAGCTCAACACTTTGTATCCTTTCTTGAAGGTTCAGTTCCCTCCGAAATATTATTTTAGTTTCTTTTGTTATTAGTTTGCACTTCTGTGTAATTATTTTGAGCTATTTCTCACTGTGTCATTTCCACATCACTCTCTCAGGCTATGTCTACACTGGGGAATTTAAGTCGACTTTAACTAAGTTAACTTAACTAAGTCGACTTTAAGTCAACTTAATTAAGTCGACTTAGTGTGTTCCCACTTAAAAATAAAGTCGACTTAAAGGGGAACTTAAAAAGTCGACCTAGAGTGTCCACACTGGATGCTCTAGGTTGACTTAGTGGGGCTAGGGGGACCTAGGGCAGGTCCACGGGGGCAGGCACCCCTTGCCCAATGCCAGGGGGCTCAGCCTTTGCCCCATTGTACCTAGGTACAAAGGGGGTCAGGGACCCTGGCAGGGCATAGGGGCAGGGCTCTGCCCTGCCTTTTGGGGGGGCATGCCAGGCTCCCCCGTGCCCTCCCCCCCGGCAGGGACTTAGGGCTACCCCACGGCTACACTGGCTTAAGTTGACTCTGGGGAGTCGACTTAAGCCTTAGGGCTACTAAAAAGCAGGTTTTATAAAGTCGACTTAATTTTAATTAAGTTGACTTTATTTTCCTTAAGTCAACTTAAGCAAGCTGCTTAAGTCAGTTTAAGGAAACTGTAGTGTAGCAAGCTTAAGTCGACTTAATTTACCAGTGTAGACGCAGCCTCATTGAGGAAAGTTGTATCAGTTGGAAATAAATTTTGAATAATGAAGTAGTTTGATTTTTGGAAAAGGCTTCACATCGTATTTATTTGACTGAAATCTCAAAAACAGTTTGGTCTAGAGTCTAAATTGTTTACTCACCAGTGCAAGTTAAAAGTGTAAGAAAGATTGGCTATTTAGGTTTTGTTGTTTACTCTGAAAAATTTAACCTTTTGAAGATTGCTGAGTCTCAGCAGAGTTTATAAACATTGCTTAACTGTTTAGATACCAGTGCTAATCTGAATATTCTTAACTATGGAATTCTAATAATGTTGGGTTTTAAATTAATGGATATGTAAGTATATTATAACCTTAACACTACATGTCTTGTCACAAAATTTTAATAAAATTCTGTAATAATTGATCACCAAGTTATCAAGAATGTACTTAATCCCCAACTTTTAACATTTGTAGCACTCCTGCCATAAGTGACACTGTTTAAAATCCAATGTGTAATATCTATTTTACTGTTAAGAAATATAAATACAAAGGGTAACAAAGCTACAAGAACATTTTTAACACTGAAAATCATTTTGTTTTCAACATAATTATGAATGTTTTTTACGTAGCTTCAGCTTCTGAGGGATAACCGATCTGAGAGGGGACACAAGAAAAACATTTCAGTAAAAACAGCTAGCAGGTAAGATAAAGCTAAAAATATACATTAAATCACCTAACTTAATTTTTACCTCCTATCCCCAAAAATTTTACGTAGGGATTGACTCCATTCTTGGTGGGCTTTTTTCTATCTATAACTACATTTTTACAGCATTTTCAGTGCCATTTTAATTTTTTGTCTACATTTGTAAAGCAGATTGTATTAGTAATTGTATCAAAATAACATATTTATTCTGATTATAATCATTTTATTAAACTTCTGGAAAAAATGGGTGACCAAGTAGGGTTCCTTACTTTGCAGTATAATTGTAAGGGTCAAGCATAATTATAAAGGTAATTGAAAATAGCTTAACTTTTGTGTCAGTCTCGTAACATGGTTAGAAATGTCTTTTTCCTGTTTAAAAAAAGAACAAAAACACATGATTAGCAAACCTTATGGAAACACATCTTGTCACTGGACCCCCAAAAAGGCATGCATTGCAGTAATAAGCCATGACAAAAAAATCATAGTCAAATCTCCCAGGTAAATGACTTTTTGTAGATCTTTTCTATGTTTGAAGTATACCGTACATAATTTCCCCCAATATTCACTGTAACAGAATTGCTTTATAAAACAGAAAATTATGTAAATGTTTTCTTTGCTGTATACAATACCTATTATTTGCACACAACTTTTAGTTTATAGTGGCATTATTTGGGGTGGCAAATAAGTTCTTTTTAAAAGTATTAACACAACTGAAGATTTGGGTAATACCCCACTTTTGTGAGAGAGAAGGCATGTGGCCTTCAACTTTTTGCCTTGCAGTATATCCAGAATAGTTAGTTCTTTGGATATAGCCATTTTATGTTAGTAAATACTGGATGTTATTAATATCTAGAGTGTGAAACAAAAATTCACTTTGATCGCATGAGTATTAAATATGAAAATACTTAATTTTAACTGTGTACAAATTCAGATGACATCTTCCAAATGGATTGTTCCATCAGTAAAGCGAAATCTGTTATACACCATCTTCACACAATTTGTAAGACTCTTTTCATCTGTTAAATGTTTTCCAAGCTAAACAAATATTATTTTAAAGATGTTTTGAAAGCAGTTTTCTGGCAAGCATAGTTCTGAAATCATATTTTTGTTTAGGACAACAGTATATGAAGAAGATTGTCCACTATTGAACTGAATTCTCACCATAAGTGCCTATTTAGGGACTGATTCTGTTTTCCATGCCTTCATTCAAAATTTCAACAACTTAATATTTTACCTGTATAAAAGTTGTTAGAAACAGATGGAAGAATTGTATATGTGGAAACTAAGTGTGCATATTACATTACAACTGCACAGTAACCTATCAATGAAATCCATTAGGTTAAGTTTCCAATATAAATAGATTGGATAGGATTTCAAGCTGGGCAGTATTGTCAATGGTCTCCCGTGACTTAGTTTTAAGTTGCCATTCCTGCTGGAAGGGAATTGACCACTTTGGTGCTGCATTTAGAATTTCCAACTTCACCTGTGTACATGTACGTCTTTTCAAGCTTCTGAAAAAAGGGTTGGTTCAGATGAAGCCAGTATTGCACACAAAGTTAATAAGATGGCAAGTTGTGAATTATACCTTTCTAATAGATATGAAGTCTCTGCTGTGTATGGAATCTTGAAATGGAAACAGTCTATTTTCAGCTTCCAGAAGGGTAGCCGTTTTTGGTTCTGCAAAACAAGCACCTAGTCCCAGAGCACTTTTAAAGACTAACAAAAACTTTTCCATTTTCAAGCATCTGATGAAGTGGAATTTCTCCCATGAAAGCCCATGTGATAAATAAATTGGTTAGTCTATTTTCAGATCGTTACCAAAGTAGTCAGATCCTTTTAAAAGATGTAAATTAGCAAAACTCTATTGAAATCAATGGAATGTCACATATTTACGCCAGCTAATTTTTTGACCCAATTTTTAGCAATAACTAAAATAACTCTAAGTAAAGTTATTGCATCTGAAGTTACTTTATGCATATGCTGTTAAATCTTTTGTTAAATAGAAGTTTTCATTCTCACTTGAAAGTCTCAAGCACTTTAAAATTTATTCTAAATTACCTTTTGCACATTTTCAACAATTGCATTTGACATGTAAGGATATTTTAATTCAGATGATTAATCTTCTTTTAAAGGAGTTTACAACAAACTGTAACTATGACTAATAGAAATGTGTTGTCTCGTGGTTTATTGCGCAATATGATAATAGAAAAATCAACATATGTACCAGAAGATGTGAACTCTGTTTTTAGACACTGTCCATCTGTCAGTGGAAGACACAGTTCTGCCACCACTCCACTGGTGGTCTGGGGGAGGCAAGGAAGGACCCAGGCCTGCTTGCTTCTCTGGGTCCCTGCCCAGGGGCCCTATATGCAGCAACATGTGCACCGCCTCTTCCTTTTACTCATCCGTCGATTCCCTAGGTTGCTTCCTTGCAGCACCAGTACCTAGTCTGCCCTTGCATCAGGGCTCTGGCTTCCACAGAGTCCCAGTGGTCAGCCACTGCACTGTCCTGGGTTCTAACTCCTCCAGACAGGCAGTCAGCCAGCCTTTCCAGCTTCAGCTATCAGGATGCCCTGCCTGCTCTAGCTTTCCTATTTCCTTTTATGCAGGGCATCTGGGCCCTGATTGGCTTTCCTGCTGCTTTTGCCAATTGGCTGTTCTCCTAGGGCCTTTTTAACTCCTTACTAGCTGTTGCAGGCAGCCACCCCGTCACATTAAGATAAGAATCGTTTGCTGGAAGGAAGATATGCCTGTCTGCTTTACATATTTTACTTCGTTTTCTTTAGGTAATAAATTTGGCAAAGTTTGGACATTTGTCTCTTAATCATTTTTAAGAATGAACCATGTGTGTAACCAAACTGCTGGTTACAACTTTTAGTCAATAAAGCTAAATCTATTGCTCTTATTACAAGACAGGAATTGCTAAATGTATTTCTTTGTGTAGTTGTCACACTAGCTTATTTCTAGTCATATGAATATATTTTTAAGGATGGTATTTTGAAAGATATTTTCTCTTAATGCTTTTTATATTTTTGCCTTGACTTTTTCTATACCTTCTGGATGAGTGACCACAGTTCTTGCTGCAGCATATGGAAAAAGTAAAGATTAGAGACCTACATTACAATAGATCAATGAATTGTGGAGTAATTTACTCCAGAATTGTGTCAGGCAGGTAAGAAGGGATAAGCACTCAATTGGTCTGTTACTGTCTTTTTTTCGGTGCAGTAACATTGATACGTTCTGGAGAAGCTTAGCTATATTAGGTTGCTCACATAAAATTACAAATATTAAAATTTGAAAATGGAGGTGAGTTTTTACATTAAATAGAGCCTCAGACTAACTCTGCAAAATATCTTCAAGGTTTAATAATGAGAAGTTATGAGAGATTAATTTTTTTGTGAAATGGTGATATGCCTGTTGATACACAGAAGGCTGAGGAGAATCTGTCCCTGTGCCATGGGTTCAGACGCTGAATAACAACATAATATTCTTTACGATGCAGTACATACTGGATGTTTTATATTTGACATATGTGAGAGGGAAAAAACTATTCTACTGCCATAAAAGAGTACCTTTTGGCTATGAACCTGCAGCTTTCTCTTTTGGCTTTTAATGTATTGTCCGTTACCCATTATTACTTGATATTATTAGTGGTTGAAAACAGAGTAAAGAACAGAATTATCAGACAAATATATGAGTGCAGTATGTTGGAGAAGAGTCAACATAACTTTTGTAAAGGGAAATCATACCTCACAAATCTATTAGAATTCTTTGAGAGTGTTAACAAGCATGTGGACAAGGATGATCCAGTTGATATAGTGTATTTGGACTTTCAGAAAGCCTCTCACAAGGTCCCTCTTAAGCAAAATAAACAGTCATGAGATAAGGAGAATCCTTTCATGGATCAGTAAGTGGTCAAAAGATAGGAAACAAAAGATGGAAGTAAATGGTCAGTTTTCACAATGGAAAGAGGTAAATGGTGGGGGAAGGGGCAGGTGGGCAAGAGCTGTATTGTGACCTGTGCTGTTCAACATATTCATAAATTATCTGGAAAAGGGGGGAAACAGTGAGGTGGGAAAGTTTGCATATGCTAATAAATTACTCAGGATAGTTAAGTCCAAAGCTGACTGCAAAGAATTCAAAGTGATCTCACAAAACTGGGTGACTGGGCAACAAAATGGCAGATGAAGTTCAATGTTGATAAGTGCAAAATAATGAACATTGGGGAAAAAAGATTCCAACTGTACATACAAAATGATGGGTTCTAAATTAGCTGGTACTATTCAAGAAAGAGGTCTTGGAGTCATGGATAGTTCTCTGAAAACATCGGCTTGATGTACAGTGGCAGTCCGAAAAGCTAACAGCATGTTGGGAGCCATTAGGAAAGGGATCGATAATAATACAGGAAATATCATAATGCCACTGCAGTAGAACCTCAAAATATGAACACCTCAGAATGGAGGTTGTTTGTAACTCTGGCACAGTACCCTGCAGTCAGCATCTTCCAGGTGAAGCTGGGAGAGATCTCTGCAAAGGTGGCCCAGGGCAGTACTCCCTGGTTTGCAAGCAGCTCCCTACCCTATTCCTGTTTCTTGCTTTTGAGCTGAACTGGGTGGGGGGACCTGTCCTGCATCCTTGGCACTACAAGCCTCAGTCACCTCTCTTCAGGGCACACTCTGCTCTGAGCACTACTTGCCCTGCTCCAAAAGCGGCACGTGGCAGGGAATTAGTGCCAGCCTACTGTCAGCGTCCAGTCCCGCACACTCTCAGAGGTCCTGGCTTGTTAAAACTCCTCCAGGCAGCAGTTTGGACTCTGACTCCCACTCCAGCTCCAGGCCAGGCTTTGGCTGCAGCCTTCAGTTCCTTGCATTATGAACAGCTTACTATGGGCAGCCTTTTTCCTGGGCTAGGAGAAGGGGGGAAAAAAGCAGCTTCCCCTCTCCCTGTTGGGTGGGAGGGGGTGAAACAGCACCCTTGGCTTACAGGAGACAGCACAGACTCCAGGCTGTTTCTGCTCTGCATGCCAACCTTTAAGATGTAATACAGGCAAGGTATAATACTTGCTTTCTTTTTATTTTTCCTCCTCTGTTGCTGCCTGATTCACGTGGTGTTCGATTGACCGATCAGTTTGTAACTCTAGTGTTCATATATTAGAGGTTCTGCTGTATATAAAGTCATGATATGCCCGCACCTTGAATTTTGCATGCAGTTCTGGTTGCTCCATCTCAAAAAAAAAAGATGAATTAGCATTGGAAAAGGTACAGGAAGGGAAACATAAAATGATTAGGGATATGGAACAGCTTCCATACGAGATGAGATTAGCAAAACTGGGACTGTACATTTTAGGAAAGAGATAGCTAAGGATGATATGATAGAAGTCTACAAATTCTTGAGTGGTATGGCGAAAGTGAATAAGAAAGGAATCACTCAAAATTAATAGGCAGCAGGTTGAAAAGAAAGAACAGAAAGTATCTCTTCATACACATAGTCAACCTGTGGAACTAGTTGCTTAAAGATAATGTCAATGCCTGAAGTACAACACAGTTCAAAAAAGAAATAAATTTATGGAGGATAGGTCCACCAAAGCTATTAGTCAAGATGATCATGGGGACAACCCAATGCTACAGGTGTCTCTGAATGTTTGACTGCCAAAAATGGGTTGGATGACAGGGAATGGATCACTCAGTAATTGCCCTGTTGTGTCCATTCCCTCTATAGTCTGCGTTTGTTCACTGACAGAAGACAGGATTCTGGCCTAGATGGACCATTTGTCTGATGCATGGTGGCCACTCTTATGACAGATTACCAAGTTTAGATCCTCCTTGGGGGTGGGGAGGAGGATGGGGGAAGTGCCTTACATAGCTCTAGAAGAGTTAGGCTATGCTGTAATCTCCTGATTAGAAAAACAAAATTACAGACAGCCAAAGTAGTTAAACTTCTAGAACAGTATTCATTATTTATAATAGTATTTGTTTTGTTTTGTTTTTTTCAAGTTTCTGTATATTTAGTGCAGTAATTCATTCAGATTTTTTTCTTCTGGCTCATAGTGTTATGGATGGGATTTATGGTATGTACATTTATTGAAAAGCTGAAATTAAAAATAAGACAGGAATTTCTGTTGTTTTTCCAGATATGATAAAATAACTTGGTCATTCATCAGTGATTGTGTGAACTCTATCTTTTTAAGAACAAACACATTTCCTGGCCCTCAGTTCTTACCCAGCACTCAGGTAAAACTGCTGCCACCTGTATCTCCTGGAAAAAAAAATGGACAAGTACTTAGCAGCGCAAGGTGAGAGAATAGGTCCGTCTGCTATTCCTCTTTACTTGGAAGTCTGCTGTTTCCTGAAGGCCACAGCAAACAGCATAGCCTGAAACAGGGTTTATCACATCCCTAACAGCGGGACATCTGTGGGGGAATGGAAGCTAGGGAAGTGGTACAAGAGAAAAAGTGGATAGCATCAAAGAAAAACATCACATGGTGATACATGACACATTTTGATAAAAATATTGTGCATAATTTTTCCAGATTTTCTGCAACCCATCTACACTTGTTAATCTCAGTCCTCTCCAGACTTCTAAGTATTTTGGGTAGGCTGGAAAAAAGATCGCATCATCTATTATATATTTTCATGATTTTATTTTGTGTAAAGTAGTATTAAAATGGAAGGTTCTAAAATGAGAAAATGACCCAAAATATGATCAGAAATTTGAAAAGTAAGTTTTTGGTTGCAATGTAGAAATAATGAGTTCAGCCTTTGCATCAGGTCACAAAGAAAATCCCTATTTATATTTGCACAGAACTTGTTCAGTTGCATCTGATGATACAGATCACTGTATTTTGTTACACAGATGTGACAAATAGAATTACAGCTGCTCTTTATATGATCTTCTAAAGAGACAAAGATGTGCAAGGATGCTGTCTGCTCCCTATTTCCCACCGTGTCATCTGTTCTTTGGGAAGGAGTCCTAATTTGCAGCAGATACAAAATTATTTGTCATGTTGCAGGTTTGCCAAAAATAAATGAAACCATTAATTACTACATTTTTTGAGCAGCTGTTAATAGATTGGGATAAGAAAACTGTACATTAGACTACTGGTTAATTACAAGAACTATAATTGTTTAATATGGCTTTTGTGGAATGAAATTACTGTACCAGAAGATGTGAACTCTGTTTTCAGACACTGTACAAGAAAACAAATACATACCTTTATAGCAATATCTCTAGGAATAAGTATATTTTATACAATAATTATTCATTTCTGCCATCCTACACATTTATATTTCAAACAAACAGTAAATTGAACTGGAGATAAAATTGAATATATATCTGTAATAAAAGTATAAAAAAACCCAGAGATGCTGTAATAATTCTAAATACAATCCACTACAAATATTGGAAATTGAGAATTAAGGTTAAACTTAAAAGGTGTTCATTCAGATAGAGACAGATAGCTAAATCACTCAAAAAGCTTAACTCTTCCTTCAGTGGTATTATGCAATAACTATACAATTTTAAAGGCATATTTTGTTCATGACGTCACCCTCAGAGGATGGTGGCACGTGATGCAAACAATAGCCACCACTTTCTCTGTGGGAGTGAGGATTCAGCCTCACTGAGAAAAATAGAAGTTTGCAGCCATTTTGAAAAAAGCGCAGTTTTTCAAGGAATTTTCTGTGGTAGAATATTATTTGTCAGGTGCTGCTATAAAAGAGAATTTCAGGTAGAAAGAAAAATAGTAAAAAAGGAACATTCCCTTTTTTAAAATATTTCAGTAAATTTTAACTACATGGAAACTTTGAACAGTCTCTATTCTTCCATTAATAAGATCACTGGAGAGATAAAAATCACCTGACATTGGATGCTTAATTTCTTAAAGGGCCTAATTGTAACTCATAAACTAATTATTGAACAATGATTGGGTACAGAATAAAATTTCTGGGATTTTATCTTGCAAACCTGCTGTCATTTGGAGGAAGATGCACTGTATTCTTTATAACAAAGTGGTTACATTCTTGCTTTGAGTGTAAAACTCAGGTCAGCTTTAACTATAATTACACGAACAGTATCTAAGTGCTAGTGCTTTAGTCATATTTAATATTTTACAATGATCTACCCAAACTGTGGGAGCAGCTGAGTGCTGAGAAATTATGAAAATCTGACTCTTAAAGTCTAAGAGTACAGCGGAGACTTAATCAAGGCCCTCAACACGGTTTAACTATTGTCTAGGAGCTGTGCAAGGAAGCTTACCCAAATGCTCACATACAAGTTCTTCAGTTCCCTACAGACCACAGAAAGGGTTTCCATGCCTGCCCTGCCTAGACCAGCACCAAAAACAAGGATGAATGCTGGCCTTGGGATTGCCCCAACACCATTTGCAGCTGAAATGGAGGAGCTGTAGCTACTATTCAGTCTCGCAGGCAAGGCGGAAAAGCCTACTCATGAATGGAGAGACATCAATACTTTATTTCAAAATATACAGTATTCAGCTTAATTGTTTGCATATGCATTTCTAATAATATTATGAAATTTTTGTTTCTTATTTTTTATTTATTTGAAAATAAGTTAACATTTCAGCAACTCTCCTTTATTAAAACATTCTCTGGGTTTGGTAAATCGTGCCAGATTAATTTTATACTTTTAATTATCTGCTAACTTGAAATAATATTTAACTTTGATTAGAACAGTATAAATGTGTCTATTTATACTATTAACAAATATTGCCATTACAAAATAAGAAAAAGTAAGTCACTTTTTTCCATTTATCTAACTGATATATGTTGCAATTAGTGGGTCTAATTCTGCATTCATTCTCACCCCATGTAGCCCTACTGTACTCAGTGTTGTTGCATGGAAGTAGGTGAAAGCAGAGTTAATGGGTGGAAATGAAGTATGATTTTTTTTTCTTATGCTGTGATACCATTAACTATTAGATCACACAATACTGATTCATGACACATTGAAAATCTCTGGGTAAAAATAAAAGAAGTAAAAAGCAAGGGTGATGTCATGGTAGGGGTCTACTACAGGCCACATAACCAGGAAGAAGAGATGGATGAGGGTTTTTTTTTCAGCAATTAACAAAATCATCCAGCGCATAGGACTTGGTGGTGATGGGGGTCTTCAATTACCCAGACATCTACTGGTAAAATAACACTGCAAGGCACAGATTATCCAACAAGTTCTTGGATTGTATGGATACAATTTTTTATTTCAAAAGGTGGAGAAAGCTACTGGGGGAGAAACCGTTCTCAACTTGATTTTGACAAACAGAGAGGAGCTGGTTGGGAATTTGAAAATGGAAGGTAATTTAGGTGAAAGTGATCATGAAATGGTAAATTCATGATTCTAAGGAATGGTAGGAGAGAGAACACCAAAATAAAAATGATGAATTTCAAGAAGGCAGACTTTAGCACACTCAGGGAGTTGGTAGAAGGGATCCCATGAGAAGCATGTCTAAGAGGAAAAACAGCTGAAGACAGTTGGCAGTTTTTCAAAGAGAAATTATTAAGGGCACAAGAGCAAACTATTCCATGTGTAGGAAGTATGGCAAAAGATCACCGTAGCTTAACCAGGAGATTTTCAATAATAAATAAAGAGTCCTACAAAAAGTGAAAACTAGGTCAAATCACAAAGGATGACTATAAACAAATAAAACAGTTGTGTAGGGGAAAAATCAGAAAGACTAAGGCACAAATTGAGATCAAACTAGCTGAAGGCATAAAGGGTAACAAAAAAAATTTAAGGAACATTAGAAACAAGAGGAAGACCAAGGACAGCATAGCACCATATTCAACAAAGAGGGAAAAACAGTAACAGAAAATGTGGAAATGGCAGAGGAACTAAATGATTTCTTTGTTTCCTTCTTCACCGAGAAGGTTGGTGGTGATTGGCTACCAGATATAGGGGAGAGCAGTAAAAATGGGATAGGATCAGAAGCTAAAATAAGGAAAGAACAAGTTAAAAATTACTTAAGTTAGATGTCTTCACGTCACCAGGCCCTGATGATATGCACCCTAGAATACTCAAGGATCTGACTGAGGAGATATCTGAGCCATTTGCTATTATCTTTGAAAAATCATGGAAGACTGGAGAGGTCCCAGAGGACTGGAAAAGAGCAAATATAGTGCCCATCTATAAAAAGGAAAATAAGGACAACACAGGGAATTATAGACCAGTCAGTTTAACCTCTGTACCAGGAAAAATAATGGAGCAAATAATTAAGGAATCAATTAGCAAACATCTAGAAGAGACTAAGGTGTTAAGTGATAGGCAGCATGGATTTGTCAAGAATAAATCATGTCAAACCAGCCTGATAGCTTTCTATGACGGAGCAACAAGCCTTCTGGATAGAGGGGAAGCGGCTATTGCAGTATAGCTAGACTTTAGTAAGGCTTTTGATAACGGTCTCCCATCACCTTCTCATTAACAAACTAGGGAAGTAAACCTGGATGGAGCTACTATAAGATGGGTGTTAAACTGGTTGGATAACCACTCCCAGAGAGCAGTTATCAATGGTTCACAGTCATGCTGAAAGGTCATAACGAGTGGGGTACTGCAGGGATCAGTTCTGGGTCTGGTTCTGTTCAATATTTTCATCAATGATTTAGATGATGGCATAGAGAGTACACTTATAAAGTTTGCCAATGATATCAAGCTGGGAGGGGTTGCAAGTGCTTTGGAGGATAGGATCATAATTCAAAATGATTTGGACAAACTGGTGAAATGATCTGAAGTTAATAGGATGAAATTCAATAAAGACATGCAGTGTACTCCACTTAGGAAAGAACAATCCATTGCACTCAATATGGGCAATGACTGCCTAGGAAAGAGTATTGCAGAAAGGGATCTGGGTGTCATAGTGGACCACAAGCTAAACATGAGTCAACAGTGTAATACTGTTTCAAAAAAAGCAAGCTCCATTTTGGGATATGTTCACAGGAATCTTGTAAGACACAAGAAGTAATTCTTCCACTCAACTCCACCCTGATTAGGCCACAGCTGGAGTATTGTGTACAGTTCTGGGTGCCTCATTTCAGGTAAGATGTGGACAAATTGGAGAAAAACCAGAGAAGAGCAGCAAGAATGATTAAAGGTCTGGAACACTTGACTTATGAGGGAAGATTGAAAGAGCTGGGTTTGTTTAGTCTGAAAAAGAGGAGACTGAGGTGGGATATAATAGCAGTTTTCAAGTACCTAAAAGTTGTTATGAGTTCCATAACTGCTGATGATCAGACAAGAAGCAATGGACTTAAATTATGGCAAGGGAGATTTAGGTTAGACATTAGGAAAAAATTCCTAGCTGTTAGGGTGATTAACTATTGGAATAAGTTGCCTAGGCAGGTTGTGGAATCTCCATCATTGGAAGTTTTTTAAGAGCAGGTTTGACAAGCACCTGTCAGGGATGTTTTAAGAGGGTACTTGGTCCTGCCATGAATGCAGGGCACTGGATTCAATGATCTCTCATGGTCCCTTCTAGTTTTTGTGATTCTATTATTATAACATCTGTCAGACAATCACATTGCTTAAAGGTGTGTTGGTCAGCTACACTATGAAAAATGGATGTGGGAGAGGCAAGGAGAAAAATCCAGGATGAGTTCTGGAAAAACATTATAGCCAAACCTGGTCTGGTTGACGTACTTAGTACGATAGTTCTGTTTCTCAAGCCAGTAAGAAGTCAGTAGTTAAAAAGACTGAATGAAAGAGTTTTTAGTGGGATAAAGAACTTCTAGATTACTAGTTTAGATCTGGGTCTGATTAACAGTGAAAGAAAATAGGTCATTATGGAGGAAATTGTCACTGTTGCCCCCATGTTCAGTACTTACTCTAAAGGTAGAGTTAAAGCTTGGTCCTGCAAACCTTTACACATGTAACTTTAGTATTATGAGGGACGTTGAACAAGAGTATAAGCATTTGCAGGTCATGCCTTAAATTTGGTTTAAAGGACTTTCAAAAGCCCTGTCCCTGTGACATTTTGTAAACAGCTGTACTGGTAAATTCATTTTCACGTGAAGGACAAAAAATAGGAATGCAGCAGCAGATTAACAATGATACAGTTAGCAATGATCAGTCTGTTAAAATATCCATTGCATTCCATTATATCTGTATACATTAAGGCCCTGATCTAACTCCTATTCAAGTCAATGAAAGTTTTTCCACAAAATCACTATTTCCTGGTTAGAGCAAAAAGCTTTGTTTGCCTTGGAAATTCGGGATCAGCAGAAGGCTGTTATTCTGTAACAGAATTCTACTCCAATAACATAATCTCTTCACTAACTACTAACTATTTTATAGATACTTAAATATGAACTATATCCATCTTTTCTTAATTGTTACTTGATGTAAAAATCATAATACATGTTATATTAAGAGTTCTGTAATCTAAAATCAGTTGAGAACTCTTCTGAACATAGAGTAGATCTTCTGAATTCTTCCCTTCTAAAAATAAATGAGGTTAGATTTTCTTTATGAGCCATCAGAATACCTTTTATGGACATTTTAAGAGTAATTCTTTCAACATGATCTTTTCATTATACATCATTTCCAAGTCCTCTGTCTCAGCAATCATCAGTATTGTAAACACAAGAGTTTCCCAGGATAAAAAATACAAAATAGTAGTATTTCTTTGTGCGGAAAGTTATAGTCTTGAATGATCTTTTCTAGTTTAGTTAAAACAGAATTTTCCTTTCCTAGCCTTCTTAGTTGACTTGTTTTGTGCACCAAGATATTGGTTTGGATTTGCCTTTGTCCTATTCCTATACTTTTGATCAATTCCAACTCATGCCCAATTATATTACACTAAATTAACATAATTCAACAGATGTTGATATTTAAATGTTTTCTGGCATTCACATCTTGGACAGCTGTCTTAGAGCTTGGGGAAAAGGCAAACATTTAGAGTTAAATGCTGAACATATGCTTAAATTACTAATTAGAAACAAGAAAAAACAATGCATTATCCTTTCTGAGGACAATAAGCCTCTAATACAGAATTTTTAAAAAAAGACTTTCAGTTCACAGTTAAAGTCCATGGGTCTCTGGAGATTGGGTGCTATGGTATACACTGTGTCACTGGACTTAATTTCCTTTTTGATTTCCCGAATGTAATGCCAATAGAGACTTGCTTAGTGTAGTTGAACGTGAATGAAGTGCTGGAAAAAGACAATGTGAAGACAAGTGTTAAAGTACTGTAGATGGTGATGAGATAGTCCACTGACAGGAGATATTACTATTTTCCCATTCCTAGTTAGATTGCGCTAATCCTCCATTAAAACAAATGTCACTCCTATGTTTAAAGTTGCATTCTGAACAGATTGGCTTGATATGAAAGGAGTTTGGACATAAAACAATGCTACTATCACATCTGTGTAACATTTAATAAAAAGAAAAAATGTATCGTGCTTGATGGTTAATGTAATGGTCTTCACATTGGTAGAGGCAGATGCTGCAATTTGTATTACGTTGGTGATGTAATTCTTTTAACTGAGTCCAAGGAAAAAGCTTCAGAGCTTGTAAAGTGAGTAGATAGGTCTAGTGTGAAATTCTGATTTCACCTGAATGGGGTTTTTATATAATTTTTTAAAAGTGATCACACTTGGGAGGTATACTGTTTTCCTTGTAAGAGTTAGAAATTAATATTCTGTATTTGTATATTATTTGTAATATAGTGTGTTTATAATAAGTGTGTAGCTGTAAATATAAAATTATTTTGCCAATTTCTTTTCACTGTTAATTGAAAAAGATTGCTATAAACAGTTCTGATCATTTTACAGACAATCTGAATTACAGCATCAATAGACTAGTGAAAAAGCTTCACATTTTACGAGTAAAATATATATTCTTCTGTTGTTTTATAACTATAGATGCAACCCAGGAATGATCTTTTTTATCTTTGATTTTAATTTTAGGATTTAGATAATATAAATACAAAGGTAAGGCAGAAGGTATACACTATTTTTTCATTTCAAACTGCATCAATGCTTCTCAGATTATGTGGTAAACAATTTGTCCATATTGCCTCCTTGTTCTTGATATTTTTGTTTAAAAATAGTGTTTTTCAAACTGACTACTTTGTGGTCCATATATCTGTAGTATATTTTTTCATGGCGTTTTGCTATGCGTAGCACATAATATTTAATACTTAATTTTATGGTAGATGAAAATGGCTGAATTGTCTTTTAATAATAGATATTCTGATAAAACAATAGCCATTTTTTGGCAAAATTAATATGGATTTATGACCTTACTTAATACATATTTATCCAATATATATTTTAGAAGAATGTTTAATTTAAGAATGCTTAATGTGTGTATCTGCAGCCTCATTCTTTGTATAGGCAGGGTACTTAAAAACAGAGTTTTTCCAGTTTACCATACATTCAGTCTGATTACTTTACATTTCCACTGAGCAAGGCCACTGTATATAAGCCATGTTCCCCATAGCAAAAGTTTCTGATATGAATGATTAGGTGATATTCATAAAAGTGTTTGTTGAAGTTATAATCAAGATCTCCATTCCATGGTCTTCAAAGTCTGATCCTTCTTACTTCAGACCAATGTCAACTTTTATTGGTTCTATAAAAGCTGTGAAATTAAGTATCTAATCCCTGTCATTCTCCACTGAAGTAAATTTGGATGGCTGTGAATGTAGATGGTAAACCCTTGCCCTCATGTACAGCTTGAGCAAAAGGAGCCAAATACCCCCAAAAAAGGAAAAGGGGGGAACAATTTGTTTGTTTGAGAAGAAAGTAGCTGTCACACTGACATCAGTAGAAATTAATTGGTACTCTGGCTCTTCTTGCTGACTCTGACTGTCCAAATCACTAGGCAGAAATGTTATATAGCTTTTTTTGACAAAAAGCAAAATAGATTTCAGACATTGATTTGACCTAGAGTTAGACAAATCCAATCGTATTGGGTAACCTCTTTTTAAAATATTCCTAACAAAACAGTCGTGCAGGGTTATTTTCGGTTTGTTTTTTTGTTTTTTGGGGGGATTTTTGGTTGGTTGGTTTGTGTTTAGAGAAACCAGTACAATACTGCTATCAGGTGAGGTCCAAAACCTCCATCTTTACAGAAACAATTTTGATCACTTTAACTCGTCTTTTGTCTACAGAAACATTGTTCTCAGGGTCGTGTGCTATGCACTTTCCAATACTGCAGTCACAGTATCCTTCAGGTATATTAAACATATAAACGGACAGGGAGAGAAAACCTTACCTACAAGTTTTCAGTGGGATATACTAATTATTGCAGGGCTATCAGTCACTTGCTACTCAACACGCTGCTTCCCAGTGTTTGAATCCTACCATCTATTTTGATTTGCTGTTACAGCCTGACCTGATCCTATGTCATACACTCCCCTGCATTTAATTTCCTCCCATTCTGTAAGTTTCCCATCTTCAAAGCGTCTGATGAAGTGGGATTTTCTCCCACGAAAGCTCATGCGATAAATAAATCTGTTAGTCTTTTAAAGTGCCACAGGACTCTGTTTGTTTCTCTGAAATAGACCAACATGGCTACCCCTTTGGAACTTGCTATTCAACTGGAGATCAGGCATTATACTTTTGATCAAGCATAATTTGGCCAAACTGAATAGGATTGGCGGCACAGCCAACAATGCCCCTTTGCATCTTAAAAAACTACCTTTAAATTTTCCTTTGCTTAAAAGAGTGTGCTTTAGGATGTGTGAAATGTTTGTCATGTACTGGACATCTTGGAAAGGCGGAAGATGAATGTTTTTGAGTGCAGTCAGTTGTTCTCATTTATTATCATAAACTTGTTGGGTTGTTTTTTTCTCTCCCATCTTAAATACCTATACGAGGAGCTTTCTTTTACTTTCCACGGAGAAGCACTCCCAGACTCTGCAGGTTAGAGGGAGTAAGACCCTGTCAGTAAATGACCAGTGTTAACCTGCAGAGTCTGAGACTAAGAAGATGACTGGAAAAAGTAGTAGAACAAAAGGAACTATTAAAATTGATGTAGTGGCTCCGTGCCATAAGGAAAAAGGAGTGAGCCATTTCTAATGAACCTGTTTGCCATTGCTCAGCAACATATCTCTCTTGCATTTTGTAGTACCATATTATGAAGGTTCTATAACAGGTTCGTTGTTAGTTTTGTTGGGATATGTATTTGAGGCAGGGATTAAACCTCTTTATGTATGAGTAATATCGTGTACTCTCCCCAAATTTACACATTAACTAGCTGCTGTGCAATTTCATGTAAAATGTTTCCATTCTACTGGGATATTATTATTAGACAGATTTGTTCCCTAATATTAGAAGATGGTTGTGGGAGGGGTATGACTTTGCTTAAGCATCCAGATTTAGGAAGGCTTTATCAAAATTGGATAACTAAAACTTTTGTCAATCCCACTACCTTACTTAGATACTAAGGTGACAGGAAATCTAGAAATACCTACATGATATTGTTTAATACTGTATATCACTACCGTTCTTAAATTGTGGTCCTCAGGTAGGTGATGAAGCAGTTACTAGCAGTCTGTGGAGAACAAATTGGTCATATTTAAGACACCTAAACATACATTTAAATACTGTCCAGTTTTCCATGTTAACAATTGCTGATCACCACAGAGTTCCATAATCAACTGGAGGAAGCAGTCTGTGCTACTTCCAATGGGAGGAGGACATACGGGCCGTAAGAAAATATTTAAACAAAGTGTGATCCATACTGTGTAAAAATTTTGAGAAATTTGCTATGCTCTTGTTACATTAGGGACACTAGAATAATGAGATAGTGTGGTCAGGCTATGCTCTCGTTCAAGAAAGATGGAAGATACTACGCCACCATCATTTTTAGTCATTTTATTGGCTTTCCTATGTAATATGTATTTATGAATTCAGTTTCAGAATTTGTCTAAAACTAGGAGAGAGTTTCCATTATCTTATTTCTCCCTGTTGTTCTGAACTCTGCTTCCTGTCCTCCCTTCCCCTCTCACTCTGGACCTCTGGTCTTAGCCTTCTTTCTGTGTTACATCATAGTTAAGGAAAGAGTTTACTCACTGATGTTCTTTACATCTTATAAACTCTTCCTATGTTTTTCTTTCAAGCAAGTGAGTCACTCTGTCTTGTCTTAAAACCATCCTGTAGGTTTTGAAAATTAAAACTATATTATAGTAGAAATTAAACTAGTAGATGACTATTTGGAATGTCCAAACTTGCCACCTAATGGGATTATTACATTGTCTATTTAAGATTGAGATTGAAAATGGACAAAGAGAGTGACCTGTCTTCTTTATAATAAAGCCCTTATATACTTGCTTAAATGCATACCAGAAGACTCCAGCCTTAGTACAATCTGTTTCTAAAGAGCCTCAGTTACCAACTTATAAAGGCTAAGCACTGGATACAGCATCCAATGACAAAATTGAAGAGTTCTACAGCCATCTGCAGGAACTCATTGATACTGTGCTGGAATAGATGTTGCTGTTTACAGAGTATTTTAATGCCCAAGTTTGGTGGAAGAGTTGTTAATCAGTGAATAGTGGACAGACAAGTGATATCATTAAAATATGCTGTGAAAATCAGCTGGTTTAAAATGTTATTTCAGCAACATAATTTATGCTTTCTAAGTCAGCTGCACAGGAGTTCAGTAGATAGGAATTTTTTGTACAAAGCATGAAGTTGCCACTCTTACCGCTATCATCAGCTGCTACTTCCAAAGTTCAAAATACATAATGTCTAAAAGGCCTCTAACAGGCACATCCATCAATTACAGATAATCTCTGCTAAATCATAGAGGTACAAAACGTAATCTGGCAAATGGCTTGACGTTTTGCTCAAGTGTAAACAGAAGTCCACACAAACTGCAGGGAGGAAATGAAGTGTGCACGTGCTAGCATTTCAACCAAGAGTTTAATTATAACACATCAAGAATGGCAAGTATATGGACCAGCTTGTGAGGAAAGCAAAAATTCCTAAAAACAAGAAGATAGTGGAGTGAGGTAACCGACAGGGATGTTGTGGTAACGAGCAGACATGTAAAATAGATACATAAGTAAATGTTTTATTTGTATTTCAATAGTACTCAGAAGCCTTTAATTGAAATCAAGGTCTCATTGTCTTAGACATTATACTAGCACATATGAAGAAAACCGCTATACAAACTTAAACCTCACAACACTTCTGTGAGGTGACTGTGGTATAATTCCCACTTGCAGGATGTTAAGGGTGAAGTTTACTTGTTTTTGAAGGAGCACTGTTTTTTATATATGGAAATTGGACAGGCTGGTTTGTGATTTCCCCAAGTCACCCAGCAAGTCAGAGGGAGAACTAGGAATGGTATTCAGAAGTAGCTGACATTTTGTGCTCAGTCAACTCTGCTATACTGCTTTTTAATGACTGATGTGAATATTAAATCTAGAGTGAAATTCTAATTACATCTGAAAATTAGTAGCAAAAGTTCTGATAACAACTGTGAGTCTCGTAAGCCCCTAAAGGTGGGGGGAAGGGTTTAAACAAGGTCTGAATTCTTTTTTTATATAAAATATAATCACTTAAGAAAACAAAATATATGTAAGTACATATGTAAAGTGAAACTGGAATAAAAGGTCTGTTTTCCATATCCATGGTCCGTGAAAACGGGGGACCTCTTTCAAAGAAGGCTAGATATAGGTTGAAGTGTCAACCATGAAACTGAAGGCTTTTTGCAAAGGAAAGGGCGATGCTAATGACCACAAAGATCACGTTAGATCAAACTCTGACTTGACTTGCTACAAATGGTTTTGAAAGCTTGAACGTTTATAATTGCAGAGGAGAAACAGCTCATTAAAAATATTGTATTGCCAAGAATGCTGAGGTGATTGAAAAACAAGATGGCAACAGTGTGGATGGGGAATGGTTTTGGTTTGGGAAATGTAGAAGGTGTATCCTTTAGATATATATCCTTGAAAGGCTATCTAGAGGGGAAAAAATGGGAAGCCAGGCTACCAGAATGGGGGAGGAGGTAAAGAAAATGGTGTCTAGATAGCAAAGTTGAATGAGAACCTTTACAGCAAATAACCACGAGCACCGGTGACTTGTGTTAGAAGTGGCTGCCTCTACCTAGATGAGGACAGCAGTTTCCATAGTGTAACTTACTTTTTTATTAGTCTACATGATTGATGGTGTGTTTACTTATCCATATAGTAAAACATTACCATTTTCTCCCTGAAAATATTGTATATAAGAGGAAAAAGGAATAAAATCTGGCAGTAGATTTCTCCATTCCTTTTTTATTTAATATGTTGAGGCATGACAACCAAAAAAAAATCTTGGCCTACTAGTGTAAGTTCACACCAGTCTGGCTTCCTTTTTACTTCCCTCTGCCACAACTTTGCTGCTGCTATGACACTTGCAGGCCTGCTTCACTGTTGTGCAGCTGATGCCCTGTCTATGTTTATATTTTTCTTACTGACAGTGAGTGTTCTTGCCAAACGCCAGGGACCATAGTCACATCTGTTTGTCTCCCAAGCTTGTCTGAGGCTGCTTGGGAACACTTTTTGTCCAGAGGGCAGCTTTAACTAGGCCTAATACTCTGAAAAGCCTCTATTTGTAAATGCATACAATGAGGCGACAAGTTCCTGTTGTCTTTCCTTAAAAATTATTCCATTTGACACTGCTTGCTCCAGACCCTGTCACCAGCACGTCAAAAGCCAAGTTTTCAGGCAAGGTGGTCTTAACAAGTTTTATTTTTTCCCTAATAAAATGCCGAGTTTCCCACCAGAGCACTATTTATAAACGATAGCTTGCAGCAAGCTATGGATAAGTAGAGAGAAATCAGGCAAATAGCTTTCTTCCTCTTTGTAATCCTTGCTTTTGTGATTTAATGTTAAGAAGCATATTGTTGAACCCTTAGCCAGATTGTGCGGGTCAGAGTTCTGTCTACTTCTACAATTTAGAAATGTAATATACATGAGCCAGTGTTTGTTTATAGCCAAAGTGTAATGGCTTGCTTTCTTTAAACTGCAGTTTTCAGATTAGGAAGTTTTTTTGTTTCCTGTTCATTAAAATGTAGCCTTTTGTCTTTCTGTGATTCAGACAGCTGTACATGTAAAATAGTAGTTGTAACCCCCCATGGAAATAAATGCTGTGTTAGTAATTAATCTAGATTTAGTTGAAGATATGATATTAGTGATAGCCTCATAACGGACTGTGGATTTGAAAAAGTGTAACTAATGCTTTAACAATTTCTTAAGAATACTGGTTAGTTTCTGCAATATAAAAACCTCTGGCTTTTCCTCAAAACCATAGCAAAGAAATAACCACTCTCACCTTGGCTAGTGATCAGATTGTTGTGCTTTGCAAAGACAAATGATTCATTTATGCTGAAGGAACAAAGCTGCCTTTCAGACATTCATTGATTTTGAATTAAAAAGTAACTGCTATGTTCTACATGAAGGGTGACAACAATAACAGAGTAGTCCTTACTTAGTGTTATTTGTTGCAGCTCCATTGCATGTGCCTGGAGGAAAAGTGGTGGGGCTTGAGTACCATAATCTTACTGATCGATAATCTAGATATCTCAATGCAGTGTAACAGATAATCAATTCTGGTTACAATTACTCAAACCCAGCCAGCTGTTATTCCTTTAACTCAGGTCTTGAGGTTCAATTGGCTGACTTTATTAATTTTTATCTTTCATCCTATTTCCACCCTTGGGTGGCACGTTTTTGTTTTGGGTTGTTACGGGGGAAGGGGAGAGTTGTTTATGCTTTCCTTTCTACTCTGCACAAGAATGCTGGAAAAAGAAAAACAGGTATCGCGTTCTAACTAGTATGAGACATGTCGAGAAGATTTGTTTTGCCTAAGACCCTGCAATAATATAATGGGGTATGAATTTTGGGAAGAGAGAGCTGGTGATCTTTATTTAGTAATCCTGTTTCTTGATTAAAAAAAAATAGTACAAAGAGTGATGAAGGCCTTCACATATTTTATCTGCAGTATATTCATTTTGAATAAAATGGGACATATCTGTTTAGCTGTTAAGCCAGTTGCTCATTTTGGTATTTTGCGTTCCTTTATTTGAATTCAAATATTTAGGTTCAGAAAATAAATTCTAAGTATGATTTAGGTGCATTATGAATGTTAGAGTGAAGTGAGTAATCAAGGTATTTGAAACCATTCTTGAAAACAGTTTTCACTAGTGTAATTAGACCAGCTTCATAACCCATTCTCTGTTTGTTAGCAATTTAAAATTTAAAAAAAAAAAAAACAACCCAACACACATCATGCTACTGTACTTATTTAAATGGTTACTTTAATAGAACATATAAAACATCAGTGAAAACCTGCATGTTTAATAACAGCTTTATTTAAATAGAGCTCTTTGAATATTTAATTTTCCCTGTAGTTTACTTTTTTTTGTATATTTTATTTAAATATTCTAGTTTTCACTATTTTCACAGGTACTACCAATCATGAAAGGTTTGGGGGTTTAAAGAGTCTTAATGTACATTTAGAACTAATTGAAATTTAGCCCATGATAGCAGGTAGGGAAAACAATGTGATTCTACAATATTTAGCCTTTGGTTGTTAACATTTTATTTAAATATAACTTAAGAGCCTGTTTTAAGAGAAAAAAAATCCACGTTAAAATAGAAAGTTCCATTAATCTATTTATTCTGGGATCTGCGTTGGAGTATTTTATTTTTTTAAGTAACACCTTGAAGCCCCCTATGTGAAATGAGCCATTAGAATATTGATTTTTAAAAGCATTTTTGTTCCATAAAAGGTTAAACACTGTAACCATTTTCAATCCAGTTTTGTTTTGTTTTGTTGGTTTTCCTTGTTTTACAACATTATCCATGAAATCTGAATATTCTTTCAAATCACATAATTAATGATCTGTTACACAGTTAATAGCAGTATAGCTTAAAGAAAGCTATGTGCAATAAAGCAAAAATTCCTAAGTCCTTGACTGAACCCAGGCGTTTGACTGGGAACATATTACTCTTCATTGGCACCACTTCACTAGATGTGTTTCCCATCTTGATATTTAACAAATCCATGAAGTTGTAATTAAATCACACTTTTGGGAGGGGTTTTTTTTTTTAGATACTTTATAGTGTTTAATACATCTCCATAAATGCCTCCTCTTTTTCCCTTGTCTCTTAATTCTTCACAGAAGGACACAGCCAGCAGTATCTTTGCTGCTATAAAAGAATGTCATGTTACTTATATCAAAATTGCACTATTCTAGTTTAGCGGTGCAAATAACATTCAGTTCCCAAATTCCAGCTTTCCGTTTTGCCTTTTTCTGGGTAACCTGACTTTCCATTACTTCAGTCCATGCCACTTACAGTAATACTCTGTCTTCAGCAGACCAACGGCATAAACTCATAATTATTTAATGGACACAGCAAAATACTGTGCCACCAATATATTGTTTTCACACCCTGCCAATGAATTAGGTGGGGCAGAGGAATCAGTATGTGCCACAGATTTATTTCATATGCCTTTAAAGAGTTTTCTGTTTCATGTTACTTCATACATTGCTCATGTAACTTAAAATAAATTGATAATACTTTTTCCTGTAATAAATGTCATTCTGACAGTAAGGCATTAGTAACCAATTGATAACCAACAACAATATTGTGATCTCTTTAGATAATTAATCTTCGCTATTTTCCTGTCAAAAGCAACAGTGTTTTATGTTGAGCTAGAAAGATTGCCGGTTTTGAAAATTAAAAAGCATTCCTTTTATATTATTCATTCCAGTAACAATTTATGATGCTGTGTTTAGATGCTGAACGCTTGTCAACAAACATAATTATGTTTCGATATAAACAAGATTGGTGGCCTCACTGTGCAGCTTCATCTTCATTGAGAATGTTTTGATTTAAGTTCAGATTATACAAGCTGTGTATTTATGTGGCATTTTGCCCTCTTTGTTAATAGTTTTCTCTGATAATCACTTATAGACAAACAAGTGTACATTTAGAATCATTGTGCATGGGAGACATCAAACGGAGAAGAAAAGCTGCACCCCTGCCAGGACCCACAGGTAACCAATTTTACTGTAACAAAAGCCAAAAGTTACATCTTTAAAATATAAAGCAGTAGGTCAGCAACACAGCAAAGTACATGACAAATTCAGCCACCCTTGAGATACATTCAGGCAGGTAGTATAATGGTATTAGGGATTAAGAAATCAACTGATTTCTAATTGTTCTTTAAATATTTCCAATTAATCAGCCTTTTCAAACACAGTACTAATTAAAGAAAAGTGATTTGGATTCCTCATAATGAAAATCTTAGACAAAATATGTAGTATACTCAACCATACAAGGTAGGAAGAGCTAGGGTATTTTTGCAATAAAGAATGTATATGCATGGGTTAAGTTTAAGATACTCTGCTAGAAGAAAATAGTAATTTGGGCAAATCATTGAAAATTTGGAGTCAAATATATGAAACAAGGAGTCCTGTGGCACTTTTAAAGACTAACAAATGTATTTATTGCATGAACTTTTGTGGGAGAAAATTGCACTTCGTCAGATGCTTTGAAGCGTCTTCAAAGCATCCGACGAAGTGGGATTTTCTCCCATGAAAGCTCATGTGATAAATAATTTTGTTAGTCTTTAAAAGTGCCACAGGACTCCTTGTTTCTTTGGCTGACCTAGACTAACACGGCTACCCCTTTGGAACTTGTCAAATATATGAAAGATAGCCATTTTCTGTGCTGCACTAATTTTGAAGCTAACATCTGCAAGTTCATTTTCAAAGATTTTTATAGATGCGAGGTCACAACCATTGCATGTATTTTGCTGGTGTTACAGCTGTGAAATGACTTTTTCAATACTGGGCTGTGATTTATAGGATTCTCATTGGTTTGTCTGTATTAACTATATATATACATGCATCTTTTTGTGTATGTTTCTGTTAGTCTGTTTTCATATATGTCACATTTGTGGTATGTGAGCCTTTAGACATCACATGTTAGTATATATTATTTATTAATAGACATTTACAGTACCTTATATGTACAACGTGCATATGCATACAATTCTTTGATTCAGATCTGTCCTAGATATTTGTTAGAGTAACCTAATGTTTGCATTCCAGTTGAATGACCCCCTGAATATTTCAGTGTTTCAAATGTCAGTGACAGAAAAAGACCAAGAACAATCTCAGAAATGCTACATCTTAGTGGAAGCAATAGGGAAAATGAGAATGCCTGGGTCAGATCCTAAGACTCTGAACATATATGAATTGAGCAGGAAAATACTTAATGGCTGAGGAAAGGATAATAAAATTATTTTATTATAAGGTGGTTTTGTCTTCACAACTTGCAGATTCCAAAGGAAGTCATTTTGTACTGAGTGGGTATAAAGAATAGTGAAACTCATTTTATCGTACATTGGACTTTGTTGTTCACAGGATGACTTCCCCCCTCGTATAATTTGCAAAGTCAGTCTTTTGATAATAAAGTCACTAAATATTTCATATAGGCATTCAGTGTTTCTGATGCATAGTGACATCTTCACAATATACAAGACATTTTCTTTAAAGGATTTTTTTCTTAAACTGAGAGAGAGATACGGTCTTTAAAAAAAAAAAAGGGAAGAAAATGAGAAAAAGAAAAAGCTTTGTACTTGACACTGTTTAACTAGTGTAGATTTATCTGTTTAATTTAAGAAGAGCAATTCATTTTCCTTCCATATTAGTTTTTGATAATGTGAAGGGTTTTTCTGTTAGAATTTTTGTTGGGGGGTTTTTTTGGTTTTTTTTTTTTTTGTTTGTTTGGGTTTTTTTTGAAGAACTCATTATAAACTTGGAAAAAATATTTAGTAAATTTAACTATGTTCACACAAGCGTTCACAAGTATATGTGTTCACTACCTCATTACTGTTCCTTCCCAGACTACATTAATTTTAAGACATTGATATATTTTTTTAATGTTTCATATCATTATTTGAAGGAAGAAAAGGATTTACTTAATATCTTTACATTCAAGCAAAGGGATTTAGAGTAACACAAGTTGCCATTGTCCAGGTTAGGATTTTTTCCCAGTTTATCTATATAGTTAAAATATAGAAATAAAAGGACTGAGATTGATAAGAAAAATTAATATGGAAACACTTTTCTTCAAAAAACATTGCACATACACAGCAATCACAGTGAGGTTTGTTTCTGAAAATCAACAGAATGAGTCCGTCAGTACTGACTCTGCTTCCTAGTTGAATTACAGTAGTGGAAGCTGAAAAATTGACTGGCTAAAGATTAGTGATCAACTATAAGCTTTGTTTTTGGATAGGATGCACAATACTACAAATTAGTAAAGCCTGACCTAGTATGTCATCCAGGTAGGCGAGCAAAACAGTTTAGTTCCATAATCGTAATTTGTGTTTCCAGAAGAAAATTTCTTAGATAAATGCATTTCCATAGCAATATGCACAGTATGTTTTATGTATTTGGGTTAAATAGTACCTAGGAGAATTACTGGTGATTACTAATTAAATGGAGTGTATTTTTGTGAACAGTCGGGTTAGCACCTGCTCTGGTACGTACTCTGACATTTTACAAGACAGTAGACTATTGTAGCTAGCAGTGTTATTGGGTAAACATTTATTAATTGTGACAAGAACACCCAATTTATTTCAGTACTCCAGCTTATTTACTGCTCTTTCACCTTTGTATTTTATATTGAAAAAGTAAAATGAATATTGATAGTTAGATATTGATTTCTAAATTTATAGCCTGTTCTCAGCCTTGACTCAAAGTCACATACCAATAGGTTTGTGTATATTAGTAACAAAGGATATAGACTTCTTTCAGCAGCGAGAAACTGTTGAAGCAAGAAAGTTCTAACAGCACAGACCATTTTATAGTTCGAAAAATGTCATCTGTAAAGGTGAGGTAAAGCTGTGTGGAAAAGCAATGAACAAAATAAGAGGAAGATATTCAGTATGGATGAGAGGGAAGTTTGTTACCAGCTGGTAGCAAAAGCAAAAGAGTACTATTTTACATTTTTTGCTACAATAAATTTTCAGTTTTAGGGGGTGTTTGATAAAGCCTATTTTAATATTGCATCAACTAATTAGCTAATTAGTTTACCCAGTGCTTTTTTTGTGATGGTATACAGGGGTACAGAGTACCCGCACCTTTTTTAGCGATCCCACTACCCAGCTGCAGGGGTGGGGTCAGCAGGGAAAAGGAGCACGCCGCTGGAAGAAGAGGGTTGGGAAAGGCATTTTTCAAATTCACTGTCAAGATATGACTTCCAGCATCTTTTCTTTTACAAAAAAAAGCACTGAGTTTACCAATTAAAACAAGGGTCATTGCAAATATTTTGTACTTTTTACATGTCACTTCTGTTTCCTAAGACTTAAAGAACCACTGCAGTATATTGTACATCATAGGCAACTACATTTTTTTCCTATTCATTTCTTCTATAGACTTTGATACCTATTTAAGCAATAGGTTTCAAACTGCAAAAGCAGTTTAAGCAGTGAAAACTTGGGTGTATGTCATTCTGCATGACTTCATGCCTGCTCCAACTACCTGAGTAGTAGCAGTACTATTCAGTGTGACACCCTGACGTGTCTCATTGCAGTCATACAATGCCCTCAAGGTACATTATTTTTATACAGACATTTTCCTGTATATTTTAATTATTTAGTTTATCTGTCAGAGAAAATGACCCTACTGAAACCATGTTCAGTATTTGTAAAAGTAATTAACAACCAACAAAATGTAATCATACATAAAATAAAGGAGAGTCTCAACCAACAGTGTGTCCTTGAAATCTGTACTGTTGAAATATTCACTGAAAGTTGAGATTGTCCATTAAAAATCACTTACTCAGTTTGGTTAATGCTACAGAAGAATTCTAAAAGTCATATTCATAAACTGAATAGACTTTTTACCCCAGTTCTCTCCCTTGTGTTCTGATTATCTTTCCTCTTCTATATACCTCCTCTCTAGCTCTCCAAGTGATTTTCTGGTCTTCAGCATATTTCCTATATCCTTGTGATCCTATATGTTTTTTCTATCCCTTTAGCACATCTAAATCTCAGGTGTGAAATATGTAGTATTCCTTGTGCACAAATTCCATTCTACATAAGTGGATTTCTATTAACATAATTTACAATTTACAGACAATAGAACTCTAATACAAAATAAAGATTAAAAAAAAAGTTTTGTGCATGCTCCAGTAAACAATTTTCAGAAACAAATAAATGAGTTTCTTCAAATTCCATTCTTCAAATTATTATAAAAGTGTAGAGCACAAATGATGAAATATAGAATATATATTTTTAGAATATATATGGAAATATAAAAAGCATTACACAAAATATTATCCCATGCACCTTAACAGATATTGATCACTTTTTGTAAAAGCAAAATTTTAATTGTAATGTTTTTTTCTGGGCTGATGGTTTGTATGTCACATTTCAAGATGATACGATTTGAAATGATTGAGTTGTAAACCTCGTTTTAAAAAATGTGTTTTAATGAAAAACCCGACAGATACTTAATTATAACAGCCATACCGAGCACAGCTATAATGCTGTCATGATTCACTTTAACAAGGTAATCAAAAGGCTAGATGTTTTCATTCCTTTTTAAAAATTGCCAATGGAGCAGCTAAGCAAACTATTTTGCTGATGCTTAATGTATCAGTGATTAAAAATCAGACCTGAATATCTGCAGTGCCAAAATGATTATTTGAAAGATTCTGATTACATCTTTTTAACAGAGTTTGCCCAGGCTAAGCTTGTGATGAAGGTCAACTTTGTTAGCTAACCCACAGACTTGGGCTTACCTAGATAATCTAAGGGTAAATTTCCAAACACTGAATTGTTATACAAATTACCCACTGCTTCAATGTGGGAAATTGAGAATGTGCTCTCTCCACCTTAGAATTGATGTCTAAGGCCCTGTCTACACTGCCAGGAAAATTCAGCAGCAGTCAACAGAAGTTAAACAAACTTGTATACAAGCTGTGTAGCTTGTATAACTCCCATCGACTTCCTAATTCCCCATAACCACAGCATCTTCACTGCACTCCACCACTTGATTGGGTAGTTTTGCTAAGGGCTTGTCTACACTGGAGGCGGGGTTGTAATTCAATCTTAGGCCTTGTCTATATTGCCGCTGGTTTTTAGCGGCAGTCGAAGGGAGATATGCAAGGTACGTAAAATACCTTGCGTATCTCCGTTCGACTTAGTAACTCCACCGTACACACAATGCTAAGTTGAACACAAGTAGCAAAAGTTTGACTTAGCGCTACTCTCGTTGCCGGGCTGGAGTTACTAAGTCGAATTCCAAATCGATTGAACTCGTCTTGACTGACGCCTCAATCGAACCTTGCCACCGTCAGTATAGACATAGTCTGTGGCTGTCAAATTACAGAAGGTGAAGGCGAGTGATCACACCAAATTGCTTGCTCGGGGTCTCGCATCCCCACTGCTCACATTACTTCCTGAAATGCATTGTACTGTGGGTAATAGGCACAGCAGCTTGTGGGGAGGCAGTCGTTCTCTGCTTACCCCCACCCCTTCTCCAAAGGAAAAAAAGCTGGAAAAGCTATCTTTGCTGTTTCTCTGCTGCAGGCAGGACAGACAGGGACAGTGCTTCGTGCAGAGAGAGGAATTAATTGAAAACTTGCAACAGGGAAGGAGCTATGTTGTCGTGGTAGAGGGACAGGAGAAAACAGTTGAGTTACTTTCTGGCTATGTAGACCTAAATTTGAATTGTAGATTTCGACCTCAGTGCTATGCCACTCGCAGGGGTGGTGTTAGCAGAATTACAGCTCCATTTTTTTCAAATGGAGAGACAGGCTGCAGAAAGTCAAGGTAAGCAGCATTGTGTCGAACTTCACTGTAAGTGTAGACCAGCCCTAAGTCGATTTCCAAATCGACTTAGCATATCGTAACTGATTACTAAGTCAATCAGGAAAGATCGATCTGATGGCAGTACTGTAGATGTGGCCTAAGTAATATCACATGGTAGCATGTAGGGTCTTTGTTTGACTTGTTACCTAGATGAACAATGCTGGAAACAGAAGTCCCTTGTCTGTATACAGAACAAGTATAGCACTTGAACCAGTAACAGAAGCTTCTCATTACTGGCCTACATCATTCCTTAACCCTGATTTAGAATGAACCTTTCTAGGGATGAAAGACATAGGTGTGTTCATGCTCATCCTCTTAAATATAGTTGCCATTGCAATTTAATTTTGAAGGAAAGACCCTTATGATGTAGTTTTGTTTCTATGATTTTATATCCATGAAAATTAAAAACCTTTTAAAATATCAGAAAATATTTCCGTAGTGTAAGAACGCAAGAGGCGTTTAATAGGTTCCTAATACAAACATATTCAGAGTTTTCTTTCTTTAAGCAAAGGATCAGGAGGTGGTATTAGTGTCTGACCAAACACCCACTGTATTATTATTTCAGGATGGATACACTTACTTCCACTTTCCAGCATAAGCTGCCAGAATTTTGACATTTTATAAACCTGAAAGAAGTGTACATCAGTTAGACCCACAATTAGGAAATACCTCAGACTTGCATTTTGCCATCATTATTACCTGTAAAGAGAACTTTGTTCAGCATTGTTTGTATATTTAAGTGATGGGTTGCGTATTGAAGGGCAATTGACATAGAATTTCTCCTACGATTTAATAATAGAGGTGAGAGCCATGGCAAGGAAAGACCGATAACTTGTGACATGTTGTCTGTGATCTTTTGATGGTATGGAGTAACTGAGGATATGTCTGTACTGCAGTCAGGAGGTACGATTACAGCTCATGTAGGCATACCCAAGCTAGCTTTGATCTAGCTAGTTTAAGTAACAAGCAATGTATTTGCGGCAGCAAGGGTGGTGGAACAGACTCCAGTCTTCAGAGTGCAACTCTTTTGAGCACCCTGGGTACATATCTCGGTGGCTAGCTCACGTCACTGCCCCTGCGGCCACAGCTGCACTGCTGTTCTGATGCTCAGGTTCACCCTATACGCTGTATTCACAGTTCCCAGTTGTAGGGTAGACATAGCCCAAGAGAGCTCCACAGAATTTCATTCGAGAGCCCTACAACTTCCTTCATCTTCACTTTAACTTAGCCAGAAGTCTTAGAAATATTCCTCTTCTTTCATCTTAATTCCTCTTTTCCCTCCCTGTGTGATATGAGCCAGGCTGCCATTGAGAAGCTAGGCCAGGAAAGTAACTGAAAGACTTTTCTGATGGATTGTATTTAGTGAGAGAGAATCTATCCTAAACTTCTCAGTCACCAGGAGACAATCTACATTCATTGCTATATTTGCTTTCCACAAGTTACACTGATGGCAGCAAATTCGCCACCGTCAGTTTGATCTTCCGGGTTCGATTGAGCCGTCAGTCAAGACCTGCTCAATCGATCTGGAGTTCAGTTTAGTAACTCCAAGCCCTCAAGAACAGTTCCCTTCGACTCACCACAGAGGAGACAGAGAGGTAAATGAGCATTAGAGAGTTGGAGAGAGATACACAAGTTATTTTACGTAGCTTGCGTATCTCCCTTCAACTGCCGTCGCAAATGGCAGGAAGTGTAGACAAGGTCGTAATTCTGTACTTTTGGATAATTTCAGCATTATACCCAGCTGCATAGAAACTCTTTCCTTAAAATATATATTGGATAACTTTAACATTAGCTTTATTAAAATATTTTAAATTTGTTTCTTGCATCCTTGAAGTAGCCTCTAGAGGTTTGGAGATACCAATGCCTGAGTAAATGGTTTACTTGTAGATTTTTTTCTTAGTGCAAGTAGGTAACAATATTTATATGTGTTTTCTTGTTTTGTTTTAATGAATTGATGCTTATGAAAAGTACTGACAAGTCTAAAGACTGAGATTTCCCATCTACAGAATAAGCAGCAAAAATGAAAGCTTCCTCACGCTGTCCTGCTAGTCTATTTTAACCTTGTTCTGAATGGATCAGTTTGAAGGGTTTGAAGGGACATTGTTTAGTCCCCATGTTGTTACAATCCCTGGAGTTTCTGCAGAGATTACCAGCAAGGCTGCCAGTTTTGTGGGTGACTTTGTGATGCAAATCCCTGTCCTCTAGGACCTGGGCTGAAACCACAATTCACTTCATATAAGTTGCTGAACATTTGTCAGAGAGTAAAACTTTGCCAAGTTTTCTAGTTTTCTTTTTATCTGCTTTGGAAGATTTTTACACTGGAAGATCTGCCTTAGAGTCACACTAGAGTGAAATTTGCAGTGTTGCCAAAAGTGTAGAGTGGATACTATCATGGATCATTTCACATAGATTTTTGTGCAAAAGCAGTCTTTGGTAAACGGCTCTCCCCTTACCTGTGAGTAAGGGGGAATTTTCCACCTCTGCTGTGTCTTTTCTTCCCACCCAACCTTCAGCTCCTGCAAAAGGATGCAACACAATTATGTGTCTGGTATCAACAGAAAGGACTGAATGGGCTTTGGTGAGCAGGACACAATGTCCAACTTCTGGCCTGGTCAGAGAAGAAAATAAGAGAGGGTCTGTGTCATCATTTCAGTGGATTTTCTTCAAGGGAGTCCCTGGTAAAGCAGCTCTAAAGGCAAGTTCAGATTTTGTGTTGTCACTAGTGTGGAGTTTATGTTCATGTAGTGTAAGATTTCAGTGTGGCTGCAAACTTTGTGAGCACAATATAGCTCACCCATGTTTGGAAATTTGGCCCAAAATATTTAGCTGAATAATGTAACATCTTCACTGTTGCATTTGTTGTAGCCTGAAATAGTCATATCTAGTATATCTGATTAACAACAAATAGATGCGTAAATTGGGCAGATAAGTTATAAATATTTGAACATCACAGCAATTTAAAAAATCATATGTCTGGCAGTTGTGGAGCTGCTGTTGATGTTGCACAAATTTTCAGTGCAATGTAAAAAACCAAACATCTGTGCAGCAGCCACTCCAATTTTCACTTTTGTTAGAGAACCTCCTTATAAAAAGGATTCAGTCTAATAGTTTATGATTTTAATATTGTTTCTGATAGAATGGCATCTTCCATTAGGATCAAAACCTACAGCTTTATATCCATTCAGCTAGCTGGTGTGGAAATGGGAAACAAACCTTCCCTAAAAAAAGCCAAAAAGATGGAATATTAAATGTCTTCTGAAAACAGGGGGGAAGGGCAGTAGATTTTAAAATGAAACAGCGTATATCACTTCTCCTTCCATTGGCTGTTTATCCAACATCAATACAGCACTTTAGGAGCCAAATTACTAAACAAGCTGCCAATTAGGCTTGCAGTCAGCTGGATAGATTAGTGGCTAAGAGAGGCAGATACTAGATTTTCATCTCTTGAGCCAATTACGCAAGTGAATTACCATCCACAACACTCCTTGGAAGATTTGAGCTAAAAAGACTGACTCTGCTGTGATAGAATAAGTGAGTTCCAAGCTAGAAAGTAAGGTTAGCAGGCCATGTATTGCAAAAATTGTCCAAGCAAAAGGAGAGCCTTCTAGGAACAGATTTAAAGGATTTAGGGCTGCTAGGAGCGTTAGAAGAGAAAATAATAGTTGTGGAATGCTCTGTTGGCATAGTTGTTCCACTCGCAAGTCTTTTATTTTATACCAGACAGATGAGAGGCCAGCACTAGTTTTCAATGCAGTATCATTTTCTGAGAATTATTTTAAAAAAAATTATTCTTAACACTTAAAAAAAAAAAAAAAAAAAAAAATAGTTTGGTGGTCAAAGTTGAAATTGCATGAATCTCCCTTCTTTATTGTGGTGCCTGAAAAAGAACTTTATGTTGCTTCTCTAAAATTTAATGAGCTGGATTCTGATTTTTAGTTACACCAGAGTAAATCCAACATAATTTAATATAATAATTTATCATAATTATAATTTATATTATATTTTATAATTATAGATTATAATTTATAATAATTTAATATCATAATTTAATATAGTATCAGTGTGGTCATTAAAATGAAATAGGAAATGTACCCTTTTAGCAATGCAAAGGATATTATGATTTCTTCTTCGAGTGCTGTCCCCGTGGGTGCTCAGTTTCAAGTGTTGGTGCATCTCAGAGATGTAGATCAGCGATTTTTTGCAGCAATGCCTCTCCAGATTGCACATGCACAGCAAGTGTCCCCATGGTGCGCTTGGCGCCTCAACCACCACATGCAGAGCCTGACCCCTCAATTTCTTCTCAACCGTCCCCAGCCTGAGATAGAGCTCCTCTGCACTGTCCTTGACTGAACAATAAATATAAATATTTTAGCGTTAGAGTTAGTTCAAATATATGTCTTCCGTACGTCATAAGTAGGTTAATTTTAGAATAACTCAAGTTCTAATTAGATAGAAAACATTTTTTTTCTTTTCATAATCATTACATAGTTCTCTATGCTATGCGGAGACATTACTCAAGAATGTCTGACTCTCTAGGTTTTAAAAGATGCTCCTGTAAAGAGACAATCCCAGTGTCAAATAGTCATCCACTACTAAAGCATCAGATGCCTTGGAAAAGGCACTTCACTTCAAAGTGCATTTACTGCCCTAATCTAAAGGTTAAGGTTAGGCCTGATAGCAATCTCCAACTGAAGCTCATCTTGATGGAGAAATCCCTCAAGCCTGCCTTAAAATTTGACTCCAATGGAAAACAGAAGAAGAAAAAGGCTCATTCCTTCAAAAGACTGAGGAAAAGAGCCCTGATATCACCTGACAGAGACATCCCCCCCCCACCCTCAAAAAAAGTGGTTTCCAGCAAGGTCACTGCCTTCATGCCAATTGCTTCACAGGTGAGCACTTTGATGCTCTTCCAGTGCTGTCCATACCATAAAGCCAATGGAGCCAAGATGTAAATCTGAGTCTGCCACAGCACCATTGACACTGGTAAAAATGACGCTGAGGTCAACCATGGCACCAGTGCCTCCACCTCCAGCACCACCATTATCAGCACTGACTGAAACAGCACTGAGGAAACCTAAATGTAAAACTCCAGCACTGCCCATCATGCCAAGCAACATAATCATACTGGCACTGACAGGACTGAAACAGCCACCACAGTGACATCAAATGAAGAACAATATTTCTCCACCCAAACCATACTCATCACTCTATGGTACCGATACATCACCTGAATATATGGCGCCAGAGCACCCATTATTTCCTATTGTTGCTCCATTTTCAAGTGATGAGGAAGACAGCATACAGGAGGGTACCTTATCAATGCACCACTCATCCCCCATCAGACATGAGTCAACATCTACCACAAAGTTAAGATCCCAATTTGACAAAATGATGAGAAAGTGGTGCATACAAACATGTATCCAATCCACAAATGCCATTCTCTATGCAATAGACTCCACTAACAGAGCCCATCTCAGCCACCCCATAACACAAGTTGGAGCAAATTAAGATCACCTCCACCTTCACTTAGACCACAATCTTCAGAGATACAAGAAAACACACTAGCCGAGACAGATGAAAAGGGGGAGAACAGAATACCTTGCCACCTCATAACTTGTTGTCTTCTCCTGATGAGCCTTTAATGCCACCACCGTGTACAATGGGTGATGAATTCAGGCAATTCCAAGAGCTTTTCAAAGGGTGGCTAAGCCAAAAAATACCCCTGGAGGAAGTCAAGGAAAACCAACACAAATACCCCCAGATACTGCACAAGTTGACCAACACTAAAATTGCATTTCCAGTAAGTGACATGTTAATGCAACCCGCTGACATCATGTGGCAAACTCCAGCCTCTGCCCAAATCAATCTGTAAGCGAGCGGACAGAAAATGCTTTGAATAAGTCAGATTACGAACGGGAGGCTGCCAGACAACTCTCTAACACTACATTCTACAACCAATTACCCTCTGATCCCACTGAGGAATACCAAAAGAAACTAAATCATCTGTTTAAGAAATTCCCTGAAGAAACACAGAAACAAATCTACACGGACACACCCCAAGATCCCCAACCAGAGGTAGTCTATCTACTACCCAAGATCCACGAACACGGGAATCCTGGATGACCCATCATCTCGGGCATTGGCACTTTCACAGTCAGATTGTCAGGCTATGTGGACTCTTTCCTCAGACCCTATGCCTCAAGCACTCCTAGCTATCTTCGTGATACCACTGACTTCCTGTGAAAACTATAATCCATCGGTGATCTCCCGGAAAACACTGTCCTAGCCACGAAGGATGTAGAAGCCCTCTACACCAACATTCCACACAAAGATGGACAATAAGCCATCATGAACAGTTTCCCTGATGATGACATTGCACACCTGGTAGCTGAACTTTGTGACTTTCTCCTGACTCGCAACTACTTCAGATTTGGAAATGATCTATACCTTCAAGTCAGTGGCATGGCTATGGGTACCCACATGGCCCCACAGCATGCCAGCATTTTTATGACAGACCTAGAACATCACTTCCTCAGATCTTGTCCCCAAGTACCACTCCTCTACCTACGCTATATTGATGACATTTTCATCATCTGGATCCATGGGAAAGAGTCCCTTGAAGAATTCCCCTGGGATTTCAACAATTTCCACCCCACCATCAACCTCAGCCAGGACCAGTCCACACAAGAAATCCACTTCTTGGACACATTAACATCACCCTATATCGAAAACCAACTGACCACAATACATGCCTCCAGCATCCATCCTGGATACATTATATGATCCATCATCTACAGCCAAGCCTTATGATACAACCAGATCTGCTCCGATCTCTCAGATAGAGACAAATGCCTACATGATCTCTACCAGGCATTCCTAAAACTACAGTACCCACTTGGAGAAGTGAAAAAAACAGATCAATAGAACCAGATGGGTACCCAGGAGTCATCTACTACAGGACAGACCTGACAAAGAAAGCAACAGAACACCACTGGCCATCACCTACAGCCCCCAGCTAAAATTCCCCCAATGCATCACCAAAGATCTACAACCTTTCCTGGAAGATGATCCCACACTCTCTCAAGCCTTGTGAGGCAAGCCAATCCTTGCTTACAGACAGCCCCCCAACCTGAACCAAATACTCACCAACAACTGAACACCATACAATAAGAACACTAATCCAGGAACCTATCCTTGCAACAAACCCCGCTGCCAGCTCTGCCCATACATCGACTCCAGTGATACTATCACAGGTCCCACCCACATCAGTCAAACCATCAGGAGCTCATTCATGTGCATATCTACTAATACATTATGCCATCATGTGCCAGCAATGACCCTCTGTCATGTAGATTGGCCAAACCGGACTGTCCTTATGCAAAAGAAAACATGGACACAAATCGGACATCAAAAATGATAACATCCATAAACCAGTAGGAGAACAATTCAATCTCCCTGGAGACTCAGTAGCAGACTTGAAAGTTGCCATACTTCAACAAAAAAAAAAAAAAACTTCAAAAACAGAACTTCAGCATGAAACTGCAGAGCTGGAACTGATTTGCAAACTTGACACAATCAGACTGGGTCCGAACAGGCACTTGGAATGGTTAACACATTACAAAAAGTAATTGTCTTTGTTCACACATTCTCACCTTCTAATCAACTGGTGGGAATGGGCCTCATTTACCCTAACTGAATTGACTTTGCTAGCCTTCCTTCACCCTGACATGTGTATATATACCTCCCAACTGTAGTTTCCACTTCATGCATCTGACAAAGTGGGTTGGAGCCCATGAAAGCTTATGCCTGAAGAAATGTGTTAGTCTTTGAGGTGCCACAGGACTCTCGTTGTTTTTGCTGTACACAGACTAACATGGCTACCCCTGTGGAACTATGTACCTATGAAGGGCATGGAATTCTTGTTTACCCACCCTCCTCCAACTCCTTGGTTGTAGATGCAGTATACCAGAGGCATATATAACCACAGTACAAGGCCACATTGCAAGATTGCAAGAGACTGGAGCTGTTTGTTTGCAAAGTGTACTAGTCTGCAACCTTGCAATTTAGAGCGGCTAAATACAATTGCCCTGATGGCAAAAGACGATCACAACAACTATAGCAAATGGAACAACTTTGCTAGCATCCCTCAATGTTGCCAACACAGCAGCCTGATCAACTGCAACAGCTGTAGTCATGTACCTCATATCTTGGCTGAAGTTGTCAGGTATTCCAAATGACTTTCAAACAAAGGTAAAAGACCTACCATTTGAGAGAGAGGAATTATTCTCCAAAAAGATGGATGAGGTACTCTGAAGGGACCCCTAGAAATTTACATATCAGACCCCTAGAAATTTACATATCAGCTCCCAGGCATAAGAGGTACTAGCCTTACCAACACATGGAACTCTCTCTTACTCACCAACAAAGATCTTTTGACACACACAAGCAAAAGCAGAGACCCCAAAGACAATCAACTCCTGCCCAAACACCCTCCTCACAACTATTTCAAATCAAGCAGTCATTTTGAAATTTTGATCAAGGGTCCGAGATGCCTCCCCACCAATTCAGCGCCTACAACCGTCTTTGCACACTGATTATGCCCATTTCACAATACCTGGACATCAATAACTAATGACAGAGACCATCCAAGAGGGGTATTCTATCCCTTTCACATCCATAATACCCACCTGACCTCCCTCCCCATCCCTCTTCAGAGAGCCATCTCACAAACACCTACTACAACAAGAGGTGTGCCACCTTCTATAAGTAGAGGCAATAGAACAGATCATGCCACAATACAAAGAGAAGAGATTCTACTCCCACTATTTTTCAACTCAGGAAAAAAAGCAGAAGTTTGAGGTCAATTCTGGATTTCAGGAAGCTCAGCAAATTATTTCATGCCCAAAGGTTCAAAATGATCATTTTAACTACATTAATCCCATGACTGGAACAGCAAGGCTGGTTCTAAGTTCTCAACCTTCAAGACATACTTTCATATTATAGTACACCGAGCACATGAATGATTTTTCCATTTTACTGTGGGCTCAGAACACTATCAATACAGGGTTCTGCCTTTTGGCCTCTCCATCACTCCATAACTCTTCTCCAAGAAGCTTGCAGTCATGGCAGCACACTTACTAAGACATACCTAGAAGACTCCCTTCTGAGATATCTCAAATGTTTAGAAGCATTACAGAATACTCAGAGAGCCATCTATCCCCTTCAGACCTTAGGGCTACAAATAAACTAGCAGAAATCAACCACAGTACCCATACAACAACTGAAATTAACAGGGGCACACCCTCAATTCCATAAAGTCAAGAGCATCATTACTGATGCAAAGATTCCAATAGACACTGGTGGACAACGACACCCTGCTTTCTAGGTTCTAGTATACTCTGAACTCTCTTAAGCCCCCTCTCCACCTCCCCCCCATAATAAGAAACTTCTCTATAGTTGAACTTCTCTATAGTCATCTGAAGTGGACCCACAAGAACAGCACTTGAAGAAGAGAGGGTTACTCACCCTATGCAGTAACAGAGGTTCCTTGAGATGTGTGTCCCTGGGGGTGCTGCACTATCCACCCTCCTCCCCTTTACTTCAGAGTTTGTAACTAAAGCACCATGGTAGAGATGGAACTGAGGGGCCAGGCTGTGCATGTGATGGTTGAGGAACCAACAGCATTGCAAGACACTCAGTGCGCATGCACAGCCCGGACAGGCACTGCTGCAAAAAACTACAGTTGATGGTACTGGGATGCACCAAGACCTGAAGTGGAGCAACCATCATAGAATCATAGAATAATAGGGTTGGAAGGGACCTCACAAGGTCATCTAGTCCAACCCCCTGCTAAAAAGCAGGACCACTCCCCCTAAATCACCCCAGCCAGGGTTTTGTCTAACTGAGCCTTAAAAATCTCCAAAAGATGGAGATTCTACCACCTCCCTAGATAGCCCATTCCAATGCTTCACCACCCTCCTAGTGAGAAAGTTTTTCCTAATATCCAACCTTGACCTCCCCAGCTGTAATTTGAAACCATTGCTCCTTGTTCTGTCCTCTGGTACCCTCGAGAACAGCCTAGCTCCCTCCTCTTTGGAGCAACCCTTCAAATAGTTGAAGGTTGCTATCAAATCTCCCGAGTCTTCTCTTCTGTAGACTAAATAAGCCTAGTTCCTTCAGTCTCTCCTCATAAGTCATGTGTCCCAGCCCCCTAATCATTTTTGTTGCCCTCCGCTGGACTCTTTCTAATTTGTCCACATCCTTTCTGTAGTGGGGAGCCCAAAACTGGACACAGTATTCCAGATGTGGCCTGACCAGTGTCAAATAGAGGGGAATTATCACATCCCTCGATCTGCTGGCAATACTCCTACTGATGCAGCCTAATATGCCATTGGCCTTTTTGGCAACAAGGGCACACTGTTGGCTCATATTCATCTTCCCGTCCACCATAACCCCCAGGTCCTTTTCTACAGCGCTGCTAGTTAGCCGATCGGTCCCCAGCCTGTAGCAGTGCATGGGATTTTTCCGTCCTAAGTGCAGGACTTTGCACTTGTCTTTGTTGAACCTCATGAGGTTTCTTTCGGCCCAGTGTTCCAATTTGTCCAAGTCTCCCTGGATCCTGTCCCTGCCCTCCAGAGTATCTACCATTCCCCCCAACTTGGTGTCATCCGCAAACTTACTAAGCACGCAGTCTATTCCATCGTCAAGATCATTAATGAAGATGTTGAATAGAACCGGCCCCAGGACTGACCCCTGGGGCACTCCACTCGTTACCGGTTGCAAACCAGACATCGAGCCATTGATTCCTACCCGCTGAGCCTGTTGATCTAACCAGTTTTCGATCCGCCTTACGGTCCACTCATCCAACCCATACTTCCTTAACTTGCCGACGAGAATGCTGTGGGAAACAGTATCAAAAGCCTTGCTAAAGTCAAGGTATACCACGTCAACGGCTCTTCCCACATCCACAAATCCAGTCATCTCATCATAGAAGGAAATCAAGTTGGTCAGGCACAATTTGCCCTTGGTGAATCCATGTTGACTGTTCCTGATCACTCTATTTTCCTCCAAGTGTTTCAGGATGGATTCCTTGAAGACCTGCTCCATGATTTTCCCAGGGATTGAGGTGAGGCTGACCGGTCTGTAGTTCCCCGGATACTCCTTTTGCCCTTTCTTAAAGATAGGTAATATATTTGCCTTTTTCCAATCCTCCGGGACCACCCCCGTTCGCCACGAGTTCTCAAAGATAATGGCCAGCGGCTCTGCAATCACTTCCCCCAACTCCCTCAGCACCCTCGGATGCAGTTCATCCGGCCCGATGGACTTGTGCACATCCAATTTCATTAAGTGTTCCCTAACCTGACTTTCCATCACCGAGGTCCACTCTTCTCTCCATTCCACGTTACCCCATGTAGTAGCCTGGGAGCTGGCCCTCCCTGTGAAGACTGAAGTAAAAAACGCATTGAGTACTTCAGCCTTTTCCGCATCATCCTCCACAAGGATGCCTGCCCCATTCAGTAAGGGACCTACACCACCTCTGATCCTTTTCTTGTTGCTGATATACTTATAGAACCTCTTTCTGTTATCCTTCACATCTCTTGCTAGCTGCAACTCCAATTGTCCTTTGGCCTTTCTGATTTTATCCCTGCAGTCCCGAGCAATATCTTTATACACCTCCCTTGTCATCTGTCCAAGCTTCCACTTCTTGTAAGCTTCCCTTTTATGTTTCAGCTCCCCGCAGAGTTCCCTGCTAAGCCACGCTGGTCGCCGTCCACATTTGCCGTCCACCCTCTCTTTTCACCCATTTAAATATTGAAAGTCACGTTGAGTAACTGTTCTGTTCTTGATCTATAACCAATACAAGCCTAGATGTTCGGCTTTTATGTTCTAAAGAGGAGGTATTTTGTAGTTAAGGGAAAATGGACTTGCAGTTTGCCATATAGTTCAAACCTTAATATTGACTCATTTGTTTCCTGCTGAGATTCACACACTAATAAAACATTATTTCTTAAATATTAAGCAAATTTAAATCCTGAACTTTTGCAAGCTGTTGTGTCCAAAAATGATTAAACAGATGTGGAGCCTGCAGCAGCATTAGACCTCTGATCTGATTTTAGCTTACAGATGGAATTAAATTAATTCATGGCAATCACTGTAAAATCAAGGGTATGCCATTGAATGCTAGTGCACTGTTTAACCAGAATGTACCTGTTTCAACAGCTGTTGAGAAAAATTACATGCCTTATATTTTCATGGAAATGTACCTTTAATGCCATTATAAATACCATTTCATAATAAAAATTTTATTGGAAGCTTTTGTTATTATCGAAAACTTTAAAATATACACATATTTTTGCCTTTTTACGTGTATAGGTTTTACATATATTAAGCCTTCTAAATGTGTGTGCACATGTACATGTATAATAGAGTTGGGCTATAGGGGCTATCTATTCATATGTATATACACTACTTTGTATTTTTAGACTGTGGCTATTGCTCAAGATAGGTATAGGACTTTGACCATGTTGTCTCCTGTGAAAGTTACTGTTCCACCAGTGCTTTTCCCTCCTTTTTGTCATGGTGACCACTCCAGTAAGCTGACCACTCATTTGGCAAATCAGTTACCGAATTATTATAGTTGCTATCAAATTTCATAGTCTTTAGAAGGCAGAAGGGTCTGCAAGTGAAATTTCTGCAAATTGTTAACACGGAGTACTGATTTCAGTTCCTCGTAACCACTGCCTCTCTTTCCCACCCCCAGAAAAATGTACGTTGCAAATATAAATGGAAGTTCTGTCATTGCCTTTTACATGTCACATTTTGCACAGCTGCTTTTCCATGAGGTGACATCAGTGGGTGGTTCTTGTTCTTGCTCCTAGGTGGGTCAAGATTGAACATGTCCCAGAGGTAGGGCAGTATGCTTGCACCACTCTCTGAAAGCCCCTGCTGGATAGTCCAAGGAATGCCACTGGCATGAGTTAGAAGCCGAGTTTTAAAATGTATATTGCAAGGACAGTTACTGCTTTTAATTAGAGAATAAAAGCCCGAAGCAACAAACAAACAAAAGAGTAACAAACAATGTAACAGTGTTTATCATACTCTACTATCCATCAACCAATCAGCAATAAGAATGGTATTTCTGAGTGCTGATTGGTCATAGAATAGGTTGGTGGGAAAGGACTGCAATGAATAAAATTACCAGTCATTGCTGTTTCTAATAAAAAGTGGAGAGATTCAAAATGTGTAGGATAAAATAACTATAATTTGATTTAGCCTTTTTAGAGAGACATTGACAGATGTAGGCTTCAAAACTGATTTAAGCTGAGGAGAATGGACTATCAATACAAAATCTTTTTTTAAGTAAATGCAACCCGCCCACACTTTTGCTAAGAAAGTAAAACCAGAAAAGTAAATTAGTCATTTGCATCCCAGTTGTGCTTTAATTTTTTGGTGTTGCCCTGACTGTAACCAAAAATATTGTTGGACATGCATGATATGTATTTGTCAGCGAAAAGAAAAGAAAAGAAAAGAAAAGAAAAGAAGCCTTCTGTTGATTGTATTTAGAAGGTTTGGAGGGTTTTAGAGTTCTAATAGAAAATCATGTACAATGAAGTGGAAAAAGTAATTATATTGTATATTTTAAAAGTACTTAAGTGTCTTTAAAACAAAACGTATTTCAATTACCCTGTCAGTCACATGTAAGGGAAATGCATTCTGTTAAAAGAAAAAATCAAAAATAGAAGCATCAGTTTATTAAATAGCACGTTTCAGGGTACAAATTGTTCATCTGTATAGCCTCTTTCTATTCTTAGTGCGTGAGGAATTGGATTTGATATAGCAAGGTACATAGTTTGTATAAAGTTCGTTTTTTAAAAGGACTCTATCAAACTAACAAAGTTGTTTACTGGTCTCTCCAGTTTACACTCCGGAATATGTTTCTGGCACAGCCATGCAGACTCGGGAACGGTCTGACATTTCCAATTCAGAGATCGTGTCAACACCTTGATTATATGCTTCTGTCACTATTCCTTTTTCCTTGGAAGCTGTGTGTGAACTTGTTTCCCCTCAGTTAAGTTACTTCATGTTTTTCCGGCTATATCTACATTAACACTTTTGTTGGTAAAACTTCTGTCAATCACAGTTGTGCTGACAGATGTAAGTTTCATCAACAAAAGTGCAAGTGTGGACAGTGCTATGGCAGTGGGAGATGCTTGTTGGAAGTGGTTTAATTATGGGAGAGCTTTTCCCTATCAGCATAGAGTGACTACACAGGAGACCTTCCAGTGGCATAGCTGTAGTGGTACAGTTGTACCACTGGAAGATCTGTAGTGTAGACAGCCTTAGATATTAGGACCCCACTGCCAATTTCATTGCTTAAGTAATCCCAAAAGAATGAGCTAGAGGATTCTTCTATAGTTTTAGTAAGTGTGTTTACCAGGCATTTAGTTGGTCATATAGATTTCTCCCTCCTTCCCCCACCCAATTTCTGTGTTACAAGCGGTAGCTAAGAGGGTCCAAAGCCTGTACTGTGTATGCTCAGTCATTGTCTGGGACCTTTCTGTATGAAAACTGTCTCTGTCTATGAAAGCCTGAAAAGAAAGGAAGACTTGGTTATTGAATTTTATGCTAGTCATTTCAAGATCACCCTATAAAGGCCAGAAGTCTTTTGACTTTAAAGTGTTTGTCATCTAACATTAAGTACTGCTTCAAACCAATATTAAAGATTGCTTTCTCTCAACACTTTTTCCTTTTTCTTTTACTCAGGGACTGGAATAATGGCTGTCTAGCCACTACTAGAGTTTATCTGTCCACAGTGTGACTGAATGTAAAGAATACTCTAGTAGATAATGCTTGAGTACTGTGAATTTATTGCCACAATATTCACAAGCAAGGTATATTATGAAGGTTTGAATATGCATTTCATCTTCAGTATGTCTTTTGTCTGTGTACACTGTTTCTACATAGGTTTATAGATACATATATCCAGGAGCTTTACAATATTTCTTCAACTTTTGTTCTAATACACTTTAGTGCAGTGGTTTTCAAACTTTTTTCCTCAGGACCCAGTTGAAAAAATCATTTATACCCGTGACCCACTAGTTACATCTTTCAGCAATTCATTCCGGTCTTTCAGCAGCAGCAGGATGGAGCTCTGCGACCCAGTACTGGGTCCCGAGCTGTAATTTGAAAACCACTGCTTTAGTGAAATTAGTGACCTGAGTGTTTATCAGAGGTAAATGGTTAACTTCAGCCTTTCTACGAACACTATGGTCTCCCTTCAGTTGTTACTAGAGTTCTCAAAAAAAAGCAGATAGTATGACTGGATGGGAAGTTAACTTATTTATTTATTTATTCATGAGTTAATCCGGGAGCCTTAGTCATGGACTAGGAACCTATCATGCTACATGTTGTACAAATACAGAACAAAAAGATTGCCCCTATCCAGTGGCTAATGTCCCAAATCTGGCAAGTTTTGGAAATTCATTCACTATAGATTAGACAGAAATGCAGCTCCCTGAAACAGCTCACCTTCAGTGTAGTCCAGGGGTCGGCAACCTTTGCCGGTCCCTGTGCCAGCCCCACCCACCACACCCTCAACAGGTGCCGGGGGCGGAGCCAAAAGGGAGTGGGGCCTAGGCCGGCATTAGCCGGCCGGGGGCGCCGGGGCGGGGGCCCGCCCCCCCCGGGGGGGGGGGGGGGGTTTTCCCCCCCCCCCCCCCCCCCGCTGGATGGTAGGAGGGAAGGGGAGGAGAGGGGAGTGGGTCATGTCGCCCCAGCCCACCCAGAGCTGCACCGCTGCCAGCAGCGCAGAGCCGGCCATGGCCAGCAAGAGGGCGAGTCGGGTTGACCCACCCGCGGCTCTGGGCGGGCTGGGGCGATGTGAGCCACTCCCCTCTCCTCCTGCCGTCCAGCAAAGAGGCGGGGCCAGCAGGGACCCTCAGCCGTGGGCCGCAGCTGCTGGCGTCGCGGTTTGCGGGGTCAGCGGGAGAACCTGAGCGGCTCCGCGTGCTGCTCTGGCACGCGTGCCAGGGGGTGCCAACCCCTGGTGTAGTCAATGAAGAAGTTTCACCTTTTTTTCCCCTTCTGTAGGGCAGGATGTTGTACACCTTATTGCTAATTATGAAATGGAGGAGGAAGTATTATGGCTACCTGCATTTATATCAGGGGCTGGCACTTAACACAAGATAGCACATGCAGGAAAGCTTACCAGGACATCAGCTCCAAAATTCTATCATACAGAAGTTTAAATAGTTAATGGAAGAGAAGAGGCATTAGACTTAAATGCCATTCACATTTCATTTTCCTTTGCTACTACAAATACTTTTGTTTTTTACATGCATAAGAAAATTAAATCTGTTGGTAGTCTTTCTGCCAACGTGTGTTGTTTTTCCTTGAACAGGATTGACATCAAGCAGATAGCGGTACTGAGGGGATACAGCAAATGATAACACTGTGGACACTAGTTTGTAGAAAAGATATTACTCCAAAACTATCAGACGACTTTCTTTAAAAATAATATTCTCAAGTCTGAGACACATAAAACTACTTTTCCTTATTAACATTGCTTAAGCACAATAGCAATGTAATAAACATCAAAATAAAGATTTTCTTTTTTAAAAGGGTAAATTGAGATCAAATAAAATAAATCTACCTGATTTTCATGTTCAGAGTAGTTTACAGACAGTGAGACAGATTCTCTTGTAAATTATACTGGTGTAAATCTGGGATAACTTCATTGATGTCAACTGACTCTTACCTATGTAACCAAGATCAAAATCTGCTCTATTATTTGATTAATGGTAAGTCAAACTGTAGTTATATTCATAGACATGTTTGTGATGGTAAAAATGTTTAGTGACGTCTAGGAGTTGATTCTTACAGTAGTATATTTCATTTAGGGGAAGTTTAAAAACTGATGCTTTATCAAAATGCCTGCAATTTATTATCATATACCAGCTCTTGCTGAAATGGAAAAGCAGTACATATGGAAAAGTGGGTACTGTTTTGTTTAAAGGGGAAGTTTTTCAGTGCAAATGCATATTGTACTTCCAAGTGTTTATATTTGCGTTTTAAATCTTTCTGTAATCTTTAGTAAAAAAACACATTAGTGAAATAGGATACAAATGGACTGGAGAATATTATATATGGTGTTGCCATATAAATATTACTCCTGTGATATTAGACAAATAAGATGGATGAAAAAATCCCTTTTATTGGACCATGTTTTGCTGTTCTGGAAGCTGGTCCAATAAAAGATACTGCCTCATCCACCTTACCTCTGAAGAATATTATGTCAGTTGTATGCTCTGCTTTTGTTGCTGTTGTGAGAATTCAATCATAAATGATTAGTTGTATTTTTTAAATATACCAGCATACTCCAATTGAGTAAAAAGCATTTATTGTATCAATGAGGGGAATGCCTGTGTTTGATATTATATGTAACTCTGTAATCAAATTATCTTCTCCATACATCGATAAATTCATTCAGCTTTTGATTTTTCTTTGTGTCCAACATCCAGCATACCCTTCTCATGCATAAAAGATCTGCAGCAAAAATAAATGTGTAATGCTTAAAATTTGAACTATCCTTTTTTAAAAAATGAAACTATATAGATTATAAGTGTAGAATTAACATACAGCTAGGAATTCAACATATGCAAAGACAGCCTGTTCTAGCAACCTATAATAATTAAATGAATTAGGAGAATAAGAAGTTCAAGGCTTTATGGGAGAATATCTTGCTCTTTTCCACACAGCAGTGTTGATTAATGCTATGTATTTCTTTTAATCTCAGGGTTTGTAGGTGAAAATGCCCAGCCAATCCCAGAAAACAACATTGGAAACAGAATGCTTCAAAGTATGGGCTGGACTCCTGGCACAGGCCTGGGACCAGACGGCAAAGGGATATCTGAACCAGTCAGAGCGATCCAGAGACCAAAGGGACTAGGTCTTGGATTTAGCTGACAGAAAAGCGCTCCATCTGCTGTACAGAAATCAGGAAGATCAACCTTAATTTAAAGGGAAAGAAAAGCTGAAATCTTATATTGTATTTTATCATCAGCAAATCCAAATCTGATTGTTGTTCATTTATGGAGTTCTGAAGCCTAAATGCTTCATATAGGCTACTCTGGCTTTCAAACGGCAAGATACAGCCATAGCTGCAAAACAGGTGTTTGAATCCTAACTCTGTAATGGTGCTAAAATGTAAAAACTTTTTTTTATTTTCTGTGATCTTAAAGTTTCTGTCAGACAAGTAACTCAAAACTCAATGCATTTATTTTTCCTGAAAAACTTCTCACACAGCAGATTTCAGCACTTGGGCAGACATTTTTTGTCACCATTCTTTTATCTGAAATGTTCTGAGCACATTTGTTAATGAAAATGGAACTTTAGAAAGCTGCTTTATTTGTTCATTTTTCCTCCCATGTCGGGCAAAAATTTCCAAACTAGATATTACTAGAAGTTGACCATACATCAGGGTATGTTAACAAGATCCACTTTACCATGGCAACTTACATTAGATTCCCCCAGATGGTGACATGGTATGCAATTTTGCATGAGAAAAGCCATGGTGGCTTTGACGTTATAGGAATGTAACCCTATCATAATTTAAAACATTGTGCTTACCTGTGTGTCAGCCCTAATTATAACACTTTTATAATTGTTTTTTACGTCTTGTAAGATATTTTTAAGCAAATACTTTAAAAAATTTTAGTGTTCAACCTGAGCTTGGAATTCTGATTAGTTTTTATATAGTGATCCTCTGACTCTCCGCTTCAAAAACAAAATGTATTTTAAATGTGACTCTTATATTGGTTTTACAGGTTTCATTATATTTTGAGTTTTGAGTGATAGGGTACAGCAAAGGGGTTGGCTAACATGGTATTGGACTTTGAAGCACCACGGAAGAAGCAGAGAAAAGACAAAGTGAAGCGGGTAAGAAGGGAGGGAAATATTCTCATAGCAGCTCTCAAATTTTGAGCTAGCAATTTAAAATCAAAGGGGGAATCATGAAACATTTTAATCAGTATCCAATATCAGCACCAGTAATTTCATCAAACACCAGCCAACCATGCTGCCAGGATGGGCTTATTGGTGTAAAGCAAATTTCACGTTAGGGTAGTATAATACAGTTGAAGGGAGCCATCATTCCAAATGGAGTAAGGGTAAAAACTTGGCCTCACTCAAGTCAGTGACAACATTTCCATTGACTCCTGATGGCAGGGTAGGGGGTGCGGGAAGGCGGCCTGGAAGCAAGATCTTATTCTAAATTCATCATCAAGAGGAAGATTCTCTCAAAACCTCACCTGTTTTCCAGCAAACACATTATGAGGAAAAGTAGCTACAGTAGAAAGCAACAGATTAATTAAAAAGCAATGCTCTCATTTTCCCAGTGCTGGTATTTTCTGGTTTTTGGTCACTTTTACAATTTGTTTAATATTGACTTACTGTAGAATAATTGGGTAGTGTCTGTTGTCATCCTTAATGCTGTTTGAATGTACAGGTTCACTGAATTGGAGAACGCTTTACACATGGTTTAAAATGCCTATCTGAATATGTAATTTTCATTTTTTGAAACACCAATAATTTTTTAACTTCAGTATTTAATCAGTAAGAACATTTGCTTCTATGGAACTTTCTCAGCCACCCGATAATGTAGTTTTTCCATTTCAGACTTGTACTGTACAGTTGAGCTTATTGAAAGAGTTAAATTCCATGACTACACACTTGATACTCCAAAGGGTTATGAAGTGCTGTTGAATTTCAAAGATCTGTTTCTGAATATTACAGGAAGCAGTCAATAATTCCTTGAACTTGTAGACTACTTGTGAATTAATAATAAGACACATGGCAACGTTAATTAAAAAATGTTGGCTCCTATTATTATGGCTGTGTTAGTGAAAGTTTTTAAAGAACTGACTCCTATATAATTATTCTTTCCTGTTATAATTCCATCATGATTGATTATAAAGCCTATGTATTATTATTTAGTAATTGTAACCCCATACAAATAACACTGTTTCTTGTATTTCTTGACAATATATAGTAGCTGCAAACATTCGAGAACTATCTGTCTGCAGCTTCAAGAGTATTTGAAAATATTTGCTGTTTTAATGGGAAACTTAAAAATAAAAAACTGCATGGACAAATATTAGGATAAAAACTTTCTAGTTCCTACTCTGTTCCCCATTTGCCCCATATACAAAGGTGCAATCAACTTGTGTAAACTTCCGTAGTGAAGGAATTATTTAGCTTGATGACAGATATGAAGAATCAGAGCTAAAGTATGAAAACCTGTTACTTCCTAATTTTAAGTCAGTCTGATAAAAAGAAATAATTAGTTATCAAGGCTAGTCAAAACTGATTTTATTTAGAGATAAATATGCCTAATTTGTTTTGCAACTGAAATAGCCTATAAATGTCAGAGCAGACTTGGCTCCAGATTGTGAAGCAGTAAAGAGAAATGATTTGTTAAACTATAGTAGTGATATATAACTTTATATTGCTGTACAGTTCTCTCCCTACCTCATGCCACCATTTTCAATTCCATTTTCCTAGACCTCTTTCCAATGCTAACAATTTCTCTGATGTGTGATTTTGTATGGTTAGAGCTAATATATTTTAAAAAAAACAAAAACTCACTCCACACCCCCACACTTTTCGGAGACACTTGTCTTTGAGATTGTTATAAAATAAGTCACTGTATTAAAATACATCTTAAAATTTTCCTCTTAGGTTTTTCCATTACTAGTTCAATAACAATTCGTTAATGCCTACTACAATGATGCCCCACATTGTTTTAAGATACATAAGTATTTTGATACGCCATCTGCTACTAGATGCTACATTGAAGTAAATTTTCTTTTTAATAGATATGGGATGCTTTCCATTTAGAGGCTTAATTAGTTAGTAGCCCAAAATATTCTACCTGCATGGAAGTCTAGTAAAAGAAACACTTACATTCGAGTAATGTATGTTAAGTTTTGCTGCCTCTACCAATATACCTCAAAGTTTTGTGAACTAGGCTATTAATCTTTACTTAAATGGATGAACAATTGCTGGCAGCATCTTCCTTTTAAATATGTGTTGATGTAGAAAATCATTGTTAACATGTTAGTGTGTAACATTGTCCCTGCATTTTGTCTTTTCTGTAATTAAGGTCTGTAATGGGTCAGTTGAATTGATAGCAAATGGCTAAATAATCTATGTGGAATACATTGCTTTAACACCAAGCTGTAATAAACGAAAACAGAAATTTCATTCTTCATGGTTTATTTGTATGTTGTGTACTTTTTATGTGTAAATTACCTATAGAAAGAGTCATAGTAAATGAGTGTTAACGCTGAACAAACACCCAAAAGTCAGGAAATTATAAGTTTAGATAATCACACTATTTTAATTGTCATATTGGTTTCGTCAATTGATTAAAACTTTCTACGTATACATTTCCTTCTCTCCAAAGTGTGTATTTTAATAAATTTGTCATCACTACACACTTTCTTTTCAATGCAGAGCCTTCCTTAGGTGCAGTTCTAAGGAAGAGGTAGTTAACTATAGAATCAACTGAATTCAGGTGGCCTACATTTCACCATCAATCTTTCACTTTTGGTCTGTGTGGCCCCCAGGGCTCCCTCCTCGCCCTAAAATGTTGAGACTTTTTAGTGGTTTTACACATGACACAGCCCCAAAGGACAATGCCAAGCTTCTGCACAGTTGCTGTACTTTTCATTGCATAGCTAAGTGAACCATGCACAGAAGTTATTTATGAGCTTGATGAGGGACTCCATAGAAAAATGTACTGTGCATATGCAGAGTGCACTTCAACTCAAAAAGAAGTTATTGAGAACTATTTCCAGGCCAAATTTCAACACACCAACTATAAAGCTAATAAAAAGTTGCAAAAAGTTATCTTTTTTTCAATATCATATGCAAAATCAGCTGAACCTTTCCTGCTTTGACTCCTTCTCCACCTCCCCCTACACTAGAAACTTTGTTCCATTAGGATTGTGATCTTTGTACATCACTTCTTTAGATGCAGTTGTACTGGCATAAATGTGTCCTTGCCAGAATGACAACAGAGTCCTGTGGCACTTATAAAGACTAACAGATTTATTTATCACATGAGCTTTCGTGGGAGAAAATCCCACTTCGTCAGACCACAAGTGCCACAGGACTCTGTTGTCTTTCTACAATAGACTAACACGGCTACCCCTTTGGAACTTGCCAGAATAGTTATTTTAGTATAAGCTATCTTGGCAAAAGCACTTTTTGCCAATGTATGCTGTGCATGCACTAGGAGGGTTGAGCTGGTTAATAACTTTTTTTCTCTTTTTTGTTTCCAAAATTATTTGGTCAGGCTGAATCTGAATCTGTGGGTCAATCCAAAATGTTCTATTTCTGGCATTTTTAAAAGGCTAGATTCAGAAAACAGCCAGAGGGAGGAGTTGTTACCCTTGTTAACTTTAGCTCTGAGGTTTGGGCACTCACCAGAATATGAGATCCCAGTTCAATTCCTCCCTCTGCTTCATGTAGACTAAGCATTAGAACTTGGCTCTTCCACCTCAGAAGAGTGCCCTAACCACTGGGCTAAGGTAGTTTGGGGCAAATTTTTCAGTCTCTTCTGTGCAAGTTCTTCCACTTTGTATAAATAATTCAACAGTCATTGGAGCAAAGACCGGAATCCAGAAGTCACTATTCCCACGTGGTGTCCTAAACAATAGGCTGCAGATTATTCTTATTTATTTTCTCTCTTTTTCCCTCAAGCACAATGACTATTCAAGAATTTTATACTCAGTGGAACAGCTTCAACAGATGAGACTTTGAGAAATTTACTTCATTGTCCGGTGGTTAGGAATGAAATGAGAAGCAACAGATGAAAAGTGAAAAAAGGAAAGATTTTTCACATAGCATGTAATAAGCCTATGAAACTCGCTGCCACCAGATATTGAGGCAAAGGGTTCAGCAAAATTGACAAAAGGATTAGAAATATATATAAAGAATATCCATAGTGTCATGGGGTAAATAAAAAGCTGACTTGTTTCAGAGCATAAACCAACCATTGCAGAAACGTACCTTCTGGGGCAGGTTATCTCATACTTATCCAATATAGGACTTTCTACATCTTCCTCTGAAACATCTGATTTTGTCACTGGTGTCCAATAGTGATTTGACTCAGCACAGCTACTACTATGAGGTTGCTTTCTATTTCAGTGAGCTGTGATTTATTTCTTTCCCTCCTCCCATATCCTGCATATAACATGTTTTCAACATACTATATATGTAGTTTATATTATATATGTAAATAGTATGTATGTATTATATATATATGTGTGTGTGTGTGTGTGTGTGTGTGTGTGTGTCAACATATTCTATAAAGTAGTTATTAGTTTCAGTAATGCAAGGATATTCTTTGAAATAGCAGGGCTAACCTTTTTCACTTAAACCTGAAGTAAAGCAAGCTCTGGATTTAAGCCTTGATTGCAGCCGCTCTAAAGATATTGTGTACCGTTCTCAAGATTTCAGTTAGTTTATAAGAGAGATCAATTTAATCTTGGATATCTTTTTTAAAAATTATCATGTAAAATCATTCTTTAGCTGCACATTCACATATAGTGATTAGTACAGGTGATGAGAAAATAACCACTTTTCTGGAGACCTGAGAATTTAGGGGCAAGAAGAGCATTCTCTAATTTTTTTTTTAATCATGTCACATCTTCATGTATTAGGGCAGCTGAATGTTTTGCTGTTTATGAATATAATGTTTAGCCAAAAATTTGCACTTCTTTAAATGCCAGATCCTTAGTACACACCTTGCCTTGACTTTTTGGCTTAAATTGACTTCTGTTAATAATGGACAAGGTCTACAGCATACTATACTGAGTATACACACAAAAGTATAGCTAAAATTCCACTGAACCCTGAGTACATCTCTTCTGAGCATGACATATGTTATACCCAGAGCACTCCATGTGTTAAATTGGATTAAATTTAAGTAGTTCCGTTATGTGAAAGATCACTTTGTAATATGAGAGAGACTTTCATTAGCTATATCCAATGTTATAATAGTGAGATAAGCAATTTTGAGAATGAAGCAACACTTGTTTTTATGTTTCTTTTTATAGCCATGCAAACACAATAATAAGTAACATCAATTTTAACATTTTGCCAAAGTGCCTTTACACACATTCCAATATATGGGTTAGTATAGATGTTTTCATTTGTCAGTGACCTCATGAGTAATGAATTGCAGTTGTGATAAATTGAACTTAGGCAATTTCTACTCATTATTGACGAAGATGAGGTCAACAAATAAATGGTGGCCCTGAGCCAGTTTTGAGCCTTGCTCTCAAGTTCTCCAATGATCATTTACATTGAGGGAAGGAAAATCCAATCAGAGCATTATGCATACATTTTCTAGCTCTGTGTATTAAAGACAGTTTTAAGATCTGTAGATGCATCTATTTTTTATTTTTAGTCAGGATGGTATGTGGTGATCTCTCTGAATCATCAAGGACACTTTTATATTAACCCTTAAATCTAATCTATAGACATAGTTGTTCAAGAATGCCTACTCCACTTCAGCAGGGGAAGGGCTTTGGCAGAGAGAAATCCTGTTTTAGCAGGATCATTTGAACAGAAAGAAATGTTCTCAGCTACTGTATCCTCCCATCTTACAGGCCTGTCTGTCTGGCCAGTTTCCCCATCTTGTGTAGGGTTCTTCTCTTGTGAAGGCTCCTTGAAGGATGGGGGTGGTAGATGGAATTCTTGCAGCTCTTGATGTCAGCCATCTGGTGTATTTGTTCTTTGAAGTGCAATATTTCTTGTCACTTTTTTTTTTTTTAAGATTATTCAGAGTTGTGTGCTAGTCCCTGGATCCTCAGAAGGCCCAATTGTCAGGGCACCTACGGGGAGCAGAAGAGGCTGTCGTTTAGACTCGTTGGCTTTCCAAGACAAATTAAGTAGGCTGTAGAGTTAAGATTGTACTATGGAGTGCACAAATGGGGATATCTTCCCCAGAAAAAGCTGCTTATTACCTATTTACTCCTCCTCAGCAGAAGGGTAATAACTTGATCAGGATTTGTTTATTCATAGGTTGAAGGAAAGCACCAGTTACATGAAGCGTTGTCCATAGGAGCTTGGCTTCACTTCTTCAAGATTATTGCAGCGACATCAGCAGGCATGCTTGAGCAGTCTCAGGACATTCAACCCAGTGTCATGGTGAGTTCTGTTGGTCATAAGTTAGAACACTCTAAGTTTAAAGCCGAATCTGTCAGTGGTAAGGGAACAGCTTAGCCTGGGGTTCTCTGGTGGTTTGCCAATTAGCTTCTTGTTGATACAAATATTCATCCTCACTTCACAGGCCAAGTGATCATACTTCTTTTCTGATAGTATGGCCATGGAACCACCAGTGTTACTCACTGGGCCCATAAACAGGCTGCCAGATGTGCTCACAAATAGAGAATGAAGTGTATATAGGATTGTAACATTCACACTTATGGCTTGAGGGAGCCGTTTACAATTGGAGATGTTCATTGCTATCTGACAGGTGGTTTGGGTGGCGTATCTCTAAATTAAACATGGCAAGTCTGGTGGCAAGAGTTCAGTCCAGTAAGGGCACATTATCATGGTAGAATTTACCCCAGGGTCCTCTTGGCAGTCCAATCCTTTGCACAAGGAACTGGCTGTTTGGAGTATTTGCTCAGGACCAAATCCTAATTGTGAGTCCTGTTTTTCTGTGGGCCTGTTGTGACTACCGAGCAAAATCCAAAGGGGCCCCACTGGATTCTTTTCTGCTGTGTCAAGACAAGGGAATGTTTTTTATTTTATTTATTTACTTCTAAATCATTGCACTTTTATGGAGTAAGTTGGTAAGTTGGACCATTTCTTACATTTTAGAATCAAATGTAAAGTCTTTATGTCCATCTGTACATAGGTGTGACAAAGCATATGATTCTGCTAACCTCCATTAGTTACTGTTAAAAAGGGGTGAGTTGCTTACATGGAAGTCAATAAATCTATAATGGATTGTTTCATATTCTGTCCTTATGTAAACCCAGTGGGTTTTTTTAGTTGTCTTTCTCCTAATCAGTGGTAAAGTGCATTTAATAGCTCACTTAAGGTGTCATCCATTATCATGAGTTACTGTTAGAACTAATTAATAGAGCTGAAATTATTTGGTAATGAGAAATTGAAGTATTGCAGTGTTGAAAAAAATTACCATTCATAGCTAATTAACGTTTAACAATGCAAATAAGTTGATAATTAATTTTCAAGTCATAGAAAAATTCTGTCGCACTTAGTATATACTATCTTTGTGGTATTAATTGTTTCTGAAAAGTATCTTTGGAGGAGATCAGGCTGGAGAAATTTTATGTGATAAAACATGGATCACTGTGTGAGATCTCTTGGTGGTCCAACTCTCTCTTATTGTTCTCAAAGAGCAAGATTATGCTCTTATTAATGGTGAATAGCTGATGGGAAGGTGGAAAGGAACAAGGGTTAAGGATGTAAATAGTGGTTAAATTATGCAGAATTTTATAGGTGACTAGTAATTTAAACCTGGTTTGTTAAGGCATTGGAAGCAAATGAAGGTTTTCAAGAAAGGAGTTGATATGGGATGGAACAATGAAAGAGGAAGATGACTTTGGCAAAAAATCTAGGGCACCTACACATACTCTATTGAGGGGTCAAGGCATGACCTGATTAATTTAAGTACCCCCACCTTCCCTACTGAGGGTTTGGGGTATAAGGCACCTCCTCTTACCCATGGGGATCAGGGAAAAACCTGGTCAATTTAAGTATATCTCCTGTCAATTTAAGTACAGGGCTCAGGGCTTTACCAGTCTTCAAGACCTCTTCCCAGTGAAAGAGCCTTACAAAACAGGGCTCTAAACATCTATTATTAGCAACCCATGGTGAATATACATGCTAATTGTGTCATGCTCACTACTCCCAATATACAGACAAACTTTAGCCAATGGTCAGTCAGGATCCACTCATCTGGGGTTGCTGGGGATGACTGCATGGCATGGCATAGTCATGTAGAGGGTTGGAATTCTAGCAGCTTCATTTTGAACTGCAGTCCAGTGATGGATCCTAAAGAGTACTGTTTTCATTTACATTATATAGGTAAAACTAATTACCACCTTTACATTGACTAAACCTATCTCATTCTCCAATACACAAAGATACAAAATTTAACTAGTCATGTGCTGGCACCCTGTTTTTGCCTTCCTGTTTAAGTCTTTTTTCCATTTTATCTTTTATGCCCAAATTCTAACTTATTTATGATCTTTGTTTGTTCAGGTGATCAGCATAAATTCACTCTTTGGAGCTTATTTATTTTACCATTTGCTTGGTCCTTCTGTATCCTCTCTGAATTTCACAGCACCTGGGTATCTGTACTTTACACCCCTGATGCTAGAACTTTTGTTAGGGGTATTCCTGGGGGGGGGGGGGGGGGGGGGGGGGGGTTGGGAGGAGCTGCTTTACCAGCAGTGGAGCATTTTTTCTTGATTTTAGTGGTGAAATCCCTGAGTTTCACCCAAGGCTGGTTTAATGTAGGGGTAAGTTAAGTCTTAGTCCTTGATGACGCTTTCACCAAAGCAGTCATCACTATCACGAGGCACCCATGCTGCATCATTTGAGTGTGTTCCTGGGTATCGTGTCCCCTTGCCATTGATCGTACATAGAGTTTACCAGTGCCTTTCTGTGTATTCCAGAAGGGAGAATTAATGTGCTAGGGTTGGACTCCCATCCCAGGATTGCATGTGGTTCATTAAATCCTATTGATGTTTTAACAGAAGTGTTTCCTTCTGGTTGCCATGCAAATCTCTTGACCTTCAGTATTCCACATTTTAAGGGGAATATAGGGATCCTAAAAGAATTGACCCCTTCTTGTTTCCATTTCATGGAAGTGTTGTTTATCAGTTTAAAGCAGTTGATCTCATATACTGTGGCACCAGGTCCTGTATAATTTCCCATTGTAGTGTCAGAATAGCCAATCATTAGAGGCAGTCTGGATTGAGAAAGGGCCTCTGGTTATAGCCCGTGGGCTGTTACAGTAACGGGCAAACCCGTGTTCTCAACATAAGCAGCAGATGGTGTAATTGAATACTGATGGATTAATCCAACATTGTACCCTCACCCAGAAATCATTTCTCTACACACTTACAGCATGAATGTCAATAGGCCAGCGGATATGGATAATTTCTGCACAAACAACATAAACAGGCAACATTAAACAGACAAACACACACACAGTCATGGCAGCTTCTTCACCATGGTGTCCGGGTTGCTCTGTAGCCTGGTGCCACTTCCTCCTGAGAATCCTGAAAAACAAAATAAACATTTTCTGTCTCTTAATGGAATATATCTATATATTACATCAAATAATGTTTTAATTTCCTTTCCATGTTTTAAACTGTGAGGAATGAAACTGTTTTCCCCAAGGTTGATTTTGTTTCCTGGCCCAAATTTCTACTTGATATATTGTTGGGCTCGCTTTCTCCACAGTTCTTACTTGGCCTTCCCATTTCATGCCCAATGGCTTTGTGGATCCCTGCTGATTTTGTGGACAAGTCCTGTGTCTACTCGTTGGTCAACACTGTAGGCTGCCATTCATCTGGGATTTCTATACCCAGCCACCACTGCTGCGGGCTCCTCATTATAGCCAGTCTTAAAGCCACTGTAATTTCCAGCTTCACTAGAGCTAAAGCCTATTCATTATGCCAGTCTGGGGTTGGATACTTGTCTCTCCTTCTACTTTTACTGAAATAATATATTTTAATAGAGAATGGGTAGCCTATGCAATTACCTGGAAGCCTCCAAGGATATATTCCCCATGCTGGAGGGCCCAGAGCAGTGCCAGGCATTCTTTTCAGGAAGTGTGATATTTTGTTCCATAGGACTCATGGTTTTTGAGCCATAGGCAACCAGCTGTAGTTGGCCTGAATCCCACTTCGGCAACAAAGCTTCTCTCTGTACTGGCTAGCTGTAGAAAGAAAGGCTCTCCTGCTTTTGGGTAAGCCAGAGCTGGAGCCTGGATCAAGTCTTGTTTTGGAGTCTGTAAGACTGCCTCTAGCTTGGGTCCACATTCCCAATGTCATCCTTTCTTTAAGAAGTACAAGGAGAAGCGGGGGCTTCTCTCAGCATACGTTTCAACAAAAACTTGAGAGAAATTTAAAGTTCCAAGGATGGCTCTTAAAGAAGTCACATCACTGGGGGCTGGGAGCTTTCGAATTAACTCTACCCTCTCTCTGCGTGTCAGGGGTCCACCCCTCCTTTCTCAAAGTTACGCTTATATAATACCTTCTGTTGCATCAATTGAATCTTAACTGGCCGAGGTCCTAAATAATTTCTAACACACTTTCAGTGGTTTCCCCAACTTCCTTTTTGTTACTGCCATATGCTAGTATGTCATCCACATAAGAAATCACCCTCTTCTAATTCTCTGAACTGAACTTTCCTCCCATTTGAATCACACGTGACTGGTGGATTGCTGGATTGTTATAGAGTGCATCTACAATTGTAAATTAAGTTGATTTAAGCTTGCTTAAGTCGACTTTATTTACTCTGCATCTACACTACACTTTCCTTAAGTCAACTTAAGCAAGCTGCTTAAGTCGACTTAAGGAAAATTAAGTCGACTTTCTAAAACCTCATTTTAAGTCAACTTTTGGCTTAAGTCGACTTTCTAAAGTTGACTTAAGCCATTGTAGACCTGGAGTAGCCCTAAGTCGACTCTAAATCGACTTAGGGCTCTCCAGGACTCCCCCACTGTCCTCCCTGCCAGGGTGGCTGGCACAGGGAGAGCCTGGCATGCCCCCCCACAGGGCAGGGCAGAGATCTGCTCACCTTGCCCCTATGCCCTGCCAGTGTCCCTGTCCCCCTTTGCCCCATTGTACCCAGATACAATGGGGCAAAGGCTGAGTCCCCTGGCACTTGGCAAGGGCTGCCCCCCCCGCCACTGTGGACCAGTCCCAGGTCCCCCTAACCCCTACAAGTCGACCTAGGCATCCAGTGAATGCTCTACGTCGACTTTGTAGGGTGCCCCCAAAGTCGACTTAAAATGTAAGTGTAGACATGCTAAGTCGACTTAAATTAACAAGTGTAGACATAGCCACTGAGACCCTGTGGTGCTTGGGTGAAACAAAACTACTGACCCCAGTAGGTAAAACCAAACTTGTATCAGGATTCTGTCTGAAATGGAATTACAAAGAAAGCATTGGCCAAACCTGTCACTGAAAACCACAGAGACCCTGCTGCCACAGCAGCTACTACCTCCTGCTATTTTGCAACCACTACATTTACTGCTCTAAAACCCACTGTCATTCTTCAGGTTTTCCCATCCCCTTTTAACGCTGGCACAAGAGGGGCATTGTTATTGCTAGCCATTTGCACAATGACACCTTGCCTTAGCAAGTTTTCTGTACTGTCTTTAATCCCTTCTTCTGCCTCTCAAGGATACATGTACTAAGGCTGCGGTTGGGAGAGGGTTCAGGTCCCCTGATCAGCACTTCTGCATCAGTTTTCTCACATTCCAATTTATTACTTGCCTATGCCAGTTTTCTATCTGCCCCTTCCCCTCCCAGTCTTCAGGGCAGCACACCGATAAATTGTGTTAATTATGATCCCTGCAGGGAAATTGCTTCATCCTTCCCCATGTTCCCACAACAGTCTGTCAACTAAATCCACAATAATATTTCCCTCTACTAGGTAAGGCATCCCCAATATTCCATCCTCCTTTTCCCCTGTTTCTAGTAATACCCTCTTTTGAATACAATACCCTAATTCAAGATTTCCACCCCCTCAATCTTAGTCAAAGTCAATCTGCTGACCAGGGTTTCTACCTTTTCTGTAGTATCTGATATAAGCTGTGTTATGTTTTCTGTTCCCATGGCGTCTTGAAGCAGCCACTGCTCCTTTAATATACATCCTGAAGTGCCAGTGTCAATTAACATGGTGGGATGTGTTTGTTTCCTAGTTTCCCCCATGATAGCTTCTACAATTGGATGCTCCCATTTATCATAATGCAATTGGGTTATTACCACAGGTGACCCAGGCTGGGTAGGTGGGCATCCCTGTGGAAGGGAGGGAGGTGCTCCAGTATGGGGCTAACTGGAATCAAAAGACCTTCTTTGGCTAATTCCTCCCATTTTTCCAACTGGGGACCCAGCTTGCTTGGAGACTTTTATCCCATGGCTCCCCTGTCCTCATCAGCTTCCTCCATGCTTTGGCCCTTAACCCATCTTTGCCATAGGCTCTATTTTGGGTTGAATAATATCCTTCTCTAGCCTCTATATCCTGCTGCTCCTACTCTTCTCCTGCTTCCTATAAAGCTCTTATACTCGTCCCAGCCTTTGTCTCTGTCCCCCCAGTAACTGGGTGTTCTATTATTGGCAAAAGTTTCTGCCTGGACTGGTTCCAGCATTTAATCCTTATTTTCTACCACCCCCTTCCTACACACAAACACACACAGGCTCTCCCACCCATATCTTCTAAAGCAGAGGTGTGCAAACTGTGGCCCACAGGCTGTATCCAGCCTGTGGAAACCTTTCATCCTGCCCTCAACCTGGACGTGGCTGGAGCACGGCCACTCCGCCATCCCAGCCCCACCCCTTCCCCATCACATGGGCCTAGAGGCAGCACCCGGCCGGAGTGCGCCTGCCACCCCCTTCCACCATGCGGGCCAAGCGCAAAGCCGCTCCCAGCCCTGCCTGCTTCCCCTAGCTCCTCCCCCACCATTGATGGCCACTTCCCCTCCCAGCCCCACCACCTCCTTCATTCCCTCTCTCCACATATGTCCACCATATAGTGGATGTGGCCCTCAGGCCAGGAAGTTTGTCCCCCCTTATATCTCCTCCTCACTGATCTCCCATTCCCCTGGCTGCAGCAGGGAAACCGCATGCGTCCTGTAGCCCTGTGTGCTCCACCTGGTCCCTAGGCAGTGGCTTCCTTCTGCAGCCAGGGGGATAGAAGATCAGGGCTTTCCTCCCTCTGGCTCCTGCAGGAAACTCAGCACCTATGGACACAGGCAAAACTCTTTGCCATTCTCCTTATTACAGTCAGGGGGAGGGAATCTCTGATCTATCCCCTTGGCTGGAGCAAGGAGCTGTACTGGTCTTTTAACCCCATGGAAATACACTCCACTTGGTTCCTTAACAGTGGTTCCCTTCTGCAGCCATCAGGGGGGAACCGTGGGCCACTTAAAAAGCCCCTGTAGGCAACCATTAGTTGGGAACCATTGATATAATCCTTTATAAATGGCCACATTTTTCTCAAAGGAGTCGAGACTGCATTACAAACAAAATCTTACAACTACTGTGTCAACCAGAGGAAAAACATACACCTTAAACAGGAAGTCACAATGAGGCACAGAGTTAAAGGAAACACTCAGCTCGAAAGCCAGTCAGTTTTTAAGAAAATGACCAAATGATTTCAGGTACAACACCTGCTCCCAAATCCTCTTGCCATTCCATGTGGTTTTACCATCACATTTTTAAAATGGCTTTCCTTCCCCGCACCCCGCCCATGTTACTATGTGAAAGAGCCACAGAAACAAAAAAGGACCAAACAACTCTGCATTTGAGAAACCTTTCTGTATAAAGTTAGAAACTGGAAAAATAGAGAAAATATTCTTTTTTTCTCTGAACTCTTTCAGGTATAGTCATCTTGGATGCTACTTGTAACAGCCATTTTCAGGTTGGGGGCAGAGATGGGTTTTAATCAATGATGTCTCTTTCAATGGCTTGCCCAAGATCACAGTATGCCTTATCCAAAATATTGGATATGTCAAAGGCACAGTTGCAGGGGTTAAAGTAAGTGGGAACATACCAGAACGCAGTTCTGGGGCTCCCAAATTTGAGGAGCCAGAGTTCCGGGGGGGGAACGCATGTTCCACCCTGCCCTGGCTGCTGGCAGGTCCTACGCCCCACCGTTGTTAATCACAATACTTATTGTGTTGTGCAGTGTTTGCTAGTTCATGACAATAATTGCTATAGACATAAATTATAAATGTTTATGGCGTGATAACCGATGCATGTGGTACTGAGAAGTGGTTACAAATGCCTACCTGAGCAGGAGCCCACACATGTATGAAAGGGGTCCAGACAATACAGGAAGGGAGCCCGGAGATTAGGAGGGTTCCGGGGCCCATCAAATTATACTTTAACCACTGCCCAGTTGAGAATATAATCCTTGAATTCTGTTTCCAAGATTCCAGCATTAAGCACTAGACCACAACTCCTCGCTGTAAACATTAAAAGTTATTCTCGTATTACATAAATTATGCTGGGGATGATTATCGATCATTCTCTCACTCTTAACATCATTCTAGTCAATGAAAACACATGTTAGCTTGCTTTGGGCTTTTTTTTTTAAACCCTTCTGAATAATCTTTGTTTTATTTTCAGAAATGTGCTTAATGTCACAGGGCTTTTTTTATTAAAAGTTTTCTTAAAAGTGGGAGGAGTTTTTTATTTTTGTTGGTTTGTTTTTTTTTTAATCGAGTCAGTAGGTATTAAAGACTCATTTATTTAACAGCTTTGTGGTAATATATACTCAACTGACAAGTGGACCATGAAGGCTCCTTCTGCTGGTCTCCTACTAAGCACAGACTCATTACTTTACACACCTGACATTTTAAGTAGATCCAGATTTCTCTCCAGCGAGTCAATGCCATTAACTGCCAATGGTATGATCTACTATTGCCCCTTTTGGTTTTATCCGTACATGAGAGTTGTCTTCTGTCTTTGAATTGTCAGACAGCATAAATCATCCTCCGATTCACAGACATCACTAGCTTTGCAGCAGAAGAGTGTTCCTTGATGACTCTTTAAATTTTCAGCAGAATGTTAGGTATTTCATGTTGTCACATTTTTATCTGTGCACTCTGAATTATTTTTTTTAATTACACCTTTCCCTTAGGAATATCATGGAGTGGGTAATAGCTGCTTTTTCTTCAGCTTAGTTGAAATAATGCTTCTTTTCTGTAAACTGGGTTTCAATCTTAACTAGAAAAGGGAGTTGGATTTGCTGAGACGTCTGGGCACTAACATGACACCTGAATGCTTCCCCATGTCACCAAGGGGGCTGTAGTTTTGTCAGCTTCCATGATATTGGGTCTTTTTTCTTTAAGCCCCAGCTCCTGGAGTCATGTTATTTCAGCTTTCACTTTCATTTTAAGACCATTTCTAGCCTTCATGTCTGTGGAGAAAAGCTTGAAACATGTTACCCAAGAGTGACACTAAAGGCTCATAATCTAGAAAGGAAAAAAGATCCACCCCAAATTTAATGTAATGATTTTTCAGTCAATCTCTTGATTTTGTGTGGCCTGAATCATGACTTTTGAATCCTTATTGTTGGCAGTTTTGAGGCTGTTATCTCAATTAAGCTTTTGAATGGCTGCTGCTGGTTTTGTAGGTTTAGAAATAATGCAGGCTGAGTAGCCCTGGGAATGTTATGATGCTTTTGATTTGACGACTGAAAAGGGTGCAGGATAGGGAGAGCTTTAAGTGGTGAGGGCTTCATCCTTTCACAGTTGACGGCTAAGTTTAACTTTAGAAGATGGCTTTTAATTTGCATGATCAATAAGCTTCCAGCCATGACGTCAAAAGTACCTAATCCTTGTCTACATCCTCACTGGCCTCTTACCATCTTCAAAGGATATTGTTACAATGACTTACATGGTTACTTTACTTTCCCACTCTCTTTTCAAGCACTATGGCTCTCCATGACTGAATTTGGGAATTTCAGATTGCTCCTATTTGACTCTCTTTTAAATGTTATTTTCCCCTTTCAGATTAGAATATCACTGGCTTTCCTGATGACAAACAGTACTACTTTCATGGTAAAAATATTGGCTATTGTACAAATAAGAAATGACTCTTAATATTGTCAGCAATTGCAAATAGACATTTAAGATTAATTTCTTGAAAAATTAACATTTTCAGGATGCTCATTCATTTTTACACCATTTTTTAAAATGGCGCTGATAGAGGGTATGTATTGGGTGTCTTATAAACTAATATAATGGCGATAGAGACTGATATTAAAGGAGATTAGTAAAAAAGTAGCTGCAGCTAATATCTCAGATACAGTGGTACAGTATCAGCTCACTTAATGTGTACAATCTATATTCTTTAAACATAGCAGATCTGAGATTTACTGGTTTTAAATAGAACTTACAAAATGGGAAAACAATTGGAAAAACTCTGAGAAACCTTCCTGTATTGACTTTTACCCCATTGTATTTCTCCATTCTGTCTGTTAACAGCTACACTAGAAACAAGCAGCAGTTTTTTTCCACTCTGTGAGTAATTGTCTGCACAGCAGTGACAGATGTGCAATATAGCAGCTTCTTCAGGAAAAAATTAACAGTTTGTCCAGCATGTCAGCTCGCTCTTTTTAGTGCTTCGGAGGTCCTGGCCCCATTATGGATGATTTAGAAATTGAGGCAAGCTAAGACCAGCTGCCTGAGTTGAAAGCCTTAGTTAGTAGGCCTCATCTGCATTCCAGTATTCACTTACATCTAGAAATTGGTAGAGCCCCTCTGGCCACAAGATGAGTATGGGCTGACAATGCCTTGATTTGTTGAGAGAGAGAATAAATGGGTTTTTCAGAAGATGAGGAAATATCACCATTACTGGCCAATTTACAGCATTTTATCTGTTCTTCAAACATGTCACTTTTGTTATTGTTGCATGGTAATTACATAGTGAAACGGAAAGAAAACAAATTCTGGTTACATATTCAGATGGATTGCAAAATCATATAATCCTGATAAATGCCCATTTATGATACACACGGATGAAAGGTTCATTTTAATTTTGAACAGCTAGCACAGCCATAAATAGGATATAGGATTAGATCCCACAGAATCCGATTACCTAAAAGCAAATGGTATTTTTCTTCAGTTTTCTCATAACCAACAAATTCGGAATGCGCAAGGTGCTTAAACAAGCAGGCTTTTCCAAAAATACATAAAGACCAATATTTTTTAAAAAATTATTTCACTATTTAAAGCTATTCAGATCAATCTTGCCTAAAGTGTTTAGTTTTAGAGAGAGCAGCATCTGCAGTGGAAGGTTCTCTCACATATCCTCTACACAAGGCACAAACTAAAGGTAAGCAGAAGTAGCTTTTGGCATCAGCTACCCTATAATAAAATATGAAATGCAGGATTACTTATACGATTATTATGGACTTTAAAAAATACCACACATTGTCAGATGTTTCTGGAAATAGCTGTCCTGCTGGGATCATAGGGCACTAGATAACATATCAGGGTGCTTGTTGTTCTCAATAGGGAAACAAAGGGAGGACTTGTTTGCATAATTTCCACTAACATTAATATGAGAGTATGCAAAGAAATCCTCCCACATGTGGAAGAAAATAGGGTGGTTAGTGGATACAATTCTCTGCTTTCTAAATCTTTCAAGATTACTTAACCATTGGAGCCAATCTCTCTCCAGTCCCTACCTCCTTCAGAACCAGTTGGTGAGTAGCAGAGTTCTTCATTGGTTTGTGAATGGCAGAAACAGAAAAGCAGCATGCTTTTTGGCTGAAGTGAGCATGAGTGAAGCTTTCATCACCTCTTCTTCCACCAAAAGGAGCTACTGTAATCTAGCGGTTCTCAACCACTGTGTCAGGAAACATTGCTGTGTCTCCACACAGCGGTAAGTAAGTGTGTCGCAGAGAGGTGGGATTGGGGCGGCTGGATTCAGCTGGGTATGGAGTGGGCGCTGGTGTGTCCTGTAGAAGCATGTCATGACCTGCAAAAGGTTGAGAACCATTGGTCTAAAAGGATACTAATTCATTTTACCAGCCAAGTGAGGGAAACCTAAACGAGATGAAGAAAAATCTTGATATATTTATGCCTATGTAAAGATAACATTTTCCCAAGGAAACTGATTCTAAGCTTTCATGGCAGCTACAACTGTCAAAATATTCATAGTGCTACATTGTACTGGGCCTGTGTGAATATTACAGAGGTGCATTACGTTCTGGAACTGAGAGCGGGTGAAGATGTTTGTTGTGATTTTGTTTCAAAGGAATACAATTAGGTAGCTACTAAATGCAAACCTGCATCAAAGTCGAGTCTGATTTTTTGCGGCTATTCTTATTTAAATGTGTCAAAAACCATAACTAGATGCCAATAATTTGAGCAACCAGCCCTTAGCTAAATCTACTCTGAACTGATTAAATTAAGCCTGCCTGAACTTCTCTGGCCATGTAATCACTTAACTGACCTAAAACTGTAAATCTTTATTACAGGTTAGGTTATGGTTATAATAAACCAGACCTGGTTGCAGGTGAATATTATAAATAACTGGCAACATTTTTCCCTTTATCTTAAGCCATGTTTCTAATAACTTAACCTTGCTTCTTCCCATTTGACAACCGCTGAATCAATATCTAACTTTCAGCTGGGCTGATACTAGAAACAATATTGACAGTCGATAGAAGGTCAGCAAGCAGGAGGCAGTAGGCAGACAGGGTAGCCCAGAATCCACAGCTTCCTGTACAACCAAGCATGTGCTCTCCAGGACAGTCATGTGGCAATGAATATGCAGGGATCACAGAACAGAGAGGGGACGGTCCTTTTCAAAGATCTAGAGAGACTGAAAATACTGCATGCAAATCAAGCCACCTCAGTACCAGAAAGATGTTATCAAATCAGAATGATTTTAAAGAAGGGTGACAAACATGATTAAGGCACTGGATGAACCAATTTATAAGAAAATATTAAAAGAACTAAATATAACCTGGTTGTTTCACTGTAACTAATGTGGATTATAATCATGGACAATATTTAAAGAACATAAACAGCAAAGAGAGTAACATTTACAAAAGGGCAAATGGGACTAATATTCAGACACACATTTTTGGCACTATGATGACTTTACCATTTTCTGCTGGTAAGTAAATAAATAAATAAATCACTAAATTTTTCACCCATATTGGAAGATGAAGCAATGCTATTTATTGATCTTGCAGATGGAAACAGTGGTTCTGATTTGGTCATTTGTACCACTGTAATATGGTGACAGCTTTCAGAGGGGTAGCTATGTTAGTCTGTTTTCAGCAAACAAGGAGTCTTATGGCACCTTAGAAACGAACAAAAAAAATCTGGGGGCATAAGATTTCATAGGCTGGAATCCACTTTGTCAGATGCTTGAAGTGAAAACTTCAGTTCATTAGATATATATATACCCATATAAGGACAAGTTACAATATATGAAGAAGGTAAGTGCTAATGAAGGCAATTCAATCAGAGTTGAAAAAGGCTACTCAAAACAGTTGACAAGAAGGTGCGAATTGTCAAAAGAAGCAATAGAGAATGCGTAGAGGAAAAATGGACACAAATCAAACATCAAGAGTGGTAACATTCAAAAACCAGTAGCAGAGCACTTCATTCTCCCAGGACACTCAGTAACAGACTTGAAAGTTGCCATGATTCAGAAAAAAAAAACACCCCTTCAAAAACAGACTTCAACGCAGTACTGCAGAGTGGGAACTCATATGCAAACAGATTAGGTCTGAATAGAGATTGGGAATGGCTAGCTCACTACAAAATATAATGTTCCCTTTTTTGGCAATTCACATCTTCTCATCAACTATTTTGAATGGGCCTCTTTCACCCTGATTGACTTGAGCTCATTAGCACTTGCCCTTCTCATAAATTTGTAACTCACCCTTGCATTTGTATATGTTCCTAACAAACTGAAGTTTCCATTTCATGCATCTGATTAAGTAGGTTCCAGCCCACGAAAACTTATGCCCCCAATTTTTTTCTTAGTCTCTAAGGTGCCACGAAACTCCTTGTTCTTTATTTTAACAGGAGTGTAACTCACTGACTTCAGTAAAACTACTTTTGTTTCATGTTGGTGCAATATTAGAATCAATTACTCCCACTAATCCCAATAGATGTTAACCTTGCTGCCATTTCTGGCAATATAAACATAAGTGTTTAACTATTTCTTTGATAGAACATCCATTTAATCTAGGATTGTGGTCAACGTTTGGGATTGTTAGTTAAGTATCTTGAGTACCATCACTCTTGTCCCCTCTTTTCAACCATTTATATAAACTAGTGGGAAATGGCTGAAAATTTTAAGAATGGTTCTAAGATCAGCGATGGTAAACATGCTCATAAATGCCTGAAGACTATTTTAATAGACTGAAAATAAATGGCAGAAAAAACTTCCTGGCAAAGAGGGGAGAGGTTCAATTTTGGACAGCTTTCCAATGGGCAGTGGTAGAAACTCCATCACCTGAGATATTTAAAACTACCTTAGCAAATCAGTTGTAAATATTATGGTGATGAGGACCAGATAAGCACTTACATTTACTGACTGAGGGGAAAGGGATGGATGACCTGAATGGTGGTCATCTGCTATAATTGTTACAGCAGGTGTTTTGAAGAGCAAGCCTTGCCCAGTTATCACTAAGGCAGAAATGTAACCCTTGCTCCTAAACTAGCTTTGGTTTGCCCCATGACCTTGTGAATAGAGCATTGACTTATAGACATCACACAAATGCTTGTTAATGTGTTTCAGGCTGAAGATGTCAGAAATATGCAAAACAGTTTTGGAAAGAATGTCTTTGGAGAACAACCACAAGAAAAATTGCATCTGTTAACTAAAGGTATTCAGACACAGTAGCTGCTTTTGCTAACATTTTGGAAATGGAGGTTTATCTGTGAACTTGCAGTATTTGGCATTGTTCATTGTTACTTTTGCCATCAAAATCCCTGTTGAAGACTGTAACCACAACACTTGTAAATATCAAAGGCTAAGGAACACAGTACTCTGTACCTATAACCACTCATTTCTCTTCAGTTGAAGGAATAAGGTTACCCTGGAATCCATCATTTCTCATCCCCTATCACTCTCAGAGTGAGAACTATGCCTCCTTGACACTTATCTAAAGAAAAAACCCTTCATCCATACACCCACATACACTTATCCTCACTTCCATGAATTCAGCAACAATTGTTCTTCAACAGGGTGACATCTTCTCATTGGCTGTTTGCTGCCACCAACCTCACTATCTCTAGGCTCTCTGTCAGTTCTCAAACACATCTTCCAGTATAACCTACTCTGCTGCTTTCCAACCAGAGGAAGAAGTCAGGAATGCCATTGGGAGGTGGAAAGATGGTTTACAGTGGGATCACACACTGGGGGAGAAAGGCATCCAGAGGGAGGCAGGTGGGCAGTGTGCAATTGATTCTGCCTAGTCTGTCAACACCACCTCCTTATGGCTATAAATCTTTTCTTCTTCCTATGCAGCACCCTCCTGTAACTATGCAGAACCCCCACATATGAACCATTCTCTTAGTGGGTGACCTCCCTTGTGAGTTAGCTAATTTCCAAAGTGATGTTTTAAACTATCAAATTTGCTGCTCAAGCTGTGTTGAATTATTTCTGGGGGCATTACAAAATTGAGCCACTACACATTTTAAAATTTCATTTGTGTGCTGTTAAAGAGAAGCCTCTAAATTTTAATGCTATTTAGAACAATTTCCCAGTTCAGCCCTCAGAGGTTACTCATATAATTACATATACACACATGAGAGAGAAAAAGAGAAGTTCTTAGCTTTGGCAAAGCACAGCCTGATTTTTCCTCTCTGCTTGAAGATTTCCTGCTGCCTTAGTAAGACTAAGCACAGTATTAGGTGTAGAATGTGCCCCTGTAGCCTCATTTTTAAACAAGCATCCAAAATGGTTTTTAAATTTAGATAATGGTTGGCCATCACTTTTTTTAAAAATTGCAGTTTATCCTGGGAGAAATGATGAAGAAATTCTTGATATATATATATAATTATTATTATTGGCCTGGATTTCTTAGTGATACTGAACCTTCCACAGTAAACTGTTATCTTGTACAATTGCTTCTGAATACGACCTCCTATTTGATTGCAGGGTCTGGAACACCAGACAGTAGGAATACAATGCTTAAGCTTTTTCACTTATTACCTGCTGATGTACAAATGTGGGATTTTGCAATTTACTCTAAAGTCTTAGTTTCGCCTCCTCTATATATCCACTATGGGAGGTACTGTGTATGCAACCCTATGAGGGCAACAGAGAAGGTACAGGGGATTCTGAAAAAGCTAAAATCATAGCAAAGGTATGTAGAAAGCTCATACATCATCAGGATCAAATGCTGTTTTCAAAATGTGTCCTTAGAACCATGCACTAACAAAAAAAATTCCTCAAATACTGGAAACAAGCATCAGATTGCCAATGAGAGACTTGAGTCACAGGAATAGAAATATATCTACTAGAATGGTTACTATCCAAATCACCCACCCTATACCACCCTTGAGTTACCAGGTTTTAGACGGAGAAGTCTCATGGCAGTCAGGATAACAGATTTCCATCCCGTCATCCCCTTGACTTGTATAGTAATGGCACAGCTGCTTCCTGGCTACTGCTGCAATCTCAGGGCTGCAGAAGGGTCTGCCTCACCAGTTGCCTTCAGGGGTGCATACAAAGCAGAGAGAGGATAGGCTGGAGACGGGTCCCACATACACAGATCTGTAGGCTATGTAGGTTACTTCCATAAGAATTGTCCAGCAGTGCACAGCTTTACAGTATGTAAGGGTTGTGGAACTCCTGCTCAAGCCCAACAACTTAACTTGAACGGTGGTATGGTTAAGGCACTGGACTAGTTCTCAGGAGATGGTTCAATTTCCAGCTCTGCCATAGCCTTCAAGCATGACCTTGGGCAAGTCACTTAACCTCAGTAGCTCAGTTCCACACAAAAGAATCTTGATTTTCCCTGCCCTGTTCTCCATAATAGGTCCCTTGTTCAGCACCAGCCCAGACCCAGTATTAGCTAGAGTAGCCAACTGGCTTCTCTAACTTACATACAGCGAAGAACTGGCAAAACTGAACCCTGTTGCCCTTGGTCTCTCCATAACCCTCTGTCTGCCAAATATTGGCTGAATTTTTCAGCAGAAATCAGGACAGGTGGGGAAAGTGAGGACTAAATAGGATAACCTATTCATAACAAATAAATCAACTGGCTTTGCTAAACATAAATCTTCTGAACTAGATGTTGTAGTACCTTTTATTTTAAAATCTATATCTTCTCTCACTATTTCTTTCCTCCTGTGGCGTTCAGTGGTCAACTGAGGAGGAGCACTAACACAGGTAGTTTCTAACTGAAGAAAGAAGGCATGTGAAATGTTCATGAAGAAGGAAGGGCCATAATAACACATTACCTCCTCAAATCATTTATGTGGATAGAGTGAATAAAGCAAGATCATTTTAATGAAAGAGAAACAGCAAATTAATTCAAGACTAGTAAACCCCATGTGGTTTATCAATGTTAATGAAGGAAAACCAGAGTTTGCCCATTGGCACAGATAATAGTTATGGCTAAGCCAGAAGGTGTCTTTAGAAAAAGTGTAGCCATTAAAACCCAAACATATCCTGGACTGCTTATATTACTCATATAATGTTAGAGGAAATTAGATTTAATTCCTTTTATTTCTCACTAACATTGCCATGTTCACATAGGTATATAAATAAAATAATGAAAATAAAAAGGAAGTCATACCAGAATCAGCCTCAGGAGAGGCTGTTTGTGCCAAACTGGACTCTTGTCCACATGGCTCCTAGGGAGGATGAGGGCTGCTCACAAATAACTCAAAGGCTGCGTCTACACTGGTAAATTAAGTCGACTTAAGCTTGGCTTAAGTCGACTTAATGTGCCCTGTGTCTACACTACACTTTGCTTAAGTCGACCTAAGGAAAATAAAATCGACTTAATGAAAATTAAGTTGACTTTATTAAACCACCTTTCCACTCGACCTAAGGCTTAATTCGACT
>ML685763.1:9982570-10117013 GCA_007922175.1 Pelusios castaneus | reverse complement strand
CCAAACAAAATATTTCATTTGACTTGAAATTTTTTTTCCTTATTTTTCAATTTGCCAAAAATTCTGCAAAATTTCAGTTTTGGGTCAACATGGACAATTTTTTTCCAGGACTGTCAATGAACAAAATACTCTTTACTTATGCAATTCTATCAATGAAGCAAAGCAGGCATAGATCATTTGCAAGAGCTAAAGAGCGCAAAATGATTAGCTGGCATTTTCCTGAAAAAATCCTTGTTATATGGAACTCTATAAATCTAAAGTTTTCATAGTCTGAGCATTGGCGGTCTCACTAAGTATCATTGCAACCAGGCCAAGCAATAGAGGGAGGCCTGGGTGCATTAGAATCATAGATGATTAAGGTTGGACGGGACCTCAGGAGGTCATCTAGTTCAACTTCCTGCTCAAAGCAGGACCAACCCCAACTAAAACAAATATTATAGTTGTTTTCTTTTTTTTAAAAGGTGTTTTTGAAAAGCCCAGAAGAGAATTAGGTGCCTCTCTCCCATTGACTGTCAGCAGTAATTGGGCACCTAGCTCTTTCATGCACTTTGGAAAATATAGCCTCTAAACCAACATACCCTTTTCTAATGTTTAAACAAATCTTGAAAGATAAAACTTTGCTGTCTTATGCAGTGCCAAAGGAATTCTAAGCATCTGAATTGTGCAGATGGGTTAGTGGGCAGGAGCTACGTTTTAGATGGTGTAAATTTAGAGGACAGACAGAGCAGGAAGGAGCTCTGCAGTGTGAGGAAGAGGAGTCATTGTAAACATTCTTGGCTCTGGAGGGCTAGTGAAAAGTCAAATAAACAACAGGAGATTTAAGTTAAGCTTACCCTGTATCAGGTGCAACATCTGGATTAAGCCAAACAAACAAGGAATCCTGTGGCACTTTTAAAGTCTAACGAAATTATTTATCACACGAGCTTTCGTGGGAGAAAATCCCACTTCATCAGACACTTTGAAAGCTCATGCGATACATTTGTTAGTCTTTAAAAGTGCCACAGGACTCCTTGTTTGTTTGGCTGACCTAGACTAACACGGCTACCCCTGTGAATCTGGATTAAGGTGTATCATAGCAAGACCATGGGCAGTTCATTGTATGCTTCTCTTACAAGAACTGATCAAGTCCATACAATTAGTATAAAAGAAAACAAGAGAAGAAATTGACAGTATACTCTTCGTAACACCTTAGCAGAATTATTTACCCTTCTGCCTCAGTCCATTATAATATCAAATAAATAACCGGACTTTAAATATATATCTGCATTAAACTGGTGTATGATTGCCAAATCTTAACTCACCTCAAAAGCCAGAGAACCAAATATCAGCAGTAGTAAAAAGTGCTATTTCTAGCTTTGATTAACAAGGAGACAAACTCTACTACTCTGAGGTGGACTTAACACCTGTGATTTACATCAATCTACCTAATATCGCTCTTTCTCAGTTCTTATACAGCACCCATTAGACACTACCAGTGCTTTATTTGTTTTTTTTGTTGTTGTTTTTTTAAAGTGCCGGTACTCGGCAGGAGCCAGGGCTGCATTGCTGTGAAAAAAAAGGTTTCGCCTGGACACTGCAAAAACTAAGCACCTCCTTAGGCTGGACTGCAGAAATGCCATTTATCCCAGACTTATTTTATGGCTGATAGAAAGCTTGAGTTAGTCCAGCATTCCACACCTCACCTACTGTTCAGGGAAGAACAGTGACAGAATAACATAGCAGTGTCTTTTCCTCTGAACTGGCTCCCCATTCAATCGTGGGTCTAGTCTAAGGTCCTGGTTTTCCTTTTCAAAACCATTCCTGCCACCCCAAAGAATACTTCAATTTAGGAGAGCCCAGCATAAAAGGCTCATAGACTGCTTAAAGAGCCAAATCTGCAAATTCAGGTGAGTAATTAATGGACTAGTCACCTGAATAAGGTTTTGAAGGATCTGGCCCAGCCTTTATAATATAAGAGTTATAAGGTCTAGGCAGCATTCACAATAAAACTCAGTAAAAGAAACAGCTAATTTCCCCAACTCTTTTGCATTCCCTCTTGTAATTGCATATTTTTATATGTTAATGTTTCTATTGTTTTAATATTCTTGTTTTTCTCATTCATATTCTGAGACATTATTGTTAGTGCCAACTCATTTGATTTATTATTTAGAGAAAGCACTTGTTCAAAAAGTCAGCATTGGATATTAAATGATGATTGCTTGCAATGAATTTCTTCTCAACATCTGCAAAGACAATTTTGCCTTTTCTTCTTCCACTTAGCTCTAAATGAGAGATCTTAAGCATACTTAAATGGGATTCATAATATCATGCTCACAGAAAATCATCTTAAAATTTAGGATATTAAAATAAAAATAGTAAGGTTATTGGGTACAAAAGCTCCCTGAATTAAAAAAAAAATATTACCTGAGTATGTACATTTATGTATGTAATGATATAATCGGTGAAGAGAGACTCAGCTATATGACCAGATACTCAAATTCAATAGAGCTTTTCTCCTTCATATTTAAAGGTACATACCAGTTGTTTGGTCTAAAAATGATGATTTTGTGTGTGGTTAACAAAAAAACAAACAAACAGAAAGACAACAAAGAACTTTTAATATCAAGACAAATGTTTTCACTTTAACAAAAATGATAGTGAATAAAAATGCAGGCTTTGGTTTCAGTTTAAATTTTAAACGTGCCTTGTAGAATTCTGTTTATTCAACTGTCAAATCCAAAACCCATTGAATTAAGTGGGAATATTTTCCAATGACATCACCAGATTTTGGATCTGGTGAAAATATTTGTATTTTTATTTTTTGACAGGCAAATAGACTATTAATAACTTTTTTTATCACTAGCGTCATGATAACAGGTAGGTGTTGCACACAGGTAAATGTAATAACCATTCTGTTTGGCTACTTTAAACATTCCTATGCAACTACTGCAAGTCATCATCCTTCTAATTCATGGGAACCAGAAATAAAACTGGTTATAAATAAAAGTGAAATTGGCAAGTCTGTTTCTGTGAACAAGTTATTCAGATGAAAAGTGAACAAACAGGAAAAACAGAAATAAGTAAATTAGATGTTTAAATTAACATTTTCATAATCCATAACATTGTTAGTTAAAAAAAAAAAGTAAAGAAATAATCTGTTGTACGAAATTTATCCAGGAAGTGTCCAAGTAGTCTTAAAATTTGAAAAAATACATTTATTTTATTTTCCAGGGTAGTACTTTTATAGTATTATTTTCCATAAACAAGTATAGCATACAAGGGAAATATTAGGGACTAATTCCTCATTTCTTTGTAAAATGCATTTTTGATTTAATTAATATCACTTTATAAAACTTTTCAAATGCTCCTCCAAAATTAAATATTTAAGAAGAAAATATTTTTCTTGTCATAACTATGTATACTTCCAAACACAAATCAACTTTGTTTAAATAATACTGGGTCCATAGCACACCCTAACAAAAAACCAGGAAATTAACAGGAATAACAGACATTACTCCAATTCATAAATTGTTCCATTACACTTAGGCTTTGTCGTACTCAATGGCCAGGCTGCACTGAATCTGGAAATCATGGGCTGCTCCCGCTCCCGTTGAAATCAATAGAAGAAGGAGCAGCCCCATGGTTTTTAGCACCTTTCTAACAAAAAGTGTGATTGAGTATGATTTTCTTTACAAGTGCAGGCACAGTTTACAGATACACTGGGGATTGCATGAACTGGTTGGAGACATGAGTAATAGTTAATTAGAATTGGCTTTTGATTTACATTTCTATCCTTTTACTGGTAAATTTAACTTGTGCCTTATTAGCTATCAGAATACATGATGGAGTAATGTGATCTAATGATTTTCACAGCATGAATTTGGGATAGCTACAATGGAAGGGGAAGTCCTTTTGTCTTCCAGGTAGCTGGACAAAGAACCCACCACATACAGTTGCAGTGAGGACATTAGTCAGGAGTGGAGATGTCCGACTAAAATGTGCCAGCAGAGCTTTTATATCTCCTATTCTCACCCTCATGTATTCTGTACATAGCATGTACTTTACAGAAAAACTATTTCACAAGAGTTTTAGAGAGGTTTTCTTAGTCTACTTTATCGATTTCTCCCTTAATTTCTGTGAGTCCAACTATACTAATTTTATGGGGAGGAGAAAATAACTAATACAATTTAGAGACTTATACATTACTTTAAATAGTGTCTTTCTATCCATTTATTTAAAATGTGTGTGCATATATTTCACTTCATGTAGATTTTAAAATTATGCAGTGGCTCTGAGTCAGGAAAACACTCAAGAATACATGGTTAAGTCCCACTGATATCAAATTCATTATGTGTATAAGTGCTATCTTGAATAGTTCCAAAGAGGTAGCCATGTCAGTCTAGTTCAGCAAATCAAACAAGGGCTATGTCTACACTTGGCCAAATAAGTCGACTTAGCTAAGTTAATTTAACAAGTCGACTTTAAGTCAACTTTGTTAAGTCGACTTAGCATGTCTACACTATAAAATTAAGTCGACTTAAAGTGGACCTTGCCAAATCGATTTAGAGCATCCACAGTGGATGCCTAAGTCGACTTCTAGGGGCTAGGTGTACCTGGGACTGGTCCATGGTGGTGGTGGGGGGCACCCCTACCAAAGTGCCAGGGGGCTCAGCATTTGCCCCATTGTACCCTGGTACAGTGAGGGCTGAGCAGGACAGGGACAGGGGTAGGGTATAGGAGCGGGGTGGGCAGGGCTGTGTCCTGCCCTGTGGGTGGGCACGCCAGGCTCTGGCTGTGCCAGCCACCCTGGCAGGGAGGTCAGTGGGGGAGCCCTGGAGCCCTTTAAGTTGATTTAAAGTCGATTTAGGGCTAATCTGCACCTACACTGGCTAAGTCGACTTAATAAAGTTCACTTAGCCAGTAAAATCGACTTTATCCTAAGTTTAATAAAGTCGACTTAAAATTTCCTTAAGTCGACTTAAGCAGCAACTTAAGTCGACTTAAGGAATTTGTAGTGTATACGCAGATTAAATTAAGTCGACTTAAGCAGGCTTAAGTTGACTTAATTCACAAGTGTAGATGCACCCAAGGAGTCTAGTAGCACTTTTAAAGGTTACCAAATTTATCGCATGAGCTTTCGTGGGAGAAAATCCCACAAGCGTCTGACAAAGTAGGGTTTTCTCCCATGAAAGTTCATGCGATAAATAAATTTGTTAGTCTTTAAAAGTGCCACTAGACTTCTTGTTTGTTTTGTTTGTTTTATCTGGAATAGGAATTCTTTCCAGATTTGGGATCTGGTAGAAGAGTAGTTAAGAGCATCATAAAACAGAATGAATTCGCTTTGGGATGTTTTGCATAGCATATGCAAATGCATTCTTAGGGTGTTTTTGGTTACTGGTCTTTGAATATTATTGATTGGGCCAAGGTGAAGGGTATCTTAACACCAGAGAAAAAGGTAATGTGAAGTAAGCTCTTTGTGTTGCTGGAGAGTGAGCATGGTTTGTGTTTACACCTTACTGGGGACCAATGGATGGCAAGATCAGCCCGGGCTGCCAACCAAAAGGGAGAAGGAAAATAAAGAGTGTTGCAAGACACACTTGATGGCATATTGACCTAGGACAAGGAGGCTTGGTGACACCACAGTGAGGCCTCCGTTCTTCAGTGGAGTTGAATGAAAGTATGATGATTATTGATCCAACAGAGTATAATGGCTCCTCATGGACCCTTAGGGATCCATTGTATAAATGTGTACTTAGGGACACTTAAATATATCTTTTTAATGACTTGACAGACCATAACTGTTCCAAAAGACACGTTACAGTCTATGGTGTAAATCCTTCTTAGTTCTCAGATAATTAACCATCATGTCAAAGGCTGCCTCTCATGCACACTGGACCCAAGTGGTAAAAATACTTAAATTTTTCATGCCATTGGGCTTGCTTAGCCAATTTTATTGGTAAGTTGCCCTTTTTATTGTTGACCCCAATTTGTTAATTCATGTGGCTGAATAATAACTGCAGAATTTCAGATATCAAAATCTGTATTCTGTGGGCACAAAAAGCATCTGAGACCAATGTGTTATTTCCTTTGTGTTCTGTAAATTATAGTAGCTGCATGGATTACTTTATATTCCCTAATTTGTTCCTGGGGTGGGACCTTGCATTCCAAATTTCAGCCTACAGTAAATTTTTGAAGATTAATTATAAACCCCCTGAAAATAGACATTTATAATGGAAATGCTGACACAATCCTAATTACAGTAGCAAAAACTTGCTACCCTGATACCAACAAGAACCATTATTACTTTTTTTCTTAAATGAGTTCTATTAAGTCATCCACTGATTCTAAATTCTTGTGTGTTTTATTTCGTTGATCCCATTTAGAGTTATCTTGGTTGTTTGAAAAAGATAGTCTGGGGCCTGAACTTCCAAGTCCTCCTACTTGGTGCCTAAGAAACACACAAAGGTTTAGATTGCATGTTTTCAATGCAGTATGGCACTGCAGCCTAAAGCCAATACTTGTTTTTTAACTGGCAACCTGCCTGTACGAATGGAGGAAGCAGATTGCCTCTTTGCTGAACACTTAGACAAGGTACTGATTTAACAACAGTGGACAAGCAGCTGGGAGCTGGGCTGTCAGCCTGTCACACACTGACAAATCTGTTGTTCATATTCAGGCAGGATGTTCCAGTTAGATTGCCATCAGTATCATCCATCTAGTACAGGCATGCAAAGAGTACCGGCATCTACTGCATACCCATAGACAAAATGCTGTTGATACATCTTTCTGAGAGAATCGCAACAAAAAAAGCTAATTTGTTTTTTTGTGATGATCTTCTGAAATAAGATCAGTAAGCTAGCTGGTTCAATTTTTGTCTCTTTCTCTTGGCTTGTCTCTTCATTCAGTATGCCAGAATAATGTGTGTAAATTGATAGTTATTCCAATTTCGTGTCAGATGCAGGAAACTGCATGTCTGAATGGAGCCTCGCCATTCTTTCTAAAACTCTAAAAGGCAACTATCTAAAAAGCAAATTCAGTAAAACACAGTCAAATGAAATGAGTCAAAACCCCAAAACGGTGATCGATGAATGTGCACTGCAATAACATTGCTTTGGCTTCCAGAACCATTTCCCCATAACCTTTGGATTTGTGGCAGTAAAAAATTTCTCTTTAGATTCACTCCAGAAAGCAACTCTTAGCCTAAGAGTGAATTCACACCGAAAATAAGCCTGTATTCATTTAAGTTGTTTGAGCCAATCTATACTGCATATATGTGGGTGTGTATCAAAGCTTTAGAATATGTGATGTAATTATTTTAATCATAATCATATACCTGCAGATTTTTTTTTTAATTTGGAAAAGCTGCTTTTATGTACTCTTATTTCATATATGTCAGATTATGGTTTTATATTATCTGCCTGTATGTCAAAGTTATCCAATTTGTGGTCCTATGTGCCCTTCATCTTTTCCTGTTCTAGCTACAGATCTATAATCCCAAAGCCACAGAAAGAACTCTTGAACTCAGCTGGGAGGGGGAAGAATTAGTCCATCTGTATAATTTTATATGGCTGTCATTTGAATTTGGTGCTGATTGTTCATCACCTGTATTGTACAATAGAATGATAAAAATAATGCACAGCTTTATGAAGGCAGTGATAGAGGAAGTATTCCATTTAACTTATCGCTTTCTTCTCATAGAGTAATATACCATTTTAAATGTTCAGACAGCATCAGTGTAATTTAAAGCTGACATGACCCTAAAAAGTGGTAATCTAGTCAAATTCTTAGTATTAAATCAGTATCTTTTTACATGTTACCTTAATAATGTAAAAAATCATTTATGTAGAGTGTAATTTAATCAGCTAAATTGTCTCTAAGTCTAGCAGATGTCTTCTGTGCTTCTTCTTTCTAAATCCTTTTCTGATCAAAAAAACAGCTTGCTTGACTATATTTCTTACTATAAAGTTTAAGATCTTGAGGAAAACATCCAGTTCCCGATAATTTTACCAACCTGGAAGGAAAATAAAATCATAAAATCTGCTGCTGTTTTTCTTGTTTTTCTGATCTGAGCCCAGCAGAAAGCAAGACTGCAGTTTAATAGAAGTAAGGAGCCAATGTAGTATGGACTACTTTAAAATTCCATACAATGTTGGGAATAAAATTAAATGTGAATACAGGAAAAAATGTTGCCTTTTAATTAGCTGCCCATATTGCTTACAAAATAGATCGTTTAATTTTTATCCATAGTGAGTTCTGCACAGACTATGGAGTTCCTTATGTAAAAAGCATATTAGTGAAATAAAGTACAATAGTGCACATATTTAAAGGCCGGAGAAACCTAAATCTATTTTATCATTTTTTTTCTTCATTGTGTTCCCAAGTTGTCAAAATCTGGAATAGTTTCCAATGAAGAAAAATCTGTCAAACCCATGAAATGTTATTATCTTGTCTCTGGCTTATATCATGGTTAGTCAACTAAGTATCAAGAACCTTCCCCCATCAGATTGTGAGCTATAGTATTTTTCTGTGCTTTTGTACATAATCAGAGATCATTATTTGATTTTTTTAAAAAATATTTCTAAAAGGCCATCTAATTCTCCATCTGAAACAGCAAATGCACAGGTAAAGGATTAATTCAGATTTATAAATTCTTATTAAAAATGTAAATCAAAATTCAGGGGGACTCAAATTTCCTTTGTCCTGCTTGAGCATGAATAAAAATAAAAATACTTTTTGAGCCTTTTATGTCCTCTAGCATATTGAAACTATGTTCCTATTTTTTACACACAATGATAGTGACATCAATTCACCATCTTTATAAAAATCACGACGTGTTCTTTATTCTTCAATGAAAACTCAGTGGTTTTTGATTGACAGAAAGATTACCTAATAAACCTTCACCACAAATTAATTAATCACTTTGAATACAACAATAAATTAGCAAGCATAAAAAAGCAAATGAGATGGGTGTTGAAGACCATTTTCAAATGACCTTAGTTAAAAGCCAAGTACAGAATGTTGAAAACATCAATAATATTGCATTGCTAGTAAACTTCCTTCTTCACCAGAGCTGCTGGCTTATAGCAAACTTGTGAGCGAGATGGATTAAAACTTCACATTATTCCTCCACTCCACAAACATCAGCTTTAGTGAAGGAGAGAATAGTAAGAAGATGAATGCAAAGAAGGGTACCTCTCTCAGAAAGAACATCTGACACAGGTGTATAATACACAGGTAATAATGTGCTTTTTTTCACATTTTTGTAATTGTAATTTCAATTTTTTTCTTTATTACATCACTAAGCTGCTGCTCTTTAGCCTGCTAAAGAAACCTCCATTTTAATTATGAACCCAGATTGTGTCTCACAGTGACAGCGCTGTACCACAGCATTGTAACACATTGGTTTCCTCTAGCTATAATCACACTAGGCCCTCCATAAGCCTTGAGAATGCCTTCCCTCCCACCCCAGTTTAACAAAGGTAAAGTCACCACAAAGTGATATTCCTACCAGGTTTATCTAAGTCTGAAGATTAGGTCTATAGGATCTTAGTTCTCTGTTTGCCCCACCTCTGCCCCCTCCCTCCCGCCCTCAAACAATTTAACACCACATACAGCCTTATTTAAAGTAAAGATGCACGGTTCACCAGAGTTACTGCAGGCAGTTCAAAGACAGGGAAGAGAAGGCTTAGAAAGAGAGCCAGGCTCAAGTGGTAAAGAGCTCTATTGAGGAGCACCAGGATCAGGGATTGGGACAATCTCTGGCCACGGTACTGAAATACAGAAGGACTGTAAGATGCCCTCTTCCACCCTAAAGGCTTTTACCAGAACAATGTGCAGCCCACCATCACCCTTCCTTGTTCAGGGAGCCAGAAACAAAATGGTTCTAATGGTGAAAGTAAGAGGGCAGAGCAGAGGTGGCACTAGGCATAAATAGACTAAACAGCCCTGAACAGCTCACAGAGACCCCCCCTGTTAATTATTAGTTTGTGTTAAGAGGGCAAAATATTCCTGCTTAGGGCCTCCACTGGGGTAGCACTGGCACTATGAGAGAGAACCACAGTTTTGGTGGTAAAGGTGGATAGGGCTGGCTTTAGAGGAGTAAGAGGAAGCACTCGTAGGTTATGATGACAGTGTGGGTGTGAGAGAAAGAGGAGCCAAAAATTATGCCAAGTTGTGAGCCTGGGCAGCACCGAGGATGATTGAATTTATGGCAGAGATGGAGAGCAAAGGAGCCGTGTTTCTGCTGATATCTGTAGCAGCTCTAATTTTCAATTTGTCTTCCCTGTTGTTTGCAACTTACCCAAATTTAGCATCCTTAGTGAATTTCAAAAACATGGTGTTTAACCCCCTCTTCTAGATAAGTCATGCAAATGATAAACAAGGCAGACCTTTTAAGTGGCTAAATAGACAGCTCTGCACTGATTCTGTATATTGCTGTTTATCAGAGACTAGGAGGGGACAGAGGAGTTTGCTTAGGGTTATTTAGCTACCTTTCTCCCGACAGAGCTCTCTCTGTCCAAACCAAACCAAACGGGATTGATTTTGTGTGTAGGATTTCTGAGAAAGACTACATGAAATAAATTCAATTGTCATACCTGAATGTGAATGCTTTGTCCACAAATACAATCATTTTGTTTTAAATTAGTAGTTAAAAAGAAGCAATCCCATTTGTCTGGCATAATTTATTTTTATAAATCTCTGATACCTATTGTTCATGGCTCTGTTATTCTGTTTAGTGATTGTTTTCATTCTTTTAAAAAACTCCATCATTTACTGGGGATATATAATCCTTATTTTCACCTCTCAGTACAAACATACCCTGGCACTTTTGGGCTCCTATATTTAAACATCTTTTTTTGTTTAGCAGGTTCAGACTGTGTGAGGTTGGGAAGAAGAATTGCAGGACTTTGAACAGATCCCCTTCTATTCTCAGTGTCTAAGGAAGAAAGTAAGGCTCTGACTCTGCAAATACTTGCACATAGAAGTAGTCCTTTTGAACTCAGTGGGACTACACCTGAATGTAAAGTTACTTGTGCGGGAGTATGTGTAGGAGCCTAAAATAGTTGGAGTTCATTTTTGAAAAAGGGACATAACAAACCTAAGTTGTGTTAATTTTATCACTGCATTTTCTTTTCCTTCAGTTATTTGTTTTGTTTTAGTTTCAGCCCACATATAATTCGTGTCTTCCTAGTCCCTGTGATGGGGCTGGTCTGTCTGTCCATCCTCTTGCTTGGTTGCTTGCTGAAACATAGGTTGGGCTTGGATGGGTGTGAGCTGTCTGGTTTATCGAGAACTGTTTGCTGAGGTCCAAACACAGACATCGCATTTCACAACAAGCAGCAGCAGCCGCCGCTTCTAGGGATTTTAATGAATTGGCCACTGCTCTCCAAACCACTTATTTGCCCCCTCCCCCTCTCGCCTCTCAATCTCTTCCCCTCCCCACTTTTATCCTAGCTGCTCAGAGTAGGCAGAGAGAGAGAGAGAGGAATTATTTATTGTGTGCCTGTTGAAAATGAAAGGCTTTTACATTTTAATGAGCACTAAATAGGAGCGAGGAAATATTGTTCATTAGCTGTAATCTGTGGAATTGCTTGAGTGAACTTCCTTTGGAGGCCGCTTTAAACGGTTCACTCAAGTAAAGCAGTTTGTATGGTAATTAAGGGAGCATTTTTCTGTCAACATCTGTGCTGCTATTTATAACGTTGAAGGTATCTTATTACTCCACCAGAGAAACATTAAAGGGGGTGGGCAGAAGCGAGGCTGTCTATTTTTTATATGTATTATTACTATTTTCAGTCTTCATCACCCCTCCTTTTTCTTTGCCTATCTCTCTCTCTTCTAATTCACGAAGTAGAAGAAGAAGAAAAAAAGGTTCTGTCCACTATTTCCTGTTAGGAAGAATTATCATTGTGACATCTTTTCATTAATCATATCCTTTGCTCTGCAGCCAGGCAGTGAGACTCAAGCTGCTTGGCAAAAATGAGTGGCCTATGTCTCTGGCAGCCATTCCCCATCCTGTTGCTCTTTCTGCTCACACGCCTGCATTTTGGCTTAATTGTGTCCCTGTTGTCTCTGCAGAGCTCCAGAAAAGCCACCTCAGGCCTGGAGTACTCCCGCCACCATTTTCGGCAGCAGTCAAAGGGAGATACACAAGCTATGTAAAATAACTTGCGTCTCTCCCTTCAGCTTTCTAATGCCCACTTACCTCCATGTCTCCACTGAGCTGAGTTGAAGGAAAATGCCCTCCCCTCAACTCAGCATTACTCTTCTTGAGGGGGTGGACTTACTGAGTCAAATTCCAGATCAACTGAGCGGGTCTTCCCTGACCACTCAATTGAACTGGAAAGATCAAACTGACGGTGGTGAATTTGCTGCTGTCATTGTAGACTTGGCCTCTGTCTTGACTGCATCCTACCAGCATCATGGCATTGAGTGCATTAAAACAAGTGCAAAACTTTGGGGAACCCAGCCAAAGACAATCAAAAGTGTGGTGTGCTACAAGCAGACGGCGCTAACAATATATATCATTTAAGCATGTGTAGCTCTGTTAGAGATTTTCCTGTAATTTTGAGTTGCTGTTTTAATTCTACCATTTGACTGCCTCCTTGGGAAAAGACTTGTGGTGTAGCGAACGGAGGCAATTATTCTGGCAAAAATAAAGAATTGTTTTATCTATTTGTTTGTATTTGAGAGTACCGGTGTTTAAACAATCAGTGATGTCCAAGCTTTTCTGTCCAGGAGCCAAAAATATTACGTTATGGAGCCACAATCAAGAGAAGAGGCATGGTTTACAGATGCTTTTTTTCTTCATTCAGTCATCTGCTTGCTCTCTCCTAAGTTCTTAAGAAACTGAACTGGGAACCTAAAAGCAGACCTCGCTCAAGTTCCTAACCCCAAACTTCAGGTTCAGAGCCTTAACAACTTCGTTAAGCTAAACATGTTGTTCCTTGAGTCGGTCACTCTGATATGTTTCCTAGTTCTTTAATCATTCATGTGGGTCTTCTCTAAACCTTCTTCAATTTAGCAATATCCTTCTTGAATTGTGACACTAGAACTGGACAGAATATTTTGCGGTGGTACCAGCAGTGCCAAATACAGAGATAAAATAACCTTTCTACCCCTGGCATTTTTAGCCACAGTGTTACACTTGGCACTTGTGTTCAGAGGATTATGCGCCTGCATCCGCACATCTTTTTCAGAGCCACTGCTTCCCAGGAGAAAGTCTCCCACCCAGTAAGTATGGGCTACATTCTTTGTTGCTAGATGTTCACATTTAGCCATATTAAAAAGTTTACTGTTTGTGCTCAGCTAACCAAATGATCTAGATCATTTTGTGTCAGTGACTTGTCCTCATCATTATTTACCCCTCCTCCCAATTTCTGTGTCATCTGCAAACTTTATCAGTGCTGATTTTATGTTTCCTTCCAGGTCATTAATAAAAATGTTAAACAGCATAGGACCAAAAAGCAATCCCTCTGTGTCCACACAAGAAACACATCAGTTCAGTGATTATTTTCTGTTAACAATAACATGTTCAGACCTGTCAGTTAGCCACTTTTAATCCATGTAATGTGCACTATGTTAATTTTCCATCTTTCTAGGGTTTTTTTATCAAAATGTCCAGATCTAAAGCCTTACCGAAGTCTAAAAATATCTCATTAACCCTATTACCTTGATCATCCAAACTTGTAATCAGATCAAAAAAAAAATCAAGATTAGTTTGACAGGTATTAATGATGTTACCCTCTTTTAATTCTTTATTAATTGAGTCCCGTATTAGCTGTTCCATTATCTTGCCTGCATCAATATCAGACTGACAAGCCTATCATTACCTGTATCATCCTGTTTATTCTTTTCAAATATTGGCACAACATTAGCATTCTTTCAGTCTTCTGGCACTTCACCAGTGTTCCAAGACATATTAAAAATCAACGTTAATGGTCTATCAAGCTCCTCAGCCAGCTCTCTTAAAATTCTTGGATGCCAGTTATCTGGACCTGCTTGTTTAAAAATGTCTAGCATTAGTAGCTGCTGTTTAACATCCTCCAGAGATACCAGTGGCATGGAAAAAAATGTTACTAGCTTCTTTTCCCCAAATACAGAACAGAAATATTTATTGAACACTTCTGTCTTTTCTATGGCTATGCCTACACTGGGTAATTTAGGTCGACTTAAATAAGTCGACTTTAAGTCAACTTTATTAAGTCAACTTAGAGAGTCCACACAGGACTCCTAAGTCGACTTAAAGTGGGCCTTACTAACTTGACTTAGAGAGTCTATACTAGACTCTCTAAATTGACTAGTTCGGTCCAGGGAGAGCCAGCCCCACATGGGGCTGGATCTCCCTGGGGCAGCAAGCCGCTGAGCGGTCCAGGGGAGAAGGGAGCATAGAGCTCCCTTCTGCCCCAGACCACTCGGCTCCCTTCTGCTCGGGACTTCTCAGGTCCCGGACAGAAGGGAATCCTTCTAGCTGGGACCCAAGTGGTCCCGGCCAGGAGGAAGAGCGGGAGACCTGCGCTCCGGCTGCTGAGCAGCTGGAGCACAGATCCCAGGGAGAAGGAAGCGTGGAGCTTCCTTCTTGCTGGGACCGCGGGGCTTCCTTCTCACCGGGACCGCTGAGGTCCCGGCGAGAAGGAAGCCCCGCAGTCCCTCCTCACCAGGACCGCTCAGGTCCCGGCAAGAAGGGACCGCGGGGCTTCTTTCTTGCCAGGACCTGAGCGATCCCGGCGAGAAGGAAGCCCCGCTTTCCCTTCTTGCCAGGATCTGAGTGGTCCCGGCGAGAAGGAAGCTCCCTTGCCCTAAGTTGACTAAGTCGACTTAGGGCATCCACACAGCTTAAGTCGACTTAAAAAGTCAACTTAGGGTTCAAAGTCGACTTTATATGAGGTTTTATAAAGTTGACTTTGAATTTCCTTAAGTCGACTTAAGCATCAGCTTAAGTCGACTTAAGGAAATGCCAGTGTGGATGCAGAGTAAATTAAGTCGACTTAAGCATGCTTAAGTCGACTTAATTTACTAGTGTAGACTCACCCTAAATTATTATTTATACTTACATCTCTAGAATTAATCTCACTCTACAAAATCCTTCCTTTCTACCTCTATTCCCTCAACTACCCCCAAACCAATTCTTCTCCCCCAAATCAATTAAAGTCAGTTACTGAGTCCTCCCCACCTCCCCAAAAATTGATTGCAGTAAGGCATCCTTTTCCACAAAAAATCAATTACAGTCACCCGTTACTACTGTTTGTGCTGCTTGCCTTCTTCCTTTCCTTTCCCATGGGAAAATTACATGACTCCAGCCCCTCTTCTCTGTGGGTACCTACTCCCCTCCTCTTAAAGGAGCAGCAGCTCAGAAATTGTTTTGCTCTTCACTACTCTTCCCCTCCTGAAAAATAAAAGCTGTTAGGAAAACACATTTTCAATCTGTGATCAAATATACATTTTCTTCCTAATACAGATGTCTCTGAGAGCCACAATTTAGAGATCCAAATGTTACAAATTGAAGGCTTTTCTTAGATGCACTACACAGAAAAGTATTCGTAATTTTTTTTAAAATTGAGATATTGACATATTAATTGATTGAACAACCCTTTCCACCATTTAAACATGATTATAAACACATGATTATACTAGAGTGAGTTGGTTAATCGAGGCTTATCACCCATCTTCTCCTAAGATTGTCATCTTTCCTGAAGTTGAAATTAGAGCATATGCAGGTTCCTCTGATGTGACTTCAAAACCCTGAGTAGCATTGAATCAGGTATGTAGCTTGACGTCTAAATCATGCCATATTCAAGAAGAGAACAACTTTGAGTTGACGTATGGTTATGCCCCCAATTTTGGAGATAAAAATTTGGATCTAGTGTTGCCAACTATCATGATTTTATCACAATATTGGGTGTGTTTCTTAAAGCCCCAGGTCTTGGAAGCATGTGATTAGATGAGAATCTCAGCTTTCATTCTCTAATCCTTTTAGGTCATGTCTACACAGCATTTTGGAGTGAGCCTTCAGCCTGAGTTGGCAGATCTTAGTAATAACCACATACAATTCTCTAGATCTCCTCCTGCCTGGAGGCTTTCTTTCTAGTGTTCACTAAGATGTATGTAGGTTGATACCATTTCATAAGCGATACAATAAAAATATCCACTACAGATTTTCTTTTCATTTCTTTGTCATTCTTGGTTTCTGGTTTTACTTATAGGTAACATTTCCTTGGCATTTTTATCCTATATGCTTAAATAGGATTTATTGTCTTTTTCCACCAGGAGACACCAGCTGCATGTCACTGATTTCTCCTTCAATGGAAAACTAAACTGCAAGCTCCCAATGTATGCTATGTATTGGTAGGGGGTTGACACTGGTGTCACAAGCAGGATAGAGCTTCCAAGGAGATGAATTGTGACCTGGCATTCCTGTTGTACCGAGGTGGAACAAATAATGGAGATACTCAAAGAAATCAAAGTTGCCACATAAGGTAATAAAAGCTGACCAGAAGCAAATACAAGATTTGAGGAAGGACCTAAAACAGGGCCTACAAGTGTCTTAAAGAGAACTAAAGCGGGATCTTTAGGCCTCTCAGAAAGGAATGAGAGATGATCTGGAGAAAGAGAACAAATCCGGTCAGCTGGAAATAAAAAATGTGCAGGTCAGCAGCGGCCAAGTCTATGGTATATTTTGCCAGGGTAACGACATATCCAATATAGGCTGGAAAATCAGAGAAAAGAAGTGAACAGCAATTTCACAAGCATGGACCAGTTTATGGACGCTCAACTGGACATGCACTTGCAAATGAGGGTCACACAAAGGAAACTGAGGACATTTCCTGAGGTTAAGGGATTTTCTAAAGAACTGGGATGTTTCCATAAAGCTTCCAGTGAGAAGGGTGGCAGCTGTCTGCCCTAAGCCTGCTAAGTATAGATCAGTGTCTAATATGCATGATGAGGAAGGGGATTCTAATCTGGTCCATGACACTTTGAATGTTTAGAAAAAATTATTAAATTCAGTTAGTGCAGCAAAAGACATTGACAATAATGTAAATAAATAAATAAATAAAATAAAGGAATCAGATCTATTAAATGCTAGCACTGTGAAAAGACCAGCCACAAAAAGGAGTATCCTTAAGTAAAGGGAAGACAGGACAGAGCATCTGAGGTTTGGGAAACAGGCTGTCATAAAGCTGAAAAAGCAAAGCTTGGCGGTTCGGAGGGTAATCCCTCAGTTTTTGTTTAGATCTGGGCAGCTCAATAGCAATAATGGGAGCATAGCCACTGAATGCATAATAAGGACTATGAAGTGTACAGGGACTTTGAACACTGATTCAAACATAACAATTATTATGCACCCTAGAATACTCAAGGAGCTGACTCAGGTGATATCTGAGCCATTGGCTATTATCTTTGAAAAATCATGGAACACTGGAGAGGTCCCAAAGGACTGGAAAAGAGCAAATATAGTGCCCATCTATAAAAAGGAAAATAAGGACAACCCAGGGAATTATGGACCAGTCAGTTTAACCTCTGTACCAGGAAAAATAATGGAGCAAATAATTGAGGAATCAATTAGCAAACATCTAGAAGAGACTAAGATGTTAAGTGATAGTCAGCATGGATTTATCAAGAACAACTGGTTGGATAACCGCTCCAAGAGAGTAGTTATTAATGGTTCACAGTCATGCTGGAAGGGCATAATGAGCGGGGTACCGCAGGGTTCGGTTCTGGGTCCAGTTCTGTTCGATATTTTCATCAGTGATTTAGATGCTGGCATACAGAGCACACTTATAAAATTTGCAGACGATACTAACTTGGGAGAGGTTGCAAGTGCTTTGGAGGATAGGATCACAATTCAAAATGATTTAGACAAATTGGTGAAATGGTCTGTGGTTAATGGGATGAAAGTCAATAAAGACAAGTGCAAAGTACTCCACTTAGGAAAGAACAATCCATTGCACACATACAAAATGGGCAATGACTGCCTAGGAAGGAGTACTGCGGAAAGGGATCTGGGTGTCTTAGTGAACCATAAACTAATTATGAGTCAACAGTGTAATACTGTTGCAAAAAAAGCAAACACCATTCTAGGATGTATTAAGAGGATTGTTGTAAATAAGATACAAGAAGCAATTCCCCCACTCTATTCTGCCCTGCTTAGGCCTCAACTGGAGTATTGTGTCCAGTTCCAGGCACCTCATTTCACCTTATTTCAGGAAAGATGCATATAAATTGGAGAAAGTCCAGAGAAGAGCAACATGAATGATTAAAGGTCTGGAACATTTGATTTATGAGGGAAGATTGAAAGAACTGGGTTTGTTTAGTCTGGAAAAGAGGAGACTGAGATGGGACATAATAGCAGTTTTCAAGTACCTAAAAGTTGTTACAAGTTCCTTAACTGCCGATGATAAGACAAGAAGCAATGGACTTAAATCATGGCAAGGGAGGTTTAGGTTGGGCCTTAGGAAAAAGTTCCTAATGGTCAGGGGATTAACCACTGGAATATGTTGCCTAGGCAGGTTGTGGAATCTCCATCATTGGAAGTTTTTAAGAGCAGGTTAGACTAGCACCTGTCAGGGAGGGTACTTGGTCCTGCCATGAATGCAGGGGACAGGACTCGATGACCTCTCGTGCCTTCAAGTTTCTATGATTCTATGATTAGAGCAGGTACACTAAAAATGCTAAATTAAGAAGTCCAGACGTAAGCAGCATAATTGGTCTCAACTGAAGACAGTGACTGGGGAACAGGCATCAATCCAAAATGGGGAAAATTGGGTTGAAAAACTGGACCTCTAGAACAGAGATCTAGATAGCAGAGTTAGTGGATGATCTCACAATTGGCTTGGATTTGTGATAAACACCAGGTCTCGTGTCCTGCAAATTCAATCTGTGGACATTCCCTTTAAAGACATGACACAGGTGGAAACAAATTTTTTGTAAGTGACTGATATGCAGTGAGCAAGTTGTTTACCCCAGCAGCTAAAACTGCAACAGCAATTACATGTTGGGTAACTTTCTTGGAGGGGAAATGGGGAGTGGTTGAGACCTGCTTTGAGATCCAGAGTTTCAGGGAGTTTTAGCTGCTAAAATTCTTATAGCTCTGAAATCAGAATGGATGCCTGTTCACTTACTGTCTGTTCTGGACAAACAAGTAGAAAAGCAAAGCTAAAAGAACATCTGGTGAAACATGTTAGTCTTGTGTGTGCCCGTGTAGCACAGTTTGTCTTTAATGAATCAGAAGAACAACGCCTGACTCTTAATCAGAAAATATCTTCAAACTTTCTGCTGCTCCTTAGTTAAATGTACAGGGCTGTACCAGAAGAAACTCTGGGAATTGGCCTTTATGCTTTTATTCCTTAAAACCTCCCTCTATGCCAGTATTAACTAGATTACGTTTTTTTGCCCTGTGGGGTCCCTCCTCTTTATATTATTTTACTATTTTTGACCATTTCTAATATTATATTGTCTACTGTAGCAAGCACTGGCCTCTTCCAGCCACCCTTCTCTATTGCTGTACATAGCAGGGACATCCATCCAAAGATGGTCTAATTTCAATATGGAGTTCTCTTACCAGAAGGAGACAATGTTAATTCTCACATGTATCTGAGGAGAAAACTTGGTTTCTTGTTTTAAGAAAGACTCCTAATTTGTTCCTCCATCCTTTATTCTGCTCCCTCAATAGTTGACTTGATAGTTCCAGTTGCTACACTTTGGTTAAGTGTTATTAGTCATTCTGAGAGAAATGAAAGCGTATGCCTCAGTGCTTTTCTCAATATTGACTGCTTATATAGCTTTGGACTCCAAGTCCTACTGCAGACTTCATCCTCTTGAATTCAAGTGCTCTTCTCCTTGAGTGCTCTGTCAAGTACTATTGATATGAACCTAAGAAAAACCACTATGATGAATTGTATGTCAGGGCTGGCCCTAGACTAATCCAGATCCTACAAACACAGGGGATCCATATATTGAGCATGGCAATGATGTGACACACTGAAACTTTATTTCCTGACTCCACTCACCTCCATGATGGAAAAGGGGACTTAGAGTCACAGATACTAGCACCCCTCTCACGATACAGAGATCAGTATCCTCCAGGGGATACTATGACTCTCAGGGATTCTCAATGGAAACAAAAGATTAATGTGAACGTAGTGTGCATAATCTGAGGAGGCAGAGCCTCTGCATTAATATTTTCAGGAGTATACTGATTACAAAATATGATGTGCCTGATTTGTTATATAATGTCACTACTTGTGTTGAAACAATTGGATGTGTTATAGTAGTCAAAAACCTTGCATTGTTATACAATATGAGGTGGTACGCTCGGCTGATAAATATTTAGTTCATAGACTCATTACATAGCACAAGTGACTGTCTTCACTTCATGTTATCTTATGTGAGAGAGCAGGATCCTTTTTTCTATTTGCTGAATTTATGTCTTGTTTTTGGCTTCACTTGAAGATTGTTTATATTTCACAATCTTATGAAGATAGTTACAAGGAATGTTTATTGTGAAATGTGGTCTTAATTAGTATAATGCAGAGCAAACATGCAGAATATAGAATTGTGCTAACAGCTTTCTTATTGGTTTCGAGATATTGACTATTAAGTAGCCCCTCTCATATAGTTAAACTTTGTTTCAGAAGCTTTTATTCAGAATTTCAATATGAACCTTAGCATAATCTATTTACATCCTTTAATATTAGAAGAACATTCATCTGTCTCTTCTTTTAAAATTAGGACACTTTTTCCCCTTACATTTTAAGGGTAGCATGATACAGTGCCATCTATAAAGTTAAATTCCAAAGGGGTAGCCGTGTTAGTCTATTGTAGAAAGACAACAGAGTCCTGTGGCACTTTTAAAGACTAACAGATTTATTTATCGCATGAGCTTTCGTGGGAGAAAATCCCACTTCGTCAGACGCTTTGAAGATAGGAAAGTTACAGAGTGGGCAGATGATGTCTGTCTGGATCTGTGCAAGTTGTAGCGTCTGACAACGTGGGATTTTCTCCCACGAAAGCTCATGCGATAAATAAATCTTTTAGTCTTTAAAAGTGCCACAGGACTCTGTTGTCTATCTATAAAGTTAACGGTGATTCAGCAGTATATTCCTATTCAGCATATGCTTATGTATTTAAGTTTCACTTGATATCACTGGGTCTTAAGCATGTTTAAAGTTAAGCATATGCTTATGGACTTCGTGGAATAGGAATAGATTTAACCACATGTGAAAATGTTTTGCTGAATTGTGCTCTCTATTGATGTCTGAACTGTGAAAAAAAACCTGAGGCACCAATTCTCAGAGCCCTCCCCACTCATGGGTCTCTGAGCCCAGGCTCCAGTTCAAGCCCAAACATCTACACTGTAATTTTATAACCTGAACTCCAGAAGCCCAAGTCAGCTTACCTGCTCCAGCTGAGGCCACGCCACCAATTTTTTAGTGCAATGTAGACATACCCTCTGCTATTAACATACTTCATGAAACATATCTAAAGCTTTTTTCATTAGGATGCATGTTCTGATTGAGATAATCAAGGAATCAGAAATTAAAACATGTTTTATGTAAGGATTAAATTTAAGAAAATACCCACAGTCTTCAGCGAAAGAAACAGGTAAGGGCTATAAAAGAAGTAAAAAGAGGCAGACATCTCTTAGAATATACCTTCATATACATCATTTCACTATCTTGATCATGTTTGCTTATGTAATAAGTTAGTTATGGCAGGAATTTGTCATCTTGCATGTCTATATAAGGTCCAGTACACATTGGGGTGCAATTTAATAATTAATAATAGTTCTCTTTCCATTGTGTAACAGAGCTTATTGCTTGAATACTGCAAAAGAATCCACTCAATACCTGAACAATTCAATTGACACATGCACATAGGCAATTATCATAATATTTTTTCTAAAGATCAATGACATTCTGCAGGGCTTTTAAACATACTTCGGAGTCCTTACAGGAAGTATGGCTTTGTAATATAACATTAATATACAACAGGACATGTAGTGGTTCAGTAATACATGTCATCGATGTGCAGTCTCATGCATTCAACCACCTGAGGCGTGTATTAATGGACCACTAAAACATGCCCCAAAATGTCTTAATGCTGTTAAAATACAGCTCTGCAATTTTAAATTCATTTTTTATTAAATTTGTTTGAGGCCCGCAAGGTTTGCTTCTACAACCCATAATCATTTACATATACCCGTGTCTTCCTCTTACTGGAGGGGAGATGGTCAGTGTCCGCATGTTGATCTGGTAAGGAACTGCTGCAGCTACTTACTCACGCTCAGCAATCTATCTCACCCTTAAAAGGGTCACAAGCATTTCCCTATAAGCCAGATAATGGCCCTTACTGCTTAATGTGCAGTGAGGCTATGCGGACAACTCCAGTTTTCCAGGATTGTCACCTCAGGCTGTGATCTCATCAGATCATAAGCTTCTGGGACTGATCAGTGCTTAGACGGGAGACCGGCAAGAAAACAGTAGTTGCTGCAGGAGATTGTGTGGGTGATTTAGACGTTGGAACTCTTTCTCTTGGCTTAATATTGAATCATTTGTGTACTATGAAGTTAAAGCAGAATTGTGCTGCTTAAAATGTGCTTCTTGCCATATACAGTAATCTTGGGGTAGAAAGGTTTGACAAAGAGGTCAGTGGAAATAAGTCATGAATACTGTACACAATAGCATGGATTTGGGGGGATCTCTTGTGTTTGTTGTTATTTTCTTCAGAAATTATGCTTTTGTTTTTGAAACATTTTCTGAATATGTCCTTTTGGATGTGACCTGATGCAGCTTTGGATTCCTTAGTCTGCAGGTAGGTCAGTGGCGTACTGAGGGTCTCCGGCTCCTGGGGGGCTAAGCCTATATTTACGCTCCCCTGCCCTCAGCCGCGCAGGGCAGGAGGTGTCCTAGCACTGCCCCTCTGTCCTGGGGATGGGGGTCTGTATCTGTGGAAAGGGAGAAAGGGGGGGCAGAGACTTGCGGGGTGCAAATGCAGGCTGGACTCTGCTGTCCCCCCTGCTCTTGCCCCCCTGCTCTTGCTCTTGCCGAGTACTCGCTGCTCAGGCAGATGAGCTTTGCAGGGCCAGCTTTGTTCTGTATTTTTGCAGGGGAGGTGTTGTTAATACAGATAGAGCCTACTGGCAAAAAATTGCTTGCCCTGCTTTGATTTGAGAAATGCTTTTCCCCTCTCTTCCCTGCTGGGCAGCAATCCCTAGCCCTTCCCTTCCTTCCTGGCTTCTTCAGAGTTGGAGGCAGCTTCAGCCCCTGCAGCAGGAGACTTGGGGGGGAACCCCCACCTGAGCAGATTCCATCTGGCCCTTAGTCCCCCTCCCATAGCTCCAGGAGTCCCCTGGCTCCCACACTCCCTTACTTACCACATTGCAATGAGGCTGAAACTGGAAATTCAGAAGGGTGAGAGTAAAAGGGAGGTAAAGGGAGCAGGAGGCATCCAGACAGCTATACAGACCTTAAACCAGTAAAGAGTTTAGGGCAGCTTAAAGTCCCGTTAGCATGGCCAGTGTGGCTATTGTGTCTGACAGTACGTCTCCACTACAGCTGAAACAGCACCTGTAAGCATACCCAAACTAGCTTCGATTGAGCTAGCTCCCTAAAAATAGCAGTGTGGACATGGCGGCATGGGCTACCTGACCAAGTACATACTTAAGGTCCTAGGAAGGGTGGTACTCAGGTGGCTATCCAGATTGCTGCACATGCTGCTATAGCCTCCCTGCTATTTTTATCGACCTAGCTCAGTCAAAGTTAGCTTGGGTATGCCTATGTGTGCTATATTCGTGCTTACTGATTATTGAGTAGACATACCTGTAGTCTGAGCTGTGGAACAAAAGCCATGTTACAGTTAAGCAAAAGCCTGTGCATCTTAGGTGATGTGATAAGGCAGATGGCCAAGGGCCGAGTGCCTCTTAAAACCTAAGGAGTGCTGTTAACTTCCTGAAAGGCAATTTGTGGTAGTCTTTGCTCTTCAGAAATGGGAATTATACCTAACACGGGGGGGACGACAATATGGTGCATATATTTGTCATTCAAGTCAGGCCATAATAATTAATGAAATCATTAATAAATGTTTGTACAACTTTTAAAATAAATTAAGTACTAATTTGCTCTAGAGTGTGAAGTATTATTTTTAATATTATGATAAATGGCATGGGTATAACATCACTCAATAAATTCGTTACCTCTAGAGCTGTTTCAGAATGATTTTTGTGGCCTTTTTAAGCACCTCAGAAAACAGAGGCATACTGTACAGTACAGAGGAAATCACAGTATTTGTACAGTGCTGACAATGCGTTGGTGCTGTATAATCCTGTACAATGTGGGCCCTGTTTTTAAGGTGATCACAGTCTAATTCAGGCACCATTGTTGTAATTTAAATGAATATTTCAATACTGCACTTTTCTTATTTCTACCTTTAACGTCATAAATGAACATTTAAAATATGGTACTGTTCAAAGCCATGCTGTTTGTGAAGCTGCAAGCTAGCTGGAAGTCTCTGTCCTGAGTGACAGGTGTTGGTTTTGCAAAAAAATTATGTCTTGGGTTTAGGTTTGTTTCCAAAGCCAAATTTTCATCCAAGTTGATTAGTTCCAGGTTCTACTTTAGTTAACAAGGTCCAGAGGCTGAGGGGAAACAAGAGTTCTTTTGCAAAATCTTGTCTGGTTTTGAATCATTTGTAGACCAAACATGACTAAAATTCGGGTGTTTGCACTGAAAATACTTTTAGCAGTTTTTCTTCATCTCCTCACCAAATGGAAAAACTATGCAGGTCCTGAGTCTCAGCAAAGAGTTTGCAATTAACCCTCCATGAAGAGGTACTCGTGACAGAGTGCCACAAAATAGATTTTAGCTTGTCTTTCAGAGGCCTTCCAACTTCTTGACGAATGGGGAGACACGTGTCATTCACATGGTTTGTGGTCTGATCTGGCAAAGTGCTGTGGCCAGCTGCATTTAAAGCTCTCAGCACCCACTGGTGCTGCTGGCAACTTCAATGAACTTAGTAGGTGCTTCTGATTTACTGTTTTTCATTCCAGTATTATGGACCAGTTATTTATTAAGTGTATAATTGGCAGCTACTATACCTAATATAAACAAGGAGTCCTCTGGCACTTTTAAAGACTAACAAATTTTATTTATCACATGAACTTTCGTGGGGAAAATCCCACTTCATCAGATGTATGAAATGGAAACTACAGTATGGAAGGAAATATATAAATGCAGAGATGGGTAAGTCACAAGGTCAGTTCATATTTTTTCAGCAAACAAGCAGATTGCTTTGATTCAAAGTGTGGAACAATAGCTAAGAGGTTGGGAAGGTTAAAAGAGGGGAAAATCACCTTTGTAATGAAAGACCCAGGCCAAATCTCTAGTCCGACCTAATTTAATGGTGTCAAATTTGCATATGAAGTCTGACTCCACAGTTTCCTTTTGGAGTCTTGATTTAAAGTTTTTCTGTTGATGCACTCTGTCTGACCTGATCCTGTGACTTACAGTTCCCTGCATTTATTTTGCTTCTATTCTGTAAGTTCCCCATCTGCAAGTGTCTGACAAAGCAGGATTTTCTTCCACAAAAGCTCATGTGATATATAAAATTGTTTGTCGTTAAAAATGCCACCAGATTCCTTCTTTGTTTTGCTGTACTATACTAACATGGCTACCCTTTTGGAACCTCTAACTGTCATGTCTTTCACAGAATATGCAGGGAGGCTGAAGTGTTCCCCTATTGGTTTTTTAATGTTATTATTCCTGATGTCTGATCTGTGTCCATTTATTCTTTTGCGCAGAGACAATCCAGTTTCCCCAATGTATAAGGCAAAGGGGCAGTGTTGGCACATGATGAAATATATCACATTGGTGGATGAGCTCCTGATGGAGTAGCTGGTTTGGTTAAGTCTGAGGAAGTGGGATTTTACCCACAAAAGCTCACGTGATAAATAAATTAGTTAGTCTTTTAAAGTGCCATAGGACTCCTTGTTTGTTTTGTTGAAGTAGACTAACATGGCTACCCCTCCAGAACTTATGCCTAATATGTAAACTAACCCATGATTCAACTGGCGCTATACTTTATTATTATTACTTTATTATTATTTTATTTAGGAAATTTAGATATGGGGATGACAGTATCACTCAGAGACAATCCAGATCCAAAATCATATTATAGCCCACATTATTTCAGTCTAGCATCTCACAAGAAGAGGGCTTTGTATTACATGAAATAATGTATATGCTGTAATACTTCAGATTTAGTAACCCTCATTTATAACATTTTATTTTACTAATTTTAAAAAGACCATAATATAGGATTATAAACATTAATAAAAGACATTCCTATTAAAAATGTCTTTCTAGGACTACTGCACAGGAGGATGTATAATGACATATAAAGACAGATTGGATAATTTTTAATAAAGGCTTATCACCTGACCAAGTACTGTGCTTACTGGAACCACAGGTGAATATTCTTAAAGCTCTAAAACTTTATTTATATGGCCCATCATTTCATAAATAAGCAACAATGATAAAAATCTATTTTTAACATTTAAATTTAGTCCAGTTATTTTTTTAATAAATGCAAAATACAGTTAAATTGGTTAAGTAACTAAGCTAAGTACATGAACGTAATATTTTACATGATGTGTTTTATATTGTTAATATAAAATAATTCTTCATTTACAAAAAGGGAGGTTGATTTTTTGAAAACAAAGATAATAGAATTGTAGTACACAGATCTGATTGTTCTGAAATTGCTAAATGTTTGAATAGATAAAATGCATTTTCTAGCCATAGAATCCTAGAAACTGGAAGGGACCATGAGAGGTCATCGAGTCCAGTCCCCCGCCATTGAAACGCAAGTGCAAATTTTAATTTTATTTTTTGTTTTTTTGTTGGGGGGAACGTGGATTGTTAAAAAATCATTCAAGGAGAATGAATATAATAATTTTTCTGAAGTTTAGTTGGTCTGCTAATGTTCTTTTAAATTATCTTTGAGTATATTAATTGCATTAATGCAATATTTAGCACCTAGTTCGGCATATTGCTTCATACTGTGCCTGTATTAAATTTTTTTTAGTAACAAATCAGTAGAATTTTTACATTCTTGTGTTTATAACAGTCAGTTATGCTATTTAAGTTTAAATGTCCTCTGTGCAGCTATTCTCTTATAAAAGCAAAACCGTGAATATGTGAACTCTTTACGATCAGAAAATGAATATGCTGTGGCATCCTCATTAGCAAAGGCTGTCTGCAACCTGTTTATTTTGCATATATGTAAGACCATTTGAATTTAACACATGCAAAGAATCCTAGCTGGGTGATAAAATATATTCATTTTATTAAAACCTGATTAATTTCCATCCTCAACCCTCTAAACACTTATAATCCGATCCTGCAGCTGAATCTTTTTAGCACACTAAAAAGGTGTTTTCAGAAGTTAGTTTTGAAGATTTAGGCCAAGAAACAGAAATAAAATTATAATACATTGATCTAAAAATGCAAGAAAATGTTATTTAAACCTGGTTCCTAGCATACAAATGAGATAATGATAGAAAACAGAAAAGTGGGGAAGGAATAAAATTAAAAGGAAGCACAGGCATTGTGCCACTTCTAAAGCCTTTTTAAAACATGGTTGCTCCTAGAATTATACTGTTAGCATTAACTACTCTGCTAAATGTAATTTCAGAGCAGCTTGGCTATGCTGGGACCAATAATGTTTCAGCAGATGTTAACAGTGAGGGAATTTAAAGATTACAGGGTTTCATGGGTGTAGTAAAGCTGCAGTGGGAACAGAAATATTACCGTAGCTGTTATGTTCTGAGTGCACCACATTTCCTGACAAGTAATACATGAGTGATAGTGAGGACCAAGGGAACAGAACTTTATACTTACTGGTCAGCAGCATATAAATTCCATAAATTAAACAAAGTTTTATGTATTTTTCATTTCTCTTCAGAATGAGCCTCTCTAAGGACCCTTGCTTCATGTTAATTCCATTGACGAAGCATTACTCTAATGTACAGCATTTTTTCAACAGGATTTTTTCCCAAATATGTGTCCCTATTCTCCCTGCATCTCCATTGTCCTATCCACCTGTCACCCACTTATAGTTTCCACAGGGACCCTCTCACTGCTGTGTTCCCTGTCATGGGATCAAGTCATAGTAGCCAAGTACAGCAATATATGCCTGTTCTTTCGGAAGATAGTCCCCTATAAATTCCCCTTTTCCAAAGGTGGCAGCCATTTGCAGGGTGTGCTGCTGCTGCCCAGTGTGTGACAGCACAAAGAAATATCTCTTATAAATGAGTGAACCCACTGGAAACTGAACCAGTTTCACAAGGGAATTCCTTTTATGAGATCTCATGCCCAGAGCAGACAGCCAACAAACTTCAGATAAAAGAAGAAAGCTAGAAATATTGGGATATCTGTGGTGTTTTACTGATTTAACTGCTGTTATTAATGTGAATGTTGGTTGTTCAATATTCTAGCATGCTTTGTCTCCATTTGTAGGTCTAGCATCAGAAACAGGCTAAGGCTGAAAAGTATAAAAGAGGCAAAGGTGAGCATATTGAGGTCACACATGTTGTATTTGGATGGAACAGGGAGGACTTAGAACATGACATTAACTTTTTTAATCAATTTAATACTTTTGTCATGACTAACGTTTTATGTTTAGCTCAAACTGAACAAATAGTTAGGTTTTTTGTGCTCTCTGAACAAATAGTTAGGTTTTTTGTGCTCACATTTGTGAGCAAGAATAAAATTAATTAATTGGATTTTTTTTTAGAAGAATGGGGAAAAGGATTTTAAAATTCATGCTTTTTCCACTGGCCATATATTATAATTTACAGTGACTATCTGCTTTCTTCTTTCCGACCCTGTAGGAGTTTGTTTTGTTTTTTATAATAAATCAGTGTATCTTTTGGTCTTTGCATTTTCAAAGCCCATTTCAATGTAATATCAAGGGTCTACTGACTTTTTCCCTTGTATTTGCAGTGCTGGAATGAGAATGAAAGAAATGTAGCTTTCACACCTTATGTTGGCATATCCAAGTTCAATATGTCTTTATTACTAATATAAAAAGGCATAATGTTTTCTCATTTTGCTAGATGCGGTACTGATCATGCAAAGCAACCCAAGTTCATTTCCATAGTTGGTCCTATCATAGACCTTTCCCTCACTAAGTCAAATGTGTTTATAAAAGAAAACAATACAATATCACTGTGATGCTTATTAAGAATGGAGACACCAATACAGCAGACTATATAGTGAAAGCCCTTTTTATTTTGATGGCACTATTTCACTGTCTATCATAAACTTAGCGAAGCAGGCTTTCTCTATCCAGCTCTTCTTTTATTGGGCATAAATCACTCCTGACAGGAAGTTTTATGCCTAAATCCGTTTACTGTCCTTGTTGGTAGTCTTTAAATTAATATTTATAAGCTGAGAGAGGCCTAAAAGGATGCAGCCATAAAATATCTAAATGCTTCAGTTTGGCTTGAACTGATTTTCCCCTTCCTGACCACTGACATTCTTTAATTACTAGTGACCCAGGCATGTATTGTCTCTGCTATCCCAAGCCCACAAATCACTGCCTTTCATGGTATTGTGACTGACAAAATGAGAGATTCGAAAAGAAACTGCGTGTGAGATATATTGGACAAACAGGCCTAGGTACAAGGTAAAAAGGAGATACAAAGGAATAATTTACAAAAGTAAGAGAAACAACTACAAGTTGAAACAAAGCAATCATGGTCTAAAAAATGGGTATTATTTTCATTGGACAAAATATAGTGTTCAGTGGAATTTTAAAACAACAGAAACAATCTGCAGGGTCTACTATACTTAACAAAAACGCAGATAGGCATACTCAGCTTTTGCATGTACAATAGAAAAATCTACAACAAAAATAATCATTTTCATTAAATCAAGATGAAGGACAGCATCTTCCGCATGTCAAAATGTTTTCAGCAGGTTGCGTGGTTACTTTAAATTAGAATATGGCTGATTAAGAACAAAATATGATGGATTGGCAAAAAGTGGAGGGGGGAGAAAGCCCCACTGTTTGTCTTTCTTAAATTCTTAATCTCATTGAAACATTTTGTGAACTGTTGTCTTTTTGTTTTGAAATGTTAAAAAGTCAAAACCTAAATAAAACATTTTGTTTCAGGTCGAATGAAACATTTTATTTAACCTGAAATGATTATTCGTAATTGACAGTGTACTGAAAAATCCGTTACACTACTCTAGCATCAATCAGCATGCAGCAGGAGCCTCTAACTGCAATTAATAAGGATTTCTAGAAAATATACATTTCCTACCAATTGATTTTTGGGTTTAAATTATAGCAGAATCTACAATACAATTTATTGTCTATGGGTCTTTCAAAAGAGGCCATAAAACGCTATGCCCTACCTATTTTGTATGGACATCCCTGTCCCTGCCCCCCACACTCTCTTGTGCAATTTTTTGTGCTCATATTCTTCATTGCTTATTTTTCCAGGGGAGATGCACTTCATATGTGCTCTATTTATATATTTACTTTGGAACACATTGGGACGCTATATAAATGTAAAGTACCACAATATTGTTTGATTGCTTGGGAGAAGATTTGATAAGAAACCATTTTTGCTTCTATTTCTCAGAACTCTACTATGCTTTTGAACTCAAAAGCCTAAACTGGGTTCAGGTAGTCTTCAATCATAGTTAAGAACAGTGCTCCCGCCAACTGAGACAGCTAATAAATAGGCATAATCCCACACTTACAATTATAACACAGACACACTTATATGTTTTATTAGAATGATTCAGACTTCTCCTAAATCCTATTCTTCTTGAACAAGATAAAATTATAAAGGCTAGTAGAATAAGCCGATCATCTGTTGGGGCAACTAATTCCCATATAAGTCTCTCTCTGCTCTTGGGTGACTAAGCATCCAAAGCGATTTATTCTAGAGCTTAAAAGGATATCGCTTTTTGGCACCTGGGCCAAGTAATCAGAATCTCCAGACACACATACAAAATTACATAGGTACCTGGCTCACATCTGGCATTATAGGCTATGTTTAATATAAAATATTTGGTAATGATAACTCTGAGAGTTGACAACCATCTTTAAATCTACCAGTTAACTATTAATTAGCCCCTAGTTTATAGCTTAAAACTCAACTTGCTTCTCTTTCTGTCATCCTAAAATATCAATGGCATGTACAAGCAGTGAGATAGAAGAGAAGCAGCTCTAGAATGTCAGATTATTTTCCACCTCCTTTTCTCCATAAGCCCGCCAACTTTTCAAAACAGCAAATATGTTGCAAAAAGGCCAGCCAGTATCTTTGCCTACCAATGTCTGTTCTCTGCGTGTGGTCAGGTAAGTACCCATCCTCAGTGGTTAAAGTATAATTTGACGGGCCCCGGAACCCTCCTAATCTCCGGGCCCCCTTCCCGTATTGTCTGAGCCTCCTTCATGCATGTGCGGGCCCCAGCCCAGGTAGGCAGTTGCAACCACTTCTCAATACCACATGCATTGGTTATCACTCCATAAAAATATTTATAATTTATATGTCTATAGCAATTATTGTCACAAACTAGCAAACACAGCATAACACAATAAGTATTGTGATTAAAACGGTGGGGCATAGGACCTGCCAGCAGCCAGAGCAGAGCAGAACATGCATTCCGCCAGATTTTTCTATTTTTAGGGGCCCCAGAACTCTGGCCCCTCAAATTTGTGGGCCCCGGAACTGTGTTCAGGTGCATTCCCCCTTACTTTAACCCCTGCCCATCCTCCAAATTACACTTTCCTCTGACTAAACACATAGTCATAGCAGCATTTTTCCCTAGCTGTCAACATTGTTGGAGCTCTCAGGACTCCCTTCAGACAGATTCTAGTTCCTGTCACTGTTGTTACCAAATTGTTTCTTTAAAGGCCTGGACAGAAAAATGTGAACAGCTTGACTTTGTGGTTGTATTTTTAACTCTGCTCCTGTCAACATTATCCCTTTCAAAATAATTACTTTTATTTTTTTGCTGTACTGATCAAAAGTATGAGCTTTCCACCCTATGGTCAACCATGTTGAAACACTGCTTACAAAATTAGTCCTGAGGTCAGAGTGGCTCCTTTTTATTCATGACCCTTACTCCTATCAGAAAAATCTAGTGTGGAGCTTTTCCACTCACAGCGTCTCCCCCAAAATTTCCCCATTTCCCCCTATAAAATGGATTAGAGTGTAGGCACAGACAAATGTGCCTTTGCTGGAGAGACTTGCGTGTCTGTGGCAGAGAGATGTTTGTTCAATGGACTGTCATGCTTTTTAAATGCTCTTTCCCTAGTGTCTTGACCTGAGCCAAAGCCACATGGCAACAATTTTCCATAGTTGGAAGCCCCTGCAATTGAAATGTTTGGAGGTTGCTTTTCCATTGGCTCTGACCCATTGTTCTCAGTGGCCCACTTACTTTAATTTCCAGCTGTCCTAATAGAGGCAGAATAGTCAGTTCCCTTTTTTCTGCTGTGTTATCAAATTCCTCCCTGTAGCCCAATATGAAAGCGTTTCTGCCTTGTTAGAAAATTGTGTAGAATGTAATAGAGAATAACACTGGTGTTGATTTTTACACCAACCTAGAGTAGCGATGCTAAGTTTCTATTAAATTCTTTAGGTGGGCTTAAGACTCTTACAGAAATTGTATAAATCTCTATTAAATTCGGTTGGTTTTTAGAGCCTTGATTCTGCATAGGGATATGCTATTGCAGATTCCTGTATCTATGCATAATCCTCTACATTCTTTTCATGCTGTTTCTTCTCTGGCCCGGTAGGTAACCAATCATTCTCTTGCAGTTTCTCTTTGTGTTCCTACCCTCCTGCTGCTCTTCCTTCTCTTTCTCATCCAGTATCTAGTTAGAGCTGGAGGGAATATCTTCTTAGAGTGCATGAAAGCCTCTCTTCTATTTACAGCTCTTTGCTTGTTCTTCCAGTGCAGGGCCCTAATCATAAACAGGGTTTACTTGGTGTTTCTCAGTCAGCTGCCTCACATATGGTTATCACCTGGGTTATGAAAAAACAAAAGAGGCTAAGCTAGCCTTGTGTGTGTTCTAGCTATAGTGCAGTGCACAGGGCTTTTGCTTTGAGCTGTGAATTCTACAGAGTGTCTGCTTTTCCCTTGGGTTGGAAAGAGTGCTTTATGTCGCAACCTCTCCATTTCAAGACTGATGCTGACTGGCTGCAAAGTCAGAGGAAATTGTATCCATCTGTGTTTGGCCAGAGGGATGGGATAATTGCTGTTATGGGGCTTGATGATGAGGAAGTAGAAAATGAAATGAAAATGAGAGGGCTTCTTGGGGCTGCAAGAAGGATTTAGATGTCCACACCCACCTCTAATTGAGCCCCTGGGTAGCATAAAACCATGAATAAGAAACATTGGAGTTACAGCATGAGGCTTCTGGGCTGCCACATCAACAGCGGGAAGTCAGCTTACCCATGCCACTTCCTTACCCTGTAGGGGAGGCAAAATTCTGCCTGGATGATGTGTCACTGTGTGTCATGGCACTCTGGCAAACAGACTTTCAGATGTTTGATGAGCACAACAGCCTCAGAGGAGAAGTGCTTGAGTGTGTGTAAGCATGCTACTTTTAAATTTCTAAGCTAACTAGCAGTGGAATCAGGGAGTGAAAATCTCAAAAGAAGACAGTGTTCTTTTCAGGCCTCAGGGCCACAAGTGTCAGGGGAGGGAACATTGAAACAATACATAAAACAAAGAAATGGGGGACCCAGTAAATGGAAGAAGGCTCACAAACAGGCCTGAGTGTCATCCCAACCTTGCTTCATTTATCGACCTTTGGTGGCAGGCTTGATCAGCCCAACAGAGGTGTATTTTAGCCATCCCTACCTCCTCTTGTGTTCTTTTAGTAGCCTCCTCTGCTTACACTTTTCTTGCATCCAGGAAAACAGGCCTCATGTTTTTCTCCTCTGTGCGTTGGCTCTTTTCTGTGACCTTAGATTCATAAATTCCAAGGCCAGAGGGGATCATTGTGATTATTTACTCCAAACTCCTGTATAACATAGGCCATATAACTTCCCCCCCCCCCCAAAAAAAAAATTTCTAACACATATATTTTACAAAAACATCCAATCTTGATTTTAAAATTACCACTGATACTAGTTGTTAAAAATGTACACCTTATTTCCAGTCTGAATTTGTCCAGTTTCACCATCAAGCCATTGGATTGTATCATACCTTTCTCTGCTACCTACCAAATATTTGTGCCCCAAGTCATCCTTTCGATTTCTCTTTATTAAACTAAATAGCTCTTTGAGTCTATCACTATAAAGCATGTTTTCAAATCCTTTCTCTTGGCTCTTCTCTGAACCATCTCAAATGTTTCAATATCTTCCTTGAATTGTGAACACGAGAACTAGATACAATACTCCAGCAGAAGCTGCACCAGTGCCAGATAGAAAGGTAAAATAACCTCTCTACTTCTATTCAGGATTCCCCTATTTATGTATCCTAAGATTACCACAGAATCACATTGGGAGCTCACATTCAACTGATTTTCCACTCCCACCTCCACATATTTTTCAGTCACTGTTTCCCAAGATAGAGCCCCCCATTATGACTATGCCTGCACTTGTAATTTTAAGTCGACTTTAACTAAGTCGACTTAACTAAGTCGACTTTAAGTTGACTTAGTTAAGTCGACTTAGTGAGTCTACACTTAAAATTAAAGTCGACTTAGGGGGGAACTTACAAAGTCAACCTAGAGCATCCACACTGGATGCCGGGGTCGACTTTGTCGGGCTAGGGGGACCTAGGGTAGGTCCATGGGGGTAGGAGGGGCACCCCTTGCCCAGTGCCAGGGGGCTTAGCCTTTGCCCCATTGTACATGAGTACAATGGGGCAAAGGGGGTCAGGGACCCTGGCAGGGCATAGGGACAGGGTGGGCAGGGCTCTGCCCTGCCCTGTGGGGGGGCATGCCAGGTTCCCCCTGTGCTTCCCCCCCCAGCAGGGAGGGCAGTGGTGTAGTCCTGGGGTAGCCCTAAGTCTACTTAGGGCTACTCCAGGTCTACAATGGCTTAAGTCGACTTGAAAAAATCACCTTAAGCCAAAATAAAATGAGGTTTTATAAATTCGACTTAATTTTCATTAAATTGACTTAATTTTCATTAAGAAACTGTAGTGTAGAGGCAGGGTAAATTAAGTCGACTTAATTTACCTGTGTAGATGCAGCTAGATTAATCCGTTTACAGTCAGCTGTATTTTAAAAAATGTAAGTGTTTGGTTGGACCCACTTTACCAAGTGATTCAGGCTGCTCTATTAGTGACCTGGTCTCATTGTGTCGGTTAGTTCGAACTAACATGGCCACATTGACTTAATTCGAACTAACTTACCAGCGTAGACATAGCCACAGAGACAACATTCATGCATGCATATAAAACAAGCTGGTCCCCCCCTCCAAAATTGTGGGACTGCCATACCATTTGCCAACCACCACAAAGATCGTTCTACTTATATGTTACATTAGTTTCCTCACCCCTTTTCTATCTTGCCTATTTAGATAGTACAAATATACAATAGTGATGTCATCTGGCCTCCTTTCTTCTCCCTGTGATCTGGAAATGTTGTATCGGATTCCAGTGTCACAATACACATCACGGGCAGTTAAGTTAACAAAGATACATACTGACTTCCTCATTGACCTAACTCTGAATTCCTCCTCCATGCTTAACAGCCATTCATCTGGAGTAAAACTGCTTCTGTCTTGCACCTAATCCACCTAGCTATAGTTGTTTCTGTATTGTTGTACTCCTTTTTTATTTTCTCATAAGAAATCTTTCAATTAAAATCAAATAGCAAGGGCATCAGCTTTTACTAGGAAAAAAAGATACTGACATTCATGTATTCTCATTCAGATATGCTTCCTACATAAAAGTCCAGCTTTCCAGAATATGCTGCTCACCATGCTATCCTGGCTTTACACTACATGACGTAAATTTCAGATTTGCTAATAACAGCAGGACTCTGGTATGCATACATTTTATTTCTCCCTTTTATAGATTGCAACAATTATTTTCGTCTGGTTTTTGTTAGTACTGGTTCCACTTGAACATCGCTGTCTTTAATTGCTTTACTTATCATGCCTCTTTCCTCCTCCTGCGTGGAAGAGTTTTGTTTTATTTTTCTTTGCTTTGTTTGCAAAGGTATTTGAAATGGATCCTTTAGTGTTAGGTGAGCTATGGGGATCAGCCTGGTTCAGTGGACTAATAATTGCTTTTTCACCTCTGGGATCCATGCTCTAACACAGCCTTTGACTAAAGTGCCTATAAATCAATCTGGTAATCATTGTCTCCATTATAAAATGTGTACCACTCGAATCTGTACTGAGACTGGATGAGAAGGTTTTTGATCCAGGGAACTGCCTTCATTGCAAAGTTCTTGTAGCCTTTGTTTCAAATAAATATGAGACGCCAAAGCCATCCCTGGTGTAAGTCCATTGGCCTGTATGAAATTACACCAGGGACAAATTTGGCCGGACATGTGTGTCATCGAAAATATTTTATTTGAGCAGCATAGATGAACAGGACCAGTCATTTCATAAGTCCCATCTAGAGATTTTAAGTTGCCTCAGCTATTACCGCAGGCCCCTACCTCACCTAAGGCTCAATGGTATCATAAGGTCCAACATGTCAGGACTTATTACTTATTCAGAAAACCATCACACCTTTGACACATCTGTCAGTTTTTATACAAAAACCGAATGAGCAAGGATGTTGAAGTTTCTTTTCAGCACACTGGAAGGCAATCCTTTTTAACCACACCCTCAAGGCTTTCATGTCAGGGCTTAGTTACAATGACAAAGTAGCATGAGGGAACTATCATTTTGCCTGTCCATATTGTACTTAGCTTCTGGACAGATTATACTTGGCCCCTTGTATTTCAAGAGAATTAAACTTTCATCCATATTTTTAAAACATTTGTTACAGAATATAAATATCAGACACCTAGTTTGGTATTAGAATGGTGGCTTACACAAAGAAGTTGCTTTTATTTTATTTTGTTGCACCATGCAAAATAAAACTCTCTGCGGCCCCACTCCAGAGTTCATGGTTTTGCAAAAGCAAATAGAAAAATACATGCCCCAGTAACTTAAAATAAAAATGAAAAACTAAGAAAGCCAAAAGATACAGGGGCACAGAAAAACACAATTTGTGTCTAATGAATTGATGGTCAAGTCTGTAACTTTAAATTTGACAGTGTTATTTAAAAAAAAAACTAGATTAATATGAAAGTCATTGGGGACGGCAAGAAGCATTATGTTACATGGTGTGCATGACTAATGTTTACAGAATAAAAGAGAGATGGATAAACATGGTTGATTTATGAAAATTCTAAGTGATACAGAATTCATATAGTCCAACAATTGATCTTAGGTGGTATTTAAAATGAAATGAAATGAAATGTACTGTTTTATTTTATGTGAGCTTTACTAGCCACCTCATCCAGAGCCAGATCCTATGCTCTTTGCTGAATCCTTATTCATAAACATTTCCACTGAAGTTGAGGATTTGGCTCAAGTTTTCACTGTCATGTTGCTTTCTCAGTACAACAAACAGCAATTTTATATAAATTCGTTCAACTTTAAATGTTCTTGTCATACTAATATACAAAAAACATATTATAGGAATAAAGTAAAGCAGAAATGCACATTTTTTTCCCGCCAGTTCCTGTGTCCAACTAAACTAGGGTCACAATAAGGAGGAACACAGTTATATAGAAATTAAAATTATTAATGGGCTATGGGTAAGCAACAAAACAACATTCTTCAGTCACATTGTGTTCAGAGCTGTGGTCTGAGCTCTATCTCAGAACTCCGTTAATGCATCCAAAACCTAACCTTAATAGGCTAGGCATCCAGGGAGTTTTTCCATATTTACAATTCGTTTGCCAAGCCCTCTTAAACACAGTTGGCTTTTCCATGTTGCACTATGTGTGGGTTTGTTTGTTTTCATCTATAGTAGAGGTCTAAAGAGAGAGTTAAGTTTTCAATGATACTTTCTCCTAACATTTAAACCCTTTCAAAAATGCCAGCAAACTTGTGTTGTGGTGTTTTAATGATCTTTGGTTTTCTTATAGCACAGTTCATAATATTTAAATATACCCTAGTTCTTTCTTGAAGCATTATTTCTGCTATAGTTTTTTTAAAAAATTGTGGTGAATAAGACCAAGCAACATGTTAACTAACATAAATCTAATAAAACTATTCTTCCTCTTACATCTATTCTTCTCTTTTAATATCTCATCTTTAATGATAATATACAAAAAAATTCCTCCATAGACTCTCTTCAGTGATGTAGCAGGAAATCAACTCAGCTCTGAATGTAGGCGCTGGAACATCTAATACATGAAACATAATGTAAACCAAGTCCCCAAAGAGCACTGTTAATGCTTTTTTATGTCTGTTGTGTCTCACGGCTATTAGGCCTGATGCTGATCTCTCACTGGTTTTGCATTGCTGTAATTCCTTTAACTTCAGTGGATTTATCAGTGGAGTCCACTGGTGTGAAAGCAGCATCACGCGCACTGTGTCAGCTCTTCTATTTGTGTTTGTGTGTGTATATATAATTAGTGATCTTTTTATTTTAAAATATTACAGGAGAGGACACACACTCATCAAATGAGCCTGAAATACAGTGAAAAAACTGATTTGATCTGTTTTGTATTCCACCATCCCACGCCCAGTTTATCAGAAAGATGAATGAAGGTGCTCCATGGACAGAGTAATAAAATGTCAAAAAATTGTATCACCAAAATAATGATACATTCTATATTCTAATGTATTAAAATGTGATGAACTGCGAATTATATTTTAACTTTTTAATCTAAATCTCTTGACTGTATTTAAAATCATCCAATGTTCATGGAGCAAGAAATGCCAAGAATTTGTTTGTTTTTGTTTAAGAAAATCTCCTCACCATGCTGGTTTTCCCAGCCTTAGCAACTTCAGCTCATATGTGATTTCTGCAGATTCATCCAGGGTGCCAGGAGTGGCCAAGGACCTGACCCATCTGTTACTGAGGTCAACAGCAGATCTCCCCCATTGACTTCCATGGCAGCTAGAGCACACCTTGAATGAGAGTCAGCAGATACATTCCGGGTCTTTAATAAACATATCGACACTCAGACTCAAATTGTGTACAGTAAAAATTGAGGGGAAACAAACATAAAGTAACAATTTTCATTCTGAGAGCAGATATGAGGAGAGGTGTAAAAGGAGCACTCCTTCAACGTAACAGGACATTTGATTGAGTGATCCGGGCCCCAGTTCAGCAAAACATTTACGCAAATGCTTAATTTAAGTCTGTTCTATCCCTCTCTTCTTCAGCAAAGCACTTAAGCATATGATTAAAATTAAGTTTAAGCGAACAGGGCTGAGATAATTCACATGCTTCAGGTTAATACATGCTTAAGTGCTCTGCTGAATCTAGGCCCAGATACATACACCATTAAATCACCACGTTTAGAAAAGAATGGAAAGCTGGTACACAATTTCCAGACCTTTTCAGTCCAATCTTCTATCTCTCCTGCCTCTCTCATGGTCTTTCATCCTTGCTAGCTGACGGAAGATGTTTTTAAAGCTCCAGTTCACCAAAAATGATAATGTTCATTGTAATTCAAATTGCTCCATGCAGCCCCAAGCATGTGTTCAAACATATAATCAACCAAACAGGAGACTTGAATCTTGCCAATTGGAATACTGTAGGTCACAGATGCCACACATACATTTTTTTAAAGCACAAACGGCAATAGGAAGATGATTAATAAAAGCTGGCCTTTGCTGTCCATTTTTGGTGCTCTGTGGTTGGTGTTTGGGTTATTTGGGTACATGTCTCTTTGTGTCCGTGAGGGCTTCCCCCTCCCCCCCCTCGCTTCAGTATGATCAGAGAAGCAGTGTTCATCACCTGGAGTGAAGGCTGACAGGAATGAACACAGGCAGGAAGCAGCGTGACACACACATTGTCATGCATGACTGACCAGCAGCCATCAACAGCAATTAAACATTGAGAGCTCTGGATCTTTTTGGACAGGTTCAAGTTTCCTGGCACTGCTGTGATTAGATGTTTCGTACTGTTTCCCTGTAGTCAGTATATGACACATTCCCTTTTGCTTGCTCTTTTCTGTTATTTATTTTTGCACTGCCCTAGTATTAACATATTTTCATAGCAAAATTTGTCACGTAAAATGGGTCCATTTTGAATGAGATTTATGAGGGAAATTAAAGGACAAACAGATAATTAAGAAAGCATTTAAAAAAAACCCACCAGATTGTACCGTGTTGAAATCCTTTGATAAATCTAGTTATATACAGGGCTCTCTAGGAGGAAAAGCCTGTCATATTGTAAATGGCAAGGGCCATAGCAATGGACATGAGTGCTGGATTTAACCAAGTGACTGAAATTTTATTATAATTTAAGGTAACAACAAGAAAAACCAGAGGCTTGAAAATGTTAGTGTTCACTAGTAGGATACACACTGACTAGATTGTGTGGACGCTGCTGAGGAGCACTAAAAGTTCTCTGGTGCCCATTAATGCGATTCTGTTGAAACAGGACTACATTAACACATTCCAGGGAATTTTTAAGTCCATGACAGCCTGATCTGCATGGGTCAGTTAGTGTGTGACACACCCTACTGCGACCTAAGCTTTATACCCTTCTGGTGCGGACTAAAGCCATGTAGATGAGCCTGAGTTATCCTTGGCTTGCTGTCTTTTCAGTGCTGAGATCCTCAGTGTCTAGGGCCTAACCAGGCTCACACAATTCTAAGGTTTAGGCAAAGTCTATGGCCCTGCACAAGCTATTGCACGAGGAATCTCCAAACTGTTGCATAAGAGTTTGAAATTCAACTTCTTTTGGTACAGAAATTTGCCGAATTGCTTAGAAGGTAAGACTACAATAGAACTTTAAATCATCCAGTAAGCTAGCTCCATCTATGCTGAGCCTCCTAACTTTAAATAGAAATATCCTAATCTTTGTAAGGGATTGGGAGACTCAACCAGGGCGCACACATGTGGTTAGTAGCAAGCTTACAGACTTCCTTCCACAGGGTCCCTACTTCCTTCTTCTTAAACCTGGAGTACAGTACACCAATTAAGTGTGGTTTGCACAAATGGGAGCACACTCAGAAGCTGCAGGAATGGAATGTGATGCTGGTAGACCGTGTGCTGACTCATGCCTAGGCCTCACTGAACACTGACAAATGAATAGGTGGCAACCTGTCTGGTTCACCTGTGTGGTAAGTTTATAAGATTGTGTTTAGTGTCTAGAGTTTATGAAATGCTTGTAGGATCCTGCACGTATTCATTTTACTTATAACATGGGGTACAGTTATTATTTTAAGTGTTTGCATCGTAATTATGTAAGTCATCAAACAGGAAAGAAGCATTAATTAATGCAGAAATGCTGGCATCTTGTACAAGATGTTAGGTCCTACCCACCAAGAAGGCCCATTGAAAGCAAATGAGCCATTGTGAAACATCAAAGAAGAAAGCCTTTGTTGATTGTTCCCCCCACGCTCACACACCCATGAACAGGAGACATGCACATGCACTCATTGCAACAGCTTGAAGTCTGGGGAAAGAAATAACCAGCCCTGACAAAAAGAAACTATATCTCTATACTGCTTGAACTCAGAGGGGGACAAGATTTGTAAGCAAGAGTTTCCCAGTGGTTGACCTGTATTAGCCCTAAAAAGGACATAGAGCTTGCACATTATAGCAGCTTCTATAGTTCTTCTTCGAGCAATGTCCCTATGTGTGCTCCACATCAGGTGTCATCGCGTCCTGCGGTGAAGAGCAGAGTCGTCTTAGCAGTAGTGCTGGAGGGAGCTGCACGCACCAGTTGCGGCTCGCGACCGTTCCAGCCTGCTTTGGCGCGTGCAGCTCCCTCTCTCCCTCAGTTTCTTTTCAACCACGGAGCAAAAAAGGTAAGTACTCCAAAGTAGAGAGGAAGGAGGGAGGGTAGTGGAGCCCACACAGGGACACGCACCTCAATGAACAGAAGTTACACGTAAGCAACCCCTTCTTCTTCTTCGAGCAATGTCCCTGTGTGTGCTCCACATCAGATGACTTTGTAGCCATTGTCAGTCATGGAGGAGGGACTTCGGTGTACTAAGGAAAGCACCACTGTTCCCACTTTAGCATCACTGTGTAAGGCCCTATCAATTGCATAATGGGTAGTGAATGTGTGTGGCGAGGACCAAGTAGCTGCTTTACAGATATCTGGGAGTGGAATCTTAGTTAGAAAGGCTGTTGTAGCCACCATTGCCCGTGTGGAGTGAGCTCTGACTCCATCTGGGGGTTGCTTTTCATTTAGCCGATAGGAAGTATGGATACAGTCCTTTATCCATTTTGAGAGTCTTTGGTTGGAGATTGATTCACCCTTGCATCTTTCTGCAATGGAGACAAATAGTCTGTTTGATTTCCTGACTTTTTATTCTTTCTAGATAGAAAGATAATGCTCGCCGGACGTCCAGAGTGTGGAGGATTGTTTTGTGACGGTTGCTGTGCGGCTTCGGATAAAAGGTAGGAAAATGTATTGGCTCGTTTATGTGAAACTGAGAAACTACTTTGGGTAGGAAATGGAGGTGAGGGCATAGTGTAACTTTATCTTTCTGGAAGACTGTATATGGCGGTTCTGTCATGAGGGCGTTAATCTCCCCCACTCTTCTTGCAGAAGTGATAGCGACTAGGAAGGCTACCTTCATCGACAAGTAGTACTCTGAGCAGGTAGCCAAAGGTTCAGATGGGTGTCTCATCAGTGTATTAAGGACCATATTCAGGTCCCAGGAGGTGGGGGGGGAGGGCGGATGTCAGGGAATAATCTTCAGATGCCCATTAGAAAGCGCTTTATTATAGGATGACTAAAGACTGATGAGTCATTAAGGTGGTCATGGAAGACTGAAATCACTGCCAAATGAACTTTCAGGGAGCTAATAGCAAGACCAGACTGCTTCAGCTCCCAGACGTAGTCAAGGACCTGCGGAACTGAAGACAACGATGGTGAAACATTATTGCGGTCGCACCAGCTTCAGAATCTCTGCCATTTGAGCAGGTAAGTTTTCCTTGTGCTTAGCTTTCTGCTATTCAGCAGGATGTGTCTAACATTTATTAAGAAAGTAATATTTAAAAGAGGTTGCTAGGCAGTAAGATGACCCTGTCAAACATGGAGCACGTGTTCAGTTTTGCTAAGGGTGGATAAGGGAATCATCTCCTTACCCCTGGCATGGACTAGTGTGGGCAGCATACCACCATCTAGCCAGCCATCATTTGGAGCAATGGGTAGCCGGCAGCAGAGCACTGCCTCCGGCTGGGTATGAACTGCTCTCTTGGCCAGGCTCTGATATCCAAGGCTGGACTGGGGTGGCTAGTGCTCCTTTGTTTGTTATTTATTATAACAATGCTGCTATATCCTGTCATTCATCCATGAATCACAATGTTCTCCACAAATACTGAGTAAGTATCAGAAGAACCCTGTGGGGTAGAGAAGTACTATTCTGATAAAAGAGATGGGAAACTGAAGCCCAGAAAAGCAAGGGCTCAGATCCACAAAGCCACTTAGGGGTGCCTAAATATTAGTTTTAGGCATTGCTGTGATCCACAGACCCCTTTCTGCACCCTCCACACCCAGCTGTTGACTAACTCTGTTGGCACCTACGTTTTCAGGGTACAAGTTTCTTAGGTGACTATGTTGCTGACTCTGGGCATCTGCACTGATGCCTCACTCTAAGAGTCTGGTCTCATGGATCTCCCCTGGTGTGATCCACTTCTTGAAAAAAAGACAGACAGAGGAGTGCCTATTGCATTTTGGACCCAATCTGAGAGGTGTGTTCAGAGGCCACCTATTTCTACACAAATGATCTGGGATGGCAAGGGAAGGCAGCGTGAGCCTCTCTCATAACCTTTAGGCCCATGATTAAGGAACCCATCCAGGATGTGGGAGATCCGAGTTCAAGTCACCCTCTGCTTGATAAGAAGAAGGGGTTTGAGCAGGCATATCCCAGCCTTCAAGTGAGTGCTCTCACCATGAGGCTAGTCTGAGGCGGGTTTCTCACTGTTTCTCCTACTGAAATCATCCCATGTTAATTGAGCAATTGACTATTAATTAGCCATAAAAAAGTCAGAATCATTCTATCGCCCAGTGGTTAGGGCACTCACCTAAGCAGGTGAACCCCCTATTCAAACACCTTCTCATCAGTAGAGGAGGGACATTAACCCAGGATATCCCACTTACTGAGTGAATACCCTAACAGAACCTCTGGGCTAAAGGATATGAAGAAGGCTTTTCCCGCTCACTATATTTGGAGGTGCTAGACAGGCACCTACCTCATTCTTGCCCAAACCTGTTTAGGTGCCTGATGCCCAGAGAGGAGTACCCATTTGCAGATTGCAAGGAGCAACAGGTGCCTTCCTCTAGCCCTGACTTACACATTGAACTTCAAAAGAAAGGTGTTTGTTAAACCCTGCTTATTGTCAGCATTTCCCACAGGCTAGTTGGTTCCTTCTCCAGTAGTGTGCTGGGTTTTGTAGATGCCAGTCGAAGGCACCCATCTCTCCACATTCATTTTATATGTAGACTAAGCCCTTACCTCAGGCTTATGCATTCCATTCCTGTGCCAGTGATTTTTTTCTAGGGCTACGTCTACATTGGCAATTTAAGTCGACTTAAGGAGGCTTAAGTCGACTTAAATTAAGCCACGTCCACACTAGGCTTTCATTAAGTCGACTTAAGAAATTCCTTAAATTGACTTAATGAAAGCTTAAGTCGACTTAGTTACTACCACTCCTTAAGTCGATTTAAGCCTTAAGTCAACTTAAGGACAGTGTGGACGTGGAATAACTCCAAAGTAGATTTTATTAAGTCGACTTAAGGGTGGTTAAGTCGACTTAACAAAGTGGACCGAGTCGATTTAAAGTCCACTTAAAGCTAAAGTTCACTTTGTTAAGTCGACTTTTAGTCGACTTAAAGTTGACTTAACTTTTCTAGTGTAGACATAGTCAAGGTGCCAATGCCTAAGTCCTTTTCCGAATATGGGTCTGAGGAACTTTTCTAAGATCACACGGTGAATCAGTGACAGCCCTGTGACTAGCTGCACAGAACTCCATACTCCTGGTCCTGTGCTATGCCCACTAGATTATCATCCCACTTATTTTTATGTGTGCTGGGTTTTTTTATCTTTCATATGATTGCATCATTTTGCTTCCGCTTAAGAGTCTGAGATGTTTCACCTTTCTCCACCGAGTCCATCTGCACCTCAATTTTTAGAGGCACATCTACAACTCTTAAGGAAAGAGGAACTGCATATTTATATGTTTCTTGAAAGTATTTTACCCCAATAGTTGACAGTCTTAAACATGCTACGGCTCTAACCTTGTGAAGCCTCCTCTACTCAGGAGCCTGCAAGTCATTTCTTGGATCTTGATGCTAATGGCATAGATATTCAAATATACCAGGAACAGTGAAGTTTTGGGTTTCCAGACAGGGTGGAGCTAAAGCACTCAGTTTTCTAAGGAAATGTTAAATTGACCCTGCACTACAGTGAGGAGATACACCCACAATGATAACTTGATTAGCACTGCTAGTAAACCTGTTATGTCACAACTGAGCTACACCTGCAGATGTTGCTCTAGGCAATACAGCAAAGATGTGTAAGGACAAAGCAAAGCAGCAAATTAAAAAGTACTGCTGTATGTAAGTCAGCAAATAGTTGATAACATCAATAAAATATTGTCCTTTATTATAGTCATTAGGGAACCTTTTACCAGTGATTAAAATTTCTTAATACCATAGTAAAAATTTTACTTGTTGCCTGGAAAAAAGGAAGGCATTCTGAAGCACAGGATGGTGAAATATTTCAACCAAATGCCAACTTATGATAGGAGTATTAACAAGTACTTGTTACTCATGGTTGAGAGATATTCTGTTTCTAGAGAGCACTCAGAAAAAGGGACAATACAACAGCACTGAAAATTTTTTGGCTAGAGACCCAGGATAACAGATTGAAGCTATTCATCACTGAGACTGAACCCTTATCACCTATAAAGTTTTGATACATATCAATGGCCAAGCTTTGATGTCAGCTCAATGTTCAGGAAGTCACTTTAAGCATTCCTAAGACATGAGGATCAAGAAGTTAAACTGAGCAATGGGTCAGTTCACATCTCTCAGGACAATTGTCAGGCCGTATTAATCTCCATGGTATTTCTGATTCACCTGAGCGCTTTCTAGTGAGATGAATGAGTTACTTCACATGTCCACCACCCTCTTGTGTGGTGTGCAGCACTCCCACTGTGAATATCCAGAGTGGAGTCTGGGGTTAAATCTACCTTGTTGCAGTTGTGCTGTCATAGTGCTTCAGTGTAGACACTCAGTGCTCTGAGAGAGGTGCTAACCAAGTCAGCAGATGAATGTTACCATCAACCCAGCATTGTCTATGATGGGGGTTAGGCCAGCTTATCTACATCACTCTGAGATGTAGATTTTTAACACCCCTGAGTGATGCATACAGTTCTGGTCCCCCATGTTTAAAGAGGATGAATTCAAATTGGAACAGATGCAGAGAAGAGCTATAAGGATGGTCTGTAGAGTGGAAAACCTGCCTTATGAGAGGAGACTCAAGAAGCTTGGCTTATTTAGCCTAACCAAAAGAAGGTTGAGGGGGGATATGATTGCTTTCTATATATACATCAGAGGGATTAATATCAGGGAGGGAGAGGAATTATTTGAGTACAGCACCAATGTGGACACCAAAACAAATGGTTATAAACTGTCCATCAAGAAATTTAAGCTTGAAATTAGATGCAGGTTTCTAACCATTAAAGGAGTAAAGTTCTGGAATAGCTTTCCAAGGGGAGTTGTGGGGGCAAAAACCATAACTGCTTTCAAAACTGAGCTTGATAAATTTATGGAGGGGATGGTATGATCAGATAGCCTATTTTGGAAATTGACTGATCTTTTGTATCTGGTGGTTATACAAATGGCCTAAGAAGGGAGCATACATGGGGTGGGTTCTGAGTTATTACAGAGAATTGTTTCTTGGGTAACTGACTGTTGAGACTTGCCCATGTGCTCAGGGTTTAACTGATTGCCATTTTTGGGGTCGGGAAGGAATTTTCCCCCAGGGCTGATTGGCTTGGGCTCTGGGGGTTTTTCGCCTTCTCTGTAGTACAGGGCATGGCTCACCTACCGGTGAATTCTCTGTATCTTAAAATCCTTAAATCGTGATTTAAGGAGGTAAATGACTCAGTCATAGGTTAGTGGCCTATTACTGGACTGGGTGGGTGAGGTTTTGAGGCCTGCATTTTGCAGGAGGTCAGACTGGATGATCGTACTGGTCCCTTCTGACCTTAAAGTCTATGGCTATGTCTACACTTGCTGAAATTAGTTCAAATTAGTTAGTTCGAACTAACTAATTCGAACTAATTTTAGTTAGTTCGAATTAGCGATCCCCATTCATTTCAATGGCCGGTTAGTTCAAACTAATTTCTTAGTTCGAATTAACATGGCCACATTGGCTAATTCGAACTAGTTAGTTCGAATTAAAGCCTTACTTCTAAAGCCCTATTTGAACTTATTAAGGAAACCCTTAATTCGAACTAACTAAAGCCTAGTGTAGCCATGGCTTTAGTTAGTTTGAATTAAGCCTCCTTAATTTGAACTAACTTGCCAGTGTAGACATAGCCTAAGAGTCTGTGAGATGTAGCTGGGTTGATGTAACTTTCTACTGTAGACCTGGCCTGAGACTCACATTCACTCCCCACTGCCTCCAGCTGGTACATGTGCTCCTCACAGTCTGTTAGTTACCACCTTGCTTCCTTCCCAAAGCCCTCCAGACCTGCTGAGGGCATGTAAAAGCCTGAAGGAGGGCAGAACTGGTAGTGGAGTGCCAGGGAAGTGTTCCCAGAAACACTCATTGTGTTCTTGCCCAATTGTATCCCCTACTCCACTTCCTCAAAAAACAAGGGAACATTACTCTACATTAGCTTATTAGCACAGAATTAAGGTTGACTGGCAAGTGCCTTATATCTTTCCAGAATGTTAAGTGCACCTATATTTAAACTTCTGAAAAGTAGGAAATACAGAGTTATGGTACATATCCACCTCTGCCTTCTGTGAGCAATACCCAAACTCTCTCTGACAGACATCACAGCACGCTATCTTTCCAGATAATACAGAGTGCTGTGGAGATGCAGGTACAGTGGGAGAAACTGTGAGATCATGTCCTCGCTAATCCGGGAATTGCATTTAGACCAGGATTAGTGAACACTAGTTATCTATACATGGACTACACTCAACCATTTCATCTGCTCTGCACATATCAGAGTTGCCAGTAATTACCATCCCTTGACCCTTGTCCTCAAATCTCCATACCAAAAATAGACTAGCGTGCTCTTCTGGTTGTACCCCTGTGAGGGGTCTGTGATCCCTTTGAGTGCAGATGCTCCTCTTTATATCACAATATAAGCTCCAGCAACCTGCTGCAAGTAAGCTGTGCATCAGTCAGTAGAGTTGTCTCTGACACAGTAAAGAGAAGTGCACACTGATAAATGAGAATACAATTCTGTAGAATACAGCACACACCATAAAACAGGGCACTCTGGCTGAAGCATATTCACAGTTTACCCCCAGTGACACTTGCCAGTTCCAGGGGGCAGGTTAAGTTGTGGGCAGGGCAGGCGTGTATCTTAACTCTGTATTGGCTGGGTCTCCGCAGTTCAAGTATAACTGCATTCATTCAGTATTCTGGAAGGTACGATTTGTAGTCACCCTTAACTCTGTGTCAACTGAGTTTTTGAAAAGAGAATTTAAATGACAAAATGTTTGCCTACTGCAAAGACACAGGGAGCTGCTTTGATATGCTCTCCGGGGGCTTTAGAACTAGTAGAGCTAATCAATATAAAAAGCTCTAGAATCTCAAGAAGAAATCAGAAAATCCCTAGAAATTAGCTTTCTCCACCTCAGCAGCCATTGTGTCAACACACATGACATTCATGGCTGCCCAATATGGCCCCTTTTAGTGCTATGAGAGGAGGGAACTAAGAGGCTAAGCTAAATGTACTATCTGCATTCCTCTACTTTTGAGCTTTTTTCCCATAAAACTTTAGTGTTTTTTTTAAAAATGTTTTTGGTGTTTTAACTTTTTACTTTACTTAATGGAAGAACAAGTCACATTGAGATCACTCTATTTCGTGAGATTAGCTTAAAAATGCATCTAGCAAAATCTTTATTCCACCCCCCCACACACACACACTTCTTAATTGCATTGTTATGCAATAGTCATAGGGCCTAGATGTACAGTGAAATGGTTTAGTCATCACAGTCACACAGCCAAATGGCCTCATAAAACAATCCCTCTTGAACAGAGGTGGCCTTAGACAATTGGGGGCCCTAGGCAAAGGTCCATTGCAGGGCTCAATATAGTGCCTGCAGCTCCAGCTCCCTACCACCAGTCTTCCCATGGCCCCAGCTCCTCACCAAGGCTCCGGTCTCCTCCCCGTGGCCTTGACCCCTGCTGCTACCAGGCCCGGCTCCCCTGTCCGAGGCCCTAGCTCCCGACTGCTGCCCCCAGGGGCAGCTCCTCCTCCTGCTGTCGACAGAAGCAGATGTGGCTTTTGAGGTAGGCAAAGCAGGTGATGGGGCCCCTTACTGCTCGGAGTTCTAGGCGTGTGCCTGCTTCGCCTACCCCAAAAGCCACCTCTGCTCTTGAGATGCAATTAAATCTTTTTCTCGTTGTGACAGCATTGCAAACGCTAATTGTTATGGCATTATTTTTGCTTTGACATCGACATGCAATCAGTATTACAAAATTCAGATGCCCATGCACATTTACATTACATTAGTATGTTCTTTGGCATTAGTATTTGAGGTCAATCTAATTATTCTTCAGATATAAGTATCTTGGCTTTTTACAACTTTCCATCCCCAAATATACCACAGTAGTTTTACAGTGAGGCCCTCTTGCTTACCCAAATATTACTGGGGGGGAAAAAGCTACAGGTTGTTTTTTTTTAAAGCATTTGAAATTGTATGAAAATGTTTTATAGTTCTAAAGTTAAAAGTAGGGCTCTTATTTTGGTTCTCCGGGAACGCCAATTACTTAGAAATCAAGTTAATATACCCAGGTTTATTGTGAGCTGTGGGATATTCATATATAGGACAACCTGATGGTCTCCTAATGAAAATGTTCAAATTTGAATAAACACTTAGAATGCTTAGACCCAGGGGATTGGTCAGTGGGTCACCCATCTCACAGGCAGATGCACTAACCACCAGACTACAGACTCATTCTTTCTTGTTGGCCCATAACCTCTTTAAATATTTATTCACAGTGGAGCAATTTCAACAGAAGAAAGTGAAGGAACCCTCTCCTGTAGTATTCCATAACTCCAGTTCTTCAAGCATCTGACAAAGTGGGATTTTCTCCCGCTCATATATTAAATAAATTTTCTCCCACTCATGCATTAAATAAATTTGTTAGTCTTTTAAAAGTGCCACAGGACTGCTTGTTTTTTTTACATAACTCCAGTGGTTAGCATACTCTCCTGAAAGGTAGTAGACTCCTGTTCAAATCTTTTCTCCTCCTCAGACAGTGGGGAATTGAATCTGCATCTCCCACATCCCAGCTGAATGCTCTAACTACTGAGCTAAAAAGTATAGGGTAAGTTCACCTTCTCTGATCATTTTGGCTATGTCTACACTTACTAAAATTAGTTCGAATTAGTTAGTTCGAACTAATTAATTCGAACTAATTTTAGTTAGTTCGAATTAGCTTAATTCGAACTAGAAAAAGTTAGTTCAAATTAGCGATCCCCATTCATTTCAATGACCGGTTAGTTCGAACTAAGAAATTAGTTCGAATTAACATAGCCACATTGGCTAATTCGAACTAGTTAGTTCGAATTAAAGCCTTACTTCCGAAGCCCTATTCAAACTTATTAGTTTGAATTAAGGAAGCCCTTAATTCGAACTAACTAAAGCCTAGTGTAGCCATGGCTTTAGTTAGTTCAAATTAAGGAGGCTTAATTCGAACTAACTTGCCAGTGTAGACATAGCCTTTGTGTGGAGCGAAGCAGTCATCTAACTCATTCATGTGAGAAATGACTTAGGCACATAAGCTGTTTGGCGCAGGAGAGGTTGTGAATCACTAGCAAAGATAGGCCCTTCCCTGTAGATCAAATTTAGAAACACATCTTCATGAAAGAAGAAGGGCTTAGGACACACTCCTCTCATTGGCATCTCCCATTAGCTAGATTAGGTAGCTGCCTACCCAGCATGCTGGCTTGTGCCTCACATTTTACGGTACCTATCTATCCCCATCCACTGTATATGAGTCTAGGCACCTAATTCAGGTTCTTTGGGTTCCACTGTTGTCCCTGTGATTTTCTAGGCACTTAAAAATTAGGTGTCAAAATGCCTAAGTCCATTTGTAGATCCAAGCCATAGACTCTAGTTTATACACCACTTCCTGCAACAGCCAGGGCCCTAGAAGCCATGGGTGGCAGTTACAAGAGGCTTGGGGAGGCTAAACCTTCACAAACAGCCACTGCTGGAAGCTCTCAGTTGGCCTCTGCCTTTTAGACCCCATCCTTGCTCTGTCTCTTTCTACCCCTGTTATGCCCTTTCCCATCCCTGCTGTCCACAGGACCAATTGGCAAGAGGGCAGGCCTTGAGGGAGAAGGAGGAGGAGTGGGGGTTGGGAAGAAGCAGCACGAGAGCAGAGGCGGGGCAAGAGGAATGAGCAGCACAGGTGAGGGGGATGAATGGGAGGGGGCTGTTTGGGATGTGGCGTGGGGTAGAGCAGAGATATATGAGACCATAGGGGGAGGAGGCAGAGGAGCCTCAAGGTGGAGCCAGCTTTCCCAAATTCAAGAGGCGTGTGCCACCTCTGCTGGTAACTGAGGGTCCCCTTCCTCCATTTCCAGGTGGAAGTGTGGGATCTTTTGCCAGGAAAGCTCTTTCTTGTTAGCATGAAGCTATGCCAAGATTGCAAGGAGGTATTTTTTTGTGGAAGGAAAAGAAAACATCACTTCGCTATAAAAGTTCCAGTGTATTTTAGAAAATTTGTTGGTCTCGCTTGGAATTTAATGATGTGAGTACACATGGAGCTGGCTCAGTTACCTAGTGGATAATAAAATAATCAGGAGTTGCTTCGCATTACTGGATAACCAAATAGCTCCTACAGCATTGCTGTGAGGACGTTAAAGCAGCCTGAGGCAACCTTAATTTATGCATCTGAGCTTTCCCAAACTAATTTTGCATTCATGAATTGTTGCAGTTTGTTTGTGGAGGGGCTGAACCCTTTCATTCTTTATGTTGCTTCTCCACCTTCTTTAGGAGACCTCCTCATTCCCATTTTACTATGTTCTTGTTTGCATTATAAAAAGAAAAAAAAAAGAATAACTGTGTGTGGAGTAGAGGCGGGAAAGCCATATATATGAACACAATAGTGTAAGCCTACTTGTGTGTCGCACTGTACAAAAACACTTTTCAGTGCACATCATTATTAAAATAGCTCCTGTCTCACAGTAACTCAGTTGTTTAATTCACTAATGTATCCACTTGATGTCACTATCACTGCCCAGTACAATGGTATGGCAAAGGACTCTGATCATAAACTTTTGCATCAGTCAACTGCTGAGCAGCACACAGTGTGGAGCCAGGTTGATTTTTTGTTGTTTTTGCCAAAATAACACTACTGTATGATAGCCCATTCATTTCACTTGGGCGCACTCCTATCCCTGCAATCTACATTCAGATTTGGCATCCCTGAAAAACAGAAAAAATGTTTTAAACTTTATTGTGCTATTATTCAAGAAAACATTGTGCAGCTTGTCTTCTCTAACAATGAGTATTGTAGTATAGTCTTTTGGTGTTACATCTGAGGATGCTTATATATATATATATAAACAAATGAAGTATAGCAAGATGGGATGATTCTTGATGTGTCAGCAAATTCTCTGTATTATTTATTAAAATAGAGTATGAACACTAATTGTAACTCCTTTCCTTTGCATAGGGTATATTAACTTTATTATAGGGTGGAGATTTACAATATTTTGCAACTTCCTCTCTTCTTTACCTAGATCTTAATCAAATCATAACAAAGCAGAGCAGTGATGTTTTTTTATACCTCATTCAATGCCAAGAAGCTAGATTATTTAATGCACTGGAAGCCTATAAAGAAAGGATTCGAGAAAATGGATAAAAACTGATTTCCAGGCCCACCCCCCCTTACGTCCTTCTGCCATAGACTCATCAGATGGAGGTGTCATCATGTGACAGAGAATGGCGCACTTCTTTAAGCCTGGATTTAAACAATTGTCCACGGTGAAACACAGCTATTCCATGTGAACTGTTCCTCGCCAAAGCCCATTGGCTAGGATTAAGTGCTTTGGGGACAGCTGTATCTTGCTTTAAGGGGCCTTGATCCTTTCACTGTTGTCTTCTTGCTGCCTGGGTAATAAACACTTTCTGTCAGTTCAGAGTTAAGATCAGATCTGACAAAGCAGTGGAATTTGCTGTTTTCTATTCCTTGGTCTAGACAGCCACTTCTCAATTCCCTCTCCTACCTCCTTTCTAATAGCTGTCTTTTTTAGCTTTCCAATCCCTCAAAGAAATTCCACAATCGGCATGTGTAACTGCATATTAGTAAACAGCACTGTATTATCTGAGTGTGCATAGATATTGCTGCAGGCTCTGAACACCAGCCTCATGCAAACAAACACAGAGAGCCAAATCCTCATTAAAAATTGTCTTAATGTCTAGGCCAAGAGAGATCTGCGGGCCCAAAGATGATAGGAGCGTCCTGCAGCTTTAAGGGATCTCTGAAATTTGTCTTGGATTCTACAATACTCCCCCAGTTCTAAGCTTCACTCTGAAAAGAATTGCCCCTTGTGGAGGCATGACTAATTTAAGTAGCACCAGCAGTGCAAAGCAGCCTTAAAGTTGTTTGCAGCAAGAAAACAGGAAGATCACAGAAGTGTAGGTGTTTCCTTTAGTGGTTTAGAACTAGCATAGCTCCTCCTACACCCCCTCCGCCACTCCCTGTTGCCAAAACATAGGGTATGGTGGGCAACCACATGCCCCACTTGATTTTTCCTTCTGTATGAGTCCTTAGGGCCAGCATGTTAGCGACCAATATAATTTAGAGTAGCCCTTAGACCACTGGTATGGCATGCAGCTGGCTCAGGATTAGGGGAGCATAAAGACCACCTTTGCACACTCCTGAGTTGTGCTGTGTCCACTTCTCGGCCATAACCAGGAATCTGGTTCTAAGTTTCTACCCCTGTCCATTGCAAAGTTACAGGGCTACATTCTCTCCTGCACCAGCGCTCTGCTCAGCATGGGGTTGGAATGAGGGGCATCCAGGAACTGGTATAAATATTATAAGTACACTACTCCCTTACTACTACTTACACTACAAGTGAAGATGGGATTGTAGCATGGGTAGCAAGAGCAGTGTAGACAGGGTGGCCTGAGCTTCACCACAGGTCAGCAAGCCAAGTATGTAGCCAGACTCTCCAACAGGCTTGTACTCATATGCCACCATATTTTCGCTACTACTGTTACCCACATTAGTTATATTTACCCATGCTAGCTAGCTGCATGTAGATAGTAGATTCTTTTTCAGTTTTCCAGTTAATGCCCCAATCCTACAAACACTTTTCCAGTTGCACACGATTGGTCCCATTGGCACCTTACTTGCATGCATAAAGTTAAGCATGTGCATAGATATTTGCAGTACTGGGGCAGAAATATGAAGCTGTGTAAAAAATTGGGGCCATTTTTTTCAAGAATCTGGAAAATTTTTGCTGATATGTTTGCATAGATCAAATCGCTTCCCCTAACTCCCCTAAATTTCAGATAGTTGAAATGTTTCATGCAAAAAATTTAAAAAGTCAGGTTTACTCAAAATTTTGCAGCTGAACAAATTTTCAGTCATTGGTACTGTGGGTTCCAAAACGAAGCACATCTTATTGATTGGTAATAGACACTTATATCATACAACTCACCACACATGACAGTTCACAGAGTTCAGATTAAAAGTATAGCAACTTTTCCCGTATTGGAAGTGAAATTTCCATTACCACCTGTAACTGTGCAAATCCACCAGATCTTACCTGAATACTAAGGGATAAGAGGTAGTTTTAAAAGATCTGCATGAAGAGGGTTATTTTACAGCACTTTCTGTATGTGGTCATCCTCAACTGCAGAAGAATTCCTGTCTGGTGAGAATTCTAGGAGCGTCTCCTACTGAAAATGCCTCTGCTTGCCTCAAGTCCTACCCAAAGTGCATTTAGCAGATAGGCCTTGTTTTCAGTGGGAAAAGACACGTTAACTAACATGTTTTAACACATGTCCAAATACACATTGCACCACCTATACTGGGCATTAACACACTTTAAAACCACAACCCTTTCCCTAGTCTCTCTGGCAGGTGACTGGTAGCAGTGAGAAACGTGAAGCATAAATACAATGTATTTTTCCAGAGTCCACCTAGCTCACAGGTAGGCAGCGGTACTTCAGCTGGCCTTTGTTTGCTCTAGGCAGAGCTGTAGCTTACAGTTAACAGACAATGCATACTATCTATTCAAATTGTTATGCTGACCCAATCAATAAAGTACCTAAACTCCACCCAAGTAGAATTAGAAAGGACAATAACAATATTGGGTTTTCATCCTTCCCAGACCGTAGGACAATTAGCTTGATGTGCTTACTTTGTGTGTGTGTGTGTGTGTGTGTGTGTAACTTGAGGGGAAGTGGGGAATTATAAATCCATTTAAACCTTACTAAGAGTGAACCAAGTCAAAAAGATTAGTTTCATTCACTTCTGAATGCTGCGAGGTCTGTGCTCACTCCTCATTTGGGAGAGGGAGTTCCACTCAATCACACTCAGAAGCCTCCTTCTCTTGGTCAGCAGCTTTATGCTTCCTGGAGGGCGTAACGATAGGGATGAGTCTCTCACCCAGGTAAGTGGTCTGGGTAAGGAGGCGGAGCCAACGCACAGCTGCTTTTCCTGTGATTTTTTCTCCCAGAGAGGAGTGGGATATGAGGAGCTGTCCTGCACAACCATATGGTCATTGGGAGCCATATAGCACAGTATTAATATGCACACAGGAAAAGAGCACCTTCCTGTGGTTTGGATTGTTCCTGGCCTTAACTCAGCCACAAATGGAAAGAAGGGAAAGAAAACAGCCTCCTATTTGGCTGTGCAGAGATTGTTCTGATTGTGGCTCCATCCACAGAGCTGCTTATCTGACATTCCCCTTGCAAGCAAGTGGGGGAGGAGGGTTGGACTGGGGAGGTGGAATTGAGGAGCTTTGCTTGTACCCTCTACTTAATAACTAGACAAAGTAGCTAATCAGGTGAACCCTGGAGAGCACTCTGTCTTGAAAAAGGATGAAGCAACTTATCGACCTCCTAACACCACACAAGGGGGGAGGAAAGAAAGCCTGCTTCAGAAAGCCAAGACCTCTGATGCACAGTCCCTCCCTGGGCTATGCTAAAGAAGTACAGCCTCCTTATTACTCCTTATTCTGGGCAGAGCCTAATAACTCAAGCCCACCACATGAGACTGCGTAGTATTTACCAGGTCTCCCTCCTGCAGTGTTACCCTGTTATGGGAACTTGTTTACTATGTGCCTTGCTGGGACTGGCCTTTTAAATTTGGCAGAACTGAACAGCTGCACCCTTAGCAAGGCCATTTCCCATCTGCCTGCTGTTTGCTGCCCTCTCAGTTCCAGCGGGTAAGTGTTCATAACTCCTGGTGGGTTTTCTCTCTGTTTTTCTTTTCTTCGTCTGGGGAAGAAGATATATTATCACAGAGAGCCCCACACCCATGGCTAATGAGGGAAAGATTTCCTAAGTGTTGGCAGATTTTCTGCTACATATTTTAAAACAAACACAAATTTTCAACGTTCCTGCAGGGAGAGTGTATAAATTCAGGGCAAGCCTTAGCTAGTGCAATGATAAAATTGTTAGTATTGGAAATTATTGTTTTAGCGCTGTGCCAGATCATGGCCTCTCAGAGACCCCCTCTTCTCTCCTTTTCCTTATAGCACTTGCCAATCCCCACTAATGGGGTTTAACTCCTAACTAGGCTCTGCCAATCTCCCAACCTGCATACTAGCCACTTCAGAATTGGTGGAGATTCCTTATGGCATGCAACGAATGCAGAGGGTTCCCCTAATCCCGCAGCAGGGATTAGGAGGTGCAGAGGTCAGTAAAATGGCCTTAACATTGGGATTCAATTTCCTGTTAAGATTATTTTTTTCCTTATGTGGTTGTCTACATCTTTATTATGGGAGGGGGTTAGACTAAGGCTTGATCATCAGTTGGTGTAAATTAGCATTTCCACCATGAAGTCAAAAGCATATGCTTATTTACACCATCTGTGGCTCTTGCCTTGTATGTCTGAACATTCATTTCTTGATCTTGCTCAGAGGTTAATAGCTGCTGAGCATGTAATGTGAGTTTTTGCCAGCATGTGAGGATGGCCCCCCAGATCAAGCTAAGACACTAGGAACCAATCCTACTTCCACTGCAAGCTCTGTAAACCTGCAGCAGCAGATCAATAGTCTCTATAGGTTGAACTGATGTATGAAAGATTGCCCCACTCACAATGGACTCAGAGGCAGACCTCCATTTCTGGCAAGATACTTAAGACCAAGATTTCAACTATGCTGGAGTTTTAAGGTGCCCAACTTGAGACATCTTAAAAGGGCTTGATGATCACAGGATGGGTGCTGAATAATTTTTGAAAATGAGGCTCCTTCAAGGTCTCAGGTTGACCATGCAAAAACTGAGGCACACAAAATCTCTAGTCACTTCCAAAACTTTGATCCAATGTGTCCCAGTGGATAGGCAACTTTTCATTGGGCATGTCTAACAAAAAAAAATGTAAGCATCTTTATTAGTGGCCAGGACGTTTGTGTCCCATAATAAAGTATGTGACAGAAACACAAATGAGATCCTTAAAGTCACTGCTAATGATTACAAACAAACAAACAAAAATTAAAATTAAAATTACACCATATAAAGTCTTACCTCTACATCAAGATTTAATTTAATTTTTTAATTTGTAGCTTGACTCCCTTTACTAGTGAGCACTGATCTGTCTGCCCATCTGTGGGTCTCAGCCACACTGATCTGCTCTGATTTCTTATACATTTTTTAGCTGCTGCTGGGGCATGTTCAACCACTAACATAAATCATTTACTGTACTTTGAAAGTTGGATAATGTGTTTGATGCACCCAACATTAAAAATACACATCTGTTTTGATGTAGGATGCACCGTGCCAGTAAATAGCATCATTTATCTTAATATTTCTCACTTCACATATAAACGAATAATGAATGTACATTCAGAGAGGCATTTCCAAATGGTGGGGTTGGGCTTCCCCCCCCCAGTTTAACAGCATGTTGTTAAAAGTTCAAAAGAAACTTTGAATCCCAAATCTCTGGGATCTGGTTAATTCCTTCTCTACTTCTATCCTGTCATATCAGTTAAGAATGAATGGGCTGCGCTTGCTGTTGGGTTCTAGCTCTCTCTGGATTCTCAGGGGAGGCTCATAGCTATTAGAATTTAGCCTCTTGTGGCCCATCCATACCTAGTGGCTGTCCAGCTCTGGGATTTATGGGCTCAGACATTTGGGTGGATTATTTTAGATGTTTTGCTCTGTATTCTCTTGCTGATGTGGGAAGGAAATGCAACATCCTTGTCAAATGAGTTAAAGAACAAGGGTGCAACTTTTATTGAAACACAGTTACTCAGATTTCAGGGCCGTGCAGTAGTAAGCGTTCACTGAGCCTTAGGGGTCCCACTTTGTGCCCTGGACTGTAAAGCAGTGTGACCCTCAAACCACTGCAGTATTGACAAGAGCATGTGTTCTTGTGGGAAGGCCCAACGCTCACTCTGTGTTCTTCTCCTTTTCCTTTTATATGTAGCATGATGATGCTATGGTGGGCTACTTCACCTTCCCTCCAGCCACAGAGATTTCAGCTCTCAGTCCACTGAGTAAGCAAGACTATTACTGACTAAGTGTCCACATCACAAAACCACCAACAAATCTGGAATCAACTGAAGCCATTTCTAGCCACAGCATGGTGGTCAAGATTCATAGAATCATAGAATCTTAGGGCTGGAAGGGACCTCATGAGGTCATCTAGTCCAACCCCCTGTTAAAAGCAGGACCACTCCCTCTAAATCATTCCAGCCAGGGTTTTGTCTAACTGGACCTTAAATATCTCCAAAGTCCAAGATTCCACCACCTCCTTTGGCAACTCATTCCAATGCTTCACCACCCTCCTAGTGAGAAAGTTTTTCCTAATATCCGACCTCGATCTCCCCAGCTGCAACTTGAAACCATTGCTCCTTGTTCTGTGCTCTGTTACTACCAAGAACAACCTAGCTCTCTCCTCTTTGGAGTACCCCTTCAAGTAGTTGAAGGGTGCTATCAAATCCCCTCTCAGTCTTCTCTTCTGCAGACTAAATAAGCCTAGTTCCTTCAGTCTCTCCTCGTAAGTCATGTGCCCCAGACCCCCTGATCATTTTTGTTGCCCTCCACTGGACTCTTTCTAATTTGTCCACATCCTTTCTGTAGTGGGGAATATACAGAGACTGAACTGCTTGCTCTACCTTACAAGTAACCCCCTCGGCCCCAAATTCAAGATTAAGGCATTCAAGGAAGGAGGGGAAGCTACAGTTGCTGTGTAGTGTCAGGAAAGCTTTCATGGGTACTATCCTCTACTCTGTGGATAAATACACAATCTCAGTCTTTAAAATGATCAGATTGTCACTTCTTACCATCACTAAATTCACCAAAACAAATTTTTAATAGATGGGGAATTGAGTAGATTCAAGGTCCTCCTTGGTTAGCTTTTGTTTTCCTGTAGGTAAGGACACATAAGAGTGTAATACCCTTCATGCTGAAGATTTTGTGTGTGTGTGTGTGTGTGTGTGTGAGGGGGGGGGGGGTAGGGGGAGGTGCTTTTCCTGTAATGTACTGGCTAGTGTTTATGCCCTCTACTGGATAGAATTGGAAAAGCACAACTGTGTGTCATAAGCCCCATATTAGCAATGGCTAGCATAGGCCCTTCTTTATATTACATGGCAAAGGAGGTTAGGAGTTTTATGCTTGTTCTTTTTGTAAACTTCCAAGAGATCACCATGTACAGTATAATGGTAACCAAATCATCCCAAGGACCCACAGAAGACTTCTTAGGGCCATGCCAGTGGAAGGCAAGAATGACAAACATTCTTGAAGTGTGTTATTAGAGACATAATTTATTTTTTTAAATGCTTCAGACTTATTAACATTTCCTTAAGGGGCTGTATTAATGAAGCATCACAGATTTCTAAAGACTCTTGCTAGCAGGTAAACACCAAGTTTGTTTTCCTAGATAAGGACCACTACACTTCAGTGGGTTAGTGTTTCCTATCACATAAATCATTGCATCTGAGACCAGCCAGATTTAGCAGAGAACAAACCAGTCTCATCTGATGGATGTGAAATTTCACAAATGAAATGGGTTCAGATGATCTTGACTTAGTCCCCCAGCATACATGCATACACATAATAAAATAACAGTGTATTGGCACCGGTTTCTCACTTAGCTCCACAAGACCCAAGAAGTGAAAGAAGAATAAAGAAATGTATGTCTCTAAGGGCCAGCAGCAGGTGATGGCAGCCTCCTGGTGTAGCAGTTCTCTCTCATTGCAAATGATACAAAGGGAACATTTCCCTTTTCATATTTGTTAGACGTAATGGCTCTTCTCCATAATGTCCACCAGCATGGGTTCTGATCTTATAACTGACAGCATGTGAGAAAACTGATGTGGCTGCACAGAGCCTCCTTGAAGTCAATGGGGCTTTGTGTGGACACAGCCATCTCCCCATCTCCTCAATTCCAGGATCAGAGCCTTAAATTACATTGTTCTCAATCTCTGATGCAATTTGAAATCTTGTTTGCTCTTGGCAAACAAAACAAAATTGTTGCTCCCAACTGTGATCATAGCAAGAGGTTCATAGATGAAACTGAACTGCTCTACACCCTCCGATTAAATTGGCCAGATCAAATCTAGCCAGTAATTTGAGTGGTAAAATAGTGGTAAAATAGGGCAACCACAGCATACCTTCAACATGACTGTCCAAGAAATTATTTTGTAGCTTTCATCTGGTATTGTACATGTATTCTAAAAAGACTTCCCCTCTTTTATCTTTCACAAAAGGGATGGAGACTGTTCCACCTACTGTGTAACATTTCTGTTGACTAAACTCCTTGAGCTATGAAACACTTTTAAAAAAAATTATATCCTGATGGACAGCAAAATCTAAGGTGTGACAAATGGCACCTGACATCCAGGAAGGAATATATCCTTAAGAATAAGTTCATATCTCCAAACTATCTCTAATTTTATAGGACAGCCTTTCATTCTAGATCCGTATCTAACACAGTTCCACAAAGACCAGATCTTATTTTTCAGTTTCTGTGAATTATAAGCATTATAAAAGTTCAGTTGTGAAATTAAGTTTATATTTACTTATGTTATCTGGATGGAGTTTTTTCTTTTTTGATTATGTATTTGGGCTCTGATCATAAAATGCAACTGAAAGAGACACCCTTGATTTTGGTTGGGGAAGCAAATAGGGAGACAGAGGGGAAATAATGATGCTTTTTTACCACACATAAAATATGTCTCTGTGATGATCCATATTCTTAACTTAAAGTAAGATGCACAATTTTAAGCACATGTAGTATCACAAGAATGATATTTTGGGGTGAAGAGGCAACTCAGGAACGCCAGATGAAGAACTCCCACCTTTAAAATTCTTCTTCTTTTGTTTGGCTTGTGTGGAGCAGCAGCTACAATTTCACATGAAGTTGATCAAGCCAAATGGCAGAATTTATTGCAATGATGCCTCCTTCATATTTATAAATTGGGCAGTGCGGGGGTGGATATCTTTAATGGTCTGACATGGGGGGGCGGGGTAAATCTGCATTCTGGGAAGTCCTAGATTTTCCATTTATGCATTAAATGTCTGCATCTACCATTTTTGGTTCAGATTTGATTCAGAGTTGATCAAGACCTCCCACAGACTTTTAAAATTAACACTGTCCCTGAGATTATGATTCCATTTCCTTTAAATGCTAGAAATAAATTGCAGTTGGCCTTTTCTGAAGTTCCATGCAAATACAAGGAAGTTTTACAGAAGTCCAGTTAGATAGGACAATATACATAAATACTACATAGTTTCAACGGTTTCCATTATGAAACTCTTTCAGGTATAATGGCATAGTTCCTCGGTGTCTAGATCTGTTAATACCATCCTTTCCTTTTCTATCTATGCAACTTATTCTTGTTATACTATTCAAAATACTGGCTTTCCTACTGTCCCCTTGTATGAGTGGTATGTATTAATCTTTGGTATGTTTTATACTCTCCCATACTTCCCTTTTTAATCTAGATAAAACATCACTATTTGGTATTAGAGTACATCCCTGTTTAATCAAAATGTTTTGGAGACATCAAAGTACTTGATTAAACGGGTCCAGGTGATGAGAGAGTGACTGATCCCTGCCATACCAGGGGACACAAGGGCAGTGTGGGGAAGGTGGAGTTCTTGTTACTTATAGTACATATGAATGAAATTTTTCTGTAGTACCTAAACTAAACAAATATTTTTAGGTGCAGATCTGTTTTACTTTAATTTTATTAACAGTAAGTGACCTTTCATACTTGACTAGAGTTTAGGAGAGGAAAATATGAGGACGAGTGTGGGTATCACGTGAGCCATGGATGTTCTGCCTGGAAAACCTGTCAGTGGTTTGCGAACATGAATACAAGAGAATGGGTGTCTGAGAGGTGGGTCAGAAGTTAACAGGATTTTGCCCTACTATGGAAACTTAAGCTGCAGATCGGAAAGTGTTTATGTGATATCACAATTTGAGTGACAACTGTCAATAGGAGCTGGATGGAGGTGAGGTCAGTATGGATTTTTTCAAAGGCTGATGGCTGCTATTGCCTGTCATGAGAGAGCTGTCATTTTCAAATCACTCCATACATTCAACAAAGCTATCAGCATGCTAACCGAAAGTCTGTGTAGTTATGAATTTATTTTAAAAGGGGTCGGCTTTTTTATTTTAATTGTGCTGGCTCTGAATTTCCTACATCTTTAGGACACTGTTAGGTTTAGATGATAGGTATTTTGCTATCTTTTATATATTTTGTAAATTTTTGTTCTGGAAATCAGTTCTTTCAAGACTTTTGTTAATGAAGTGCTGCAACGTATTTTACGTTTCCTTTAATGGACAGAAAATGACTTTTGTTGAAAAGGACTTCATTGTATGGTATTATACATTTTTCATTTGATGTGGAGAAAAATCAATTATTTTAAGAGATCTGTTCTTCTGGCAGTTCATTTAAGTGAATTCTTACTACGTTAAATGATCATCAGTATTTTTTCTTTAAATATCAACTCCTGGAAAAGTACTGTAATGCAGGGGGAAAAAATGAAGTGTAATTTGCTGTCATGTAGATGGCATTGATTTTGCTCCCCTTTTAAAAGAGAGAGCCACTCAGATACAGCCATAATATTTTTTTAAAAATTTAGAGGAAATAAAAGTGATTGAGGTCTACTATGTTATTTAATCATTGGTCTGACTATATATGTTATATGCTAGAATTATGGAGCCAGGGTCTGATTAGCCAGATTTATACCAGTATAATTTGATTTAGCTCAGTGAAGTAAATCATGATTTACATCAGTGGGGGATCAGAACTGGATCTATAATAATAACTGTTATACATGTATATGTTGAAAATATATTCTTCACATGTGCAATATGTCGTCATAGAAAAGTTGAATCAGACTTTGTGCTGAATAAGAAAACATGTTTGTAGAGCTTTTTTGACAAGCATATGAGTAAAAGATTAATATGAGCTTTTATCTAAGATTCTGAATTTTATCTTCCAAAGCTGTAGAAAAGAAATGAAGATCTTCCCCTTATCTCCAAACCAACAGATTTTTTGAGGTCAGAGGCAGCTTCAAGTGGTTTGGTGATGTGTGTCTTAATGTTCGTGTGGAGGCAAGGGCCTGCAGCATGGAGAACAGAATTCTCAAAACATGCTTTTCAAACAGTCTTCACAAACGCAAAATTAGAAATGTAATTGCTAAAAATGACATGTTCAGCAGACACTGCAGTATGGCTTGCCTGCAAGTTGCACACCTTTATTTGGAATGTGTGAAGGAGTAAACTTTGTTCTTCTGACAGAAAGAAAATAATAATACTTAAGTCAGGTATAAAATTGACCAAGAGTTCTACTCTGCTAGCAAGGAGTGTCTTAAATTCTGTATTTAGAATGTTATAATGCTTGAAGTTAGTCTATTAGAATTGTTTTAAGCAATTTCTCAAACACTAAACTAGTTGAACTTTTTAAAATATAAGACACTTGCATACTGATACTCACAGATTTGTCATAGCTTCCAACCTTTACAGTACAGGAAAAATCACAGACTACTGGGAATTTTTCACAAACAATAACCGTCTCTTAAGACGAAAAATATTTTGTCAAAATTTGAGATTTATTTTTGAAAATCCAAAGAACTATGATATGGATATGCAGCAGACACTTTTGGAATTAGGTTTATAACATATTTACATTCTCATATTTTAGTGAGAGGCAAAGTAGGTGTTAAAAGAATCAACTTAGGCTTCCTCTGCATTGATTGGTTTTATCAAAATTATCACTACATACCGAAACACAGGTACTTCCCCAGTCAGATACATACCCAAACAAACAAACAAAAGAGGTGCCAAAGCAGATCAGTCAAATTAGAAGTAGCTCTCTCCAGAAATGTGACATTCTTTGCCTGCTGTTGAATGCATTAAAACATAGCCCGAAGTTCTTTACTACTTAAGAAAACTCAAAGCAATCGCTTTGCAGCAGATCTGTACAACTAGTCGTTCACTATCCGCTCAAACAAGAGGGAAACAGCACCTGTAAGTAATGGGCTTTGGAAAGTAATTTTTTTTTATCATGATAGTGGTGATCAACAAAACCAAATTTCACTGTCAGAATAAATGGTTACTAATTTGAGTCCCTCTTTGTGCAGCTCTTTAAAGTACTACTTTTCCAAATCTTGGTTACATAGGTGCTAGAGTGTAACTTTAAAAACTACCCTGACAAAGGGGTTGAGTGTAATCCTACAACCACAGGAACAGACTTGAAAACAAAATTGAGACTCAGGGTATGCATACACTGGGGCATGATCTAAAGTTGATGTTGATATGTCAACTTAATAAAGGAGAATGGCCACACCATATTCCATGCTCCGCCTTCTTGCATCCCCATTGCTAGCTGTTATTTCGACTTTAGAAGCGTTGTCTAGCAGTAGTTGTTCCACAGTGCAACAACTAGCCAGTTCCTCCACCCCCTGTCCTGGCTCCACACGGCTGCCCAGTTCCCCCACCCCCAGCTCCACGCTGCTTGCCATTTCTCCCAATCCCAGACTAGTCTGTGCCGCTGCCCGGTTCCCCCAAGCGTTTGCCGATGACATGGCCAATATGCAGCATATCAGGAAAGACAGAATTGCAAGCACAGGGAATTCTGGGATAGATCCCGGAGGCCATTAATATCACATTACACTGCTCTCTGTATAAACTGCTGTTAAACCTCATTAACAAAATCACACTAAACGCTACGCCTTTTGTGGCGGTCGATTTAAGTGTCAACTTGCAGCAGCAGTTAATTCGACTTTGCAGCTGTGTGTGTGTCGTACGTGGGCTGCAGAAGGTCGATGTAAGTAGCGTTATGTCAACCTAAGCGCTCAGTGCAGACCAGACCTCAGACTCTCATTTCCTCCTCTGCTTCCCACCACCCCCAACCAGCCAGGGACCAGGATAGATAACTTTATCACCTCTTTTGGGGTGCTGTATTCCCAGTTCCTCTGGTCAGCAAGCAGGGGAGGCAAAGACAGTGCTTCTTCCACTCTTTGCTCTTTCTGCCCTTTACCTCTCCACTTGTGGGGAATCTCAGGTGAGTTTCAAGAGCAGAGCTGAACACAGAAATGATGTGATGTGGGGGGTGATTGGACATTTACTTTCTCTTGCTCCCAAATGCAGCTGAGTAAGGGTTTCAATACTGGTAACCTGTTCTAATCTGGCTATTGGAAGTGGAATTTGCCACAGTGATCCATGACTTTGCCATATCAAAAAAGGAATACTGCTGTGCATGGGTAGGGAGGCGGGGCTTGTGTTTGACCACTTGGAAGCTTCAAGATGTGGCTTCCTGCTTCCGCAGCAGTATTTTGTTTTACTGAACACATTGTGCTCATACTCTAAAGATTGCAGTGGATTCCAGTTAGTTTCTAGGTCCGTTTCAAGGTGTTGGTTTGATCTATAAAGCTCTTTATGGATAGAATCTTAGATATTTTAGAAATCACCTGTCTCTTGTGTTTCGTCCAAAGAGTTCAGACTACCTGCGACTGTCTGAGTGAGGAGTCCTTAAATTTGTACATCTGTGTTTTCTTAAACCACAATTTTCAACCTTGATTCATCTATAGTCCCCTAAACATTTTTCAAATGGAAGTGTGGACTCCTTTGGAGATCTTAGATGTAGTCTGTGGACCCTAGTTTGAAAACTACTGTTCTTAATAGAGGACCTTTAGTTGTATAATGCATTTCCCATAATCCATCACTGCTAGTGTCTATTGCATCTCTGGGCGGCTGGATACTGTTAGGCTTTTTCTGCAAAGGGGTGTGATAGACAGGAAGGGTTCAGTTTTCTTGTCTTGTCTTGTGGTATGGAGAGTAATTTCTCACTGGGTTAATTTTGACTCTTTTTTGCCGGGTGAGGGGAGGGAAGTGGGCGGGGGGTGTTAGTGTTTGAACTGATTGCATGTGCACCTAAGAAGATGGTGAATGACTCACCGGGGGGACCTGGTATGTGTCACAATTGGGTAATGTCTCTCTGCATCATTTTAATGGTTTTTTTTAATTTACATTTTAAAATGTTGATAGTTTTTAAAAACATCTTCATTATCAGCTGAGTTGAATAATGACCTCAGCAGTGCTGAGTGATGCATGGTGCTGAGAATCCCAGATGGCTTTCTGTAGGCCTTGCTGACCTGTAGGCAGGAGTGAACTAAGGGTTCACATTTTAGAAGGCAACTGGACCGTCTCATGATGAATTCAAGGTTCTATAAAATGCTATTAGTGGACACAGAAGACACAGTGTGGATAGAAGAAAGTACTGAAAAACTAATTTTATTGTTTGTTGTTGTGGTTGTTGGATTTGGCAGGAAAAAGCTGTCCAAAAGCCTTATGAATATTGACATTACTGCCTGAGTTTTCATTAATGTAACTGTACAATTATTCTGCTAATCTGCAATATTCTTTTATGTGGCAATGTCTTTTTATGTATCACTTTTCTTTAGGGCATGTCGTCTTTCAACTTCACTTTGCAACAAGAGACTTTTTGTCATATCTACATCTATATTGATTCTTGAGGCATGTTCTGAGGTATATTCACCATTACTTTCATCAATAGTTTAGTATATTTGTATTTATTGATCTGCAGAGTCTGTGATTAGGAAAAAAAGAGGTAAAACTAAACTAAATATTCAGGTAAAGATTATTGTATAACTGTCAAACTTAAGTAGTGAAGAAAATGTATCTGTCTCATTTTTGTAGGAAAATGTGGAATGACTGCAGCAAAATTATACATTCTCTAGTTCTATAGTTTTTCTGTTCTTACAGACAACTTCAGTACCAGTCAATAGGTTCTCACTCAGGCAATTCCTCATTGACTTCTGGGTAATACAATCATCACAGTTACTCCAGACTAGGGCTGCAACACTATTCCAATTAAACAAACAAGGAGTTCCGAGGCATTTTTTAAAACTAACAAATGTATTTATTGCATGAGCTTTTGTGGGCATGAATCCACTTCTTCCTTACCACTTTTGCTAGTCGTGTGTGATGCTTTTGCTCCCTGAGCTCTGGGATTGGTTGTGCTAAGTGCTTCTGGAGAAGGCACAAAAAAGGATTCTTTTGGTATCTTTTGTGTATGCACCAGTGTTCATGGACCAGCCACAATTTGGCCTTTAGAATGAAGAGAAATGGTTTGTTGTCCAGATATGTTTATGCAGTGTGAGCCAGCCCTTTTAGTGGCATTTCTTCTTCATAGATTATGAAGTACAGTGCAATGCACTATCTTGCCTCTGTCATCTGTGTATTACGCATGACTGAAGCAAGGGAGCAATAATAAGATGGGGGTCTTTCTCCTGTTGATCACTTGTTCAGATTCAGCCTGGCTAATGTTGTTACCATCTAACAGCTAGAGCTGAGCAGGAAATGTTTTTCCCATCAAGTGAAAACTTTTTGAGATTTCAAAAACTTGTCCTTTCATTTGAACAAGACTTTGTTTTGATTCGGAGGCAGAGAGATCTACCTTAATCTATCTGGCTGGTGGCAAGAAGACTTGCCTGGGAAATGAAAAGGTACTTAACCCTGAATCTTTCACTTTCCATCTGGGTCTCCAGCCACAAGCTACGGGATATTATGGGGTCTGTCTCCCTCTCACTCACTCTCTCACCCTGATTTTGACCAGAAATGACATCCTGGGCCTGGTACTTCCCATGAAAAGTTTGTTTTGACAAATTGGCATTTTCAGGCAAAAAAGGTCAGCCAGCCAGGTCTACAAAAAGCAATTCAGTGCCCTTGACAAGTTGCTAACCTCAGTCTGCTTCCTGGCAGATGAGTATCCTTGTTATCAGAAGTCCTGTCACCAGCACTAAATAGCACCTGCAGACAGGCCATGGACTGAGTGGGCATGGAGAATACCCTTAGGCCAAAAAAAAGCCTCTCCAAGTTAGGGACGAGGCAGATGGACAGAACAGCTCGCACTGCCATTTCCCATCCTGTGTGGAAGTGGCCCAGGATTAGACAGGAAATGTCTAATCTTAAACTATCCATAAACATCTCAGTGTCAACCCAGTCTTCAGTTTTGACTATCACCAGGTAGAGAGAATGAAAAAATGACAAACCTGCCCAAGACATGCTGTGTCTTTTCAAAGGCACACGAGAGGGGTGTGTAATCATGCTAATAATTTTGATAAGAACTCCCCTCACTCTAGTGATGTATCTGCATGATGAAATTCATGTCGAAGTATCATTCCCTTTAGAGGTATGAAATTGGAGTAAAACCAGAATTTATTTTAAATGCTGCCAAATCCTGGATCTTTAGGCTTAAGCTAAAAAAGAAGTATTAATAAATGCAGCAAAACTTGTGCTATTCTTTGTTTATTCTGGCCAGCCCAGTAATGTCCAGGCCAACCTTTGCACAGCTATTTCGGCAGATTCTTAATGCCAGGCACATGGTAATTCAAGCCAAGAAGAGGGAGGCAGAGAGGTGGGGGTTATGGAAAGCTCAAGGTTATGCATTAAAACAAACTGACCTTGTCCCTGACTCCTAAGCTGCACACTAGATTGCCTACCCGCTGCTCAACCTCCATAGGACTTGCGGCTATTCTGCAAAGTGTCTGTCTGTGTTTATGTTTTTTGGGGATGCAGGATCAAGACACAAGAGCCATGTGCTCCAATATCTCTCTTCTGGTTGTGACTTGTAGGGAAAGGGTGTAGCTCATGTGCTTTCAGAGAAGTACCCTGTAAGTCAACACAGAACTACTCATTCAAACATTATACTATTGCTTCTGCTTGTAACATAGAATTCAATGTTAATGCAGGTGTGCTGCAGATACAGAAGGCCAGCTTCTCTGCAGGTGTAAATCATCGAGTGCAATCAATGTAGTGACACTGATTTATACCAGCTGAGATTCAGATCCAAAGGGTATATAACAATAGAGCCGGGAGTAAGTTACCTATTTTGCAAGGCTCATACAACTCAAGAGGTAGAGTGAGACAGAGCTATCATCAGTTATCATGGGTAATTTCTCAAGAGAGGGGCAAAATGATTTATTTCATCCTTTTTTCTGTGCTATTTGTATTAATACTACAAATAGTTTTAATAACAATTATCTGAATTCCGGACATCAAGTTGCCTGTACCCATTTTGACGCCGTTTTATATTTACATAATAGATACGTGTTTTATGTGGATGGTATCGTGTGCTGAATCGTTCTTCTTTTGTCTGTAAAATTTCAGCCCTATTTATATTATTTTATGCTTCAGATACTCTATTTTTTTTAAGTTACACCTGCAGATTATTATCTGTGTTTCATCAGCATAAATGCTTCAGGATCAGCACTTTTCTGTTCTCCCATGAAAAGTGATGAGGACTTGCAGTGGCTTAGGTCATATGATCTGTCTCAGCGCTGTCTTCTACGGACTCCAGAAGGGGGGAGAGAAAGTGAGTGCTATTTTGGCCACACTTTTTTGAATTCCCTGTGCAGATGCTCTGCATATTGCACAGCAGAATTAGTAACAGTAATCATTGTGGAATATTGAAAATGTCCCTGCCTGTAGCTGCCACTAGCACTGGACGATGACAAACTTGTTCCATCCATTTGACACCACAAAAAATCCACGTGTTGCAGAGCTGTATGGTGCTGAAGTGATTAATATCATGAGAATGAGCAAAACTTGGCTTCAATACCTGAGACTTTCCCTGTCTGACATGCAATACGGTTAGCAAGCTCTATGAGGTACAGTAGATCCCTACACCACAGCTCTGCTTTACACCTTGTACTCTGAGGAGAACTTGTCAAATACATTCCATTTTATACCAACTACATCTTTATGTACCCAGTTTAGAAACAGTCCATTTAAAATATGTGGTCTGCATATCTAAGCAGTCTTTCTAAAGTATCATTTGATGAATCCTAAACAGTATCATTGACTCAGACTCTCTGAAATAAATTTGCAAGCTTTTCTTTTACTTGAAACAGAACTTAGGTTCAGTAAAACTGGTGGTAACTCAGTAATACCCATATAAGCCTGTGGTTAGAGAATAATTAGACTTGCTAACAGAGTAATAGTGTAAGACTTGTTAGCTCAGTTGTTGGGTTTTGGGGATTTTGTTGGTTGGGGTATTTGGTTTTTTTTATAGTATTCATAAAATGATGGATGACTTACATTTTGGAAGATATATGGAAACAAAATACTTTTGCACAGGGATTTAACTGTGATTACTATATTATTTAACTCTTGGTTATATTTGTTTTCTATGCAACTGACCTAAAATAATGATACCTTTAAAAAGTAGCTTTCAAATATTTGTTTTCCTGATTAAACTTTAAAAAAAAGTTGGGAATAATCAGAAACACCTAGTGTCCAGGTGTTAAACAGTAGGATTTTTCTGAGCATGACTGATGGCTTTAACATCTGTACTCTAAATAATTATAAATACTATGGGGATGATTTGTTAGTTAAAAAGATGTAATGAAAAGGTATCACATATCTTTCTACTGCAAATATCAGTTTCACGACTTTGGTTTATAGAATTTAATATGGAATTAGAATGTGCACTCTACACCACTGCATTGAAAATGTTCAAGATTTTAAAAATTTCAATATATTTCTGAGTAAATCGTGGTATCTATGTGACCTGCAACTCATGAAGCAATAAGGGAGGAGGCTAGAACACTGTTAGAAGACTTTGTGAATCTGATCTACTTTGGCACAGGGGTATGATTTATAAACTCTGTAATCCCAGTAAGGCCAATAAGGTTGAATGGGTGAAATTAAGTAGGATTTGGTCCAGACATCTTAACACTCTTAGGCTATGTCCACATTGGCAAGTTAATTCAAATTAAGGAAGCTTAATTCGAACTAACTAAAGCCATGGCTACACTAGGCTTTAATTAGTTCAAATTAAGGGCTTCCTTAATTCGAACTAATAACTTCGAATAGGGTATTAGAAGTAAGGGTTAATTCAAACTAACTAGTTCAAATTAACCAATGTGGCCATGTTAATTCGAATTAATTTCTTTGTTCGAACTAACTGGCCCATTGAAATCAATGGAGATCGCTAATTCGAACTAAGCAAGTGCCATGAATGGCACTTGCTTAGTTCAAACTAATTTTTTCTAATTCAAACTAATTTTAGTAAGTGTAGACATAGCCATTGGCAGTTGCCATGTTGGAGACAAACAGGTGTCCTTTCCCTCTCTAAAGGCCAGATCCTAAGGTCCTTACTCAACGTGAAGACAGTGGAGTTTGCCTGAAGTAAAGACTGAGTAGAAACTGAATAAAGACCTGATGATTTGACCTTTTACCAGCAAAACTGTTCAGAGTTACAGATGTACTAATGAATCATGAATTCCCCAGCTCTGCAAGAGTATCATTTTCCTCCACTGTGAAGAACATTTAACTTCTGGTTAAAAACTGGTATTTTCTGCAGTGATCTGTCTGGGTGCAGTCTAAGGCTATGTCTACACTGGTAAGTTAGCTCGAATTAAGGAGGCTTAATTATAACTAACTAAAGCCATGGCTACACTAGGCTTTAGTTAGTTCAAATTAAGGGCTTCCTTAATTCGAATTAATAAGTTCGAATAGGGTATTTGAACTAAGGGGTTAATTCAAACTAACTAGTTCAAATTAACCACTGTGGCCATGTTAATTCGAACTAATTTCTTAGTTCGAATTAACCAGCCATTGAAATGAATGGGGATTGCTAATTCGAACTAAGCAAGTGCTTGCTTAGTTCGAACTAACATTCCAGTCTGGCCATGCTATTCGAACTAACTAAAATTAGTTCGAATTAGTTAGTTCGAACTAATTAATTCAAACTAATTTTAGCAAGTATAGATATAGTCTAGGATCGGGAGCTAACAAATACCCCACTTTCTTTGGGGGAGCTCCATCTGGAGGAATTTCTGAGAAGATGACCTGTGTCCCATCACCTAGGAGTCAGCCCTGCAAATGACATCAGTTCATCTCCTTGTCACCTAGTCCAAATTTTGATGTCACCATGTCTGACCAACACCTATGCCAACTCTTGTCTCAGTCGTAGTCCTTCGGCCTATCTGTATATTCACCCACTACAGCCTGATGGCAACACAACTCATTGGGATGGGATAGGACACTTTTGTCCAGGTCCCTTGACCAAGACTGAGAGGTAGGTATAGGTTCCAGAAATACTTTATCCTTCAGCTCCGCTCCTTATGTTATGGGGGTCTTTCCTTCAAGAACATTTGCATAAAAATAGTCAGACAACAGGAACATTAACCAACATGAAGATTTATTAACACAGAGAGAAAATGGAAAAAAAGGAACAGAAATTTGCTTAACATCTTTAGATTTGAACTTTTCAAAAGCTACACTAAATGAAATTAAATAAAGCATCCTCAGTTTAGTTACAGAGAAAAAGAAAAGTGGGTTAATATTCTTTACATGAAAGCAATTCTCTCATCCTTTGGTCATACTGTCACCATTGCTTGCTGACTGACAGCAGCTCTTTGCTTCATTCAGAGATTTCTTTTATCAAGACCACTTGGCTGGGTCAGCTTGTGCCGATATAGGACAGCCATTCCTATTCTCCAGACCAGTTCTCTCCAGTTAATTACACATACAACAGCAGTGTTGCAAATTCTTGCAATTTTATTGCACATCTCATGATCTGTGGTATTTTTCTTAAAGTTCCAGATCCTGGATTCATTTGTGAGCATAAGAATCTCAGATTTTATATTGCTGTTTTAGAAAAAAAACAAGTTTCTAGCCATCTGGGTTATTGGCAGAATGCTGAAGACCTGAACCCCCTTTTGGATGTAAAGTTAGCAACTGTGGTCCATAGTTCTTTTTTCCCATATGTAACTGACCAACAGATTTACTCTTCCTTCTGAATGTAGACTTTACCATAGTCATCCAAGACTTTGACATCTTTGGATGGGGTTAATGTAGTTAACTGTGATTGATGAGCATCTGAAAATGTGACTGATACAGAACTTGTCTGTTCATCTTCTGAAGGGGTTAGGTCACCATGGGCACTGAACACCTGCATTCCATATACTGGACTAGCTATCCCTTAGATGGTATAATTTAAGCTGCTTGTGAGTATCTTTAAAGATGTTGGCCTGGGACCAAGTTATTTAGAGAATCGATCCCTGGTCTTATGCTATATCATGACAATTAAGAAAAGCTGGGGCATTATTGCTGTCAATTTCTGAATTTCATTTATCTCTGGCAAGTGATAGAGGATTCTTATTTTGGGATCCCCATCTTAAGCACTCATTTCCAAGAACTCTTTGCCAGAATCTGAGTACCAGATCATTTCATGAGCCTTTTTTGCTCAGTTAGTCTTTTTAAGAGTTTGTCTAGACTTTATCTAGGGTAAAATGTAAACATTTGTAACCTGAAATAAATATTGGGGGATTGTTCACACCAGCCTTTACAAATGTGTTAACTGCCTAGAGTTAATTGACAATAAGTTAACTCTAGGTAAAAATGTCCAGCATAGATATACGCTAAGTGGACACTGAGGATGGGACTTCCAAAGGTGCCTACGGTTGGCCCAACTCTTCTTTCACTGAACTTGCTTTTACAAAGGAAGGCAGTATCATTATCATTTGCAGCTGGGAAACTGAGGCAGGGACCAAGGCAGCTTTTGGGGGTAGGTGAAGCAGGTGCATGCCTACGGCCCCAAGCAGTAAGAGGCCCTGTTGCCTGCTTCATCTACTCCAAAAGCCGCATCTGCCTTAGTAAGCAGCAGGAGGAGGAGTTGGGGCCACAATGGGGGCCGGGGCCATGGGGGGGGGGCGGGACCAGTGGTTTGGAGCTGGGGCTGCAGAGGGCGGGGCTGGCAGCAGGGAGCCAGGGCTGCGGAAGGGGGGCTGGGGCTGTGGGGGACGCCAACAGTGGGGAGCTGGGGCTGCAGAGGGGATCCTATAGAGGGCCCCACAATGGGCCTTTACCTAGGGCTCCCAATTGCCAAAGGCCACCTCTCGGCAAGGGGAGATTAAATTACTTGCCGCAGGTCATCCAGCAGGCTAGTAGCGGAGCCAGAAATAGCACTTGGGTTTCTTGAGGCCTAGTTCAGTGCTCTATCCAGTAGGCCAAAATTGAATGCTTTTGTAAACCTGACCCCGGATTTTTCCCCATGTAGCTGGCTGTTTTAGAGAGGGAAATAAGATGGTGATCCTGTTGTGTCAACATTTCTTGATCTTAGAAAATATTTTTTAATGTTTTATGGAAAAAAAAACCTAGCTATAATTCTGACAGATGCTAAGTACATCGAATAGTGAAAATGTTTTTAGACTAACTTTTACCTGCTTAAGCTGTTGGGTACCATTCTTAAACGGACATTCTCAGGTTAACATTCAATGTGGAGATTATTACAATTGAGAGAATATTTAAGAGTCAGAATTTGAATGGAGCTCCCACTCAGCCTCCTTTTTTTTTAGTACTCACAGTTTTGGTACTGAGAAATGTATCTCAGTTGGACAACAAAGTTCCTAATCTCTATTTGACATCAACTGTGCTTACAATTATTTATACCCATACACAGAAGATACCAAGAATGAAGCTAGGTTTTAAAAATATGGACCATAAACCTATTTTGATTTTCACCATTTGTTTTCCTTTTTGCATTTGCCTCATCTTGGATGACGAAATAAACTAGTCCCTTTTGTAGACTTAAATAAACTAATCCCATGAACTAGAACAGTACTTCTGTATTTAATTTTTTGAAAATTTATACTGACTTGAAGTGTAAAATCATTTCTACTAAAACTAGGTTTTATAAAACCTTTTTTTAAAAAAAAAAAAGTGTATAAGTAAACTACCTAATTCTGTCACCTTAATCTCCTTTCTCTTTGTTCTTTTTAAACAACTGGTTTAAGCCATGGGTGTAGATTAGACACAAGGGACAACCCATGCTGTTTTAAATCATTGGTGAGAATATGAGATGTACTCTGTCTTTGAAAATACAGAGAACTTTACCTCAGAAGTATATGCCTTGGGTTTGCCCACATTTGTGAGAATGTTAATACTGTGTTGTGGGAATAGTGCTGTGCTCCCTGTTATCATGCAAGCAATTGCTAACTGTAGACCTCTGACTTTGTAATTTGTTCTTTATGGACTAGCCTGCAGCCAATAAGCAAAATCAATAGTCTTTGCTGAAAAGTAAGCAAGTGCCAGTGTGTTATGTGACAGGTGAAGATACATGTGCTTACCAGGGGTCAGAGGGCCACATCAAATTTCTCTCTGACTTCTTTTCAAAAAGCTAAATCCATTTAGGGAGCATTCGTCATTGGAAAATGTTGCAGTGGGGAATTAGGCAGGCTCCTACTCTTCTTTTCTCATTTAACGATGTTTGTTTTCAACAGCCTGTTCAATAATGTCACTGAGAAGAAATTATGTGAGAAGAATAAAGTGCTTATAGTCCATTTATTTATTCATTCATTTCTGTAGAATAACACTAGCTGTTGCATTCTCATGTTTATTAATACTATTGTGGTAGTCGAAACATTTGTTTGTTCTCGTCTCCCTTTGAAAAAAATAAGGTGGGACTCATGGCGCTATGGAACTGATTACCTCCAGTTTAAGTCTGAGATGAAGGTTGTACAGGATTGATGGGAGTTATATATTTCTATAAGCTTCCATTTTCTGCATTTGAATAGCATGTAAATATATTCCATAATTTCTGTACTACTGAGAGATTGGGAAGCTTTTTGTTTTTCAAATTGGAATGATAGGACTTGAGGCATTTCAGAAAAAGGCTAAAGCAGATTTAGATGGACTCAGCTGAAATGGGCTTTTCATCTTGGAGATTTTGCCTCCACAATTCCCTTCCACCCGCCCCCAAACTCCCAACCCAGTCAATTATTCAAAGTATTTGAATGTTCAAGTTATTAGGGAAACAGAAACCAATCGAAAAGTCTTCCCTCGCTATATGATGTTAAACTGTAAATAACTACACTTGCAGGTATTTTTAATATTAAATTCTGAAGAGAGGTGGCAGAACCCAGAAAAACAACAGAAAACAGGTAAACCTAGGTTCCTATGTCCTATTTTCAAATATGGCTTAGGTATTATCTAGTCCAAATCCTTCTGATTTTTTTTTAATGAGTGTTAGGTGCCTATCCACCTCAGTAACTTTTTTGAAAATCACTTAGGTACTTTTGAAAATGTTTTCCCTCGTCTAATGAAAATGAAAGACGCCTAGTACTTTAATCTGACTATTAGAGACCACACTAGCTCCATTTGACAGCCTGGCTTGTTGCCATTATACAACCATATCTACCTGCATGCATCTGGTCAAGAAAAGCTGACAGTTGTCATGCAGGTGTGATCAGATTAGAGGTTCCCTATGTGGAAGCAGAATTTAAAAAAACAAAACAGAATAAAAACCCCCAACACAATTAGATTGCTGTTTTAAAGATCTAAACTGAAGTTGTGCCATGTTTCAGTCTAATACATAATATAACCAACTCTAATTTTTCTTTCCAGAATTTGTTTTCTATATACAAATATTTTTTTTCTCCTCCTGAGTACTAAAAGGATTAGAATTAATATTTTCTCTCAGATGAGCACTACCTTTGAAGATGCTAAATTACTGTATGCAGGGTTTCCAGCAGCCTGTGGTTGATGCCTTTGAAACTGGGTGCTGCTATTCTGTGTGCCCACACCAGGCTCTGGGATTTTACAAGTTGCTTTTGAAACTGTGTGTCATCCAGTCAGTAGCTATCTTGCGACAGTATTGAGAAGAAATAAGAAAAACTTCCAAGGTAACTTATGCAGTTCCTCTAAGATGCTAAAATCAAGAGGCCAAAAAAGAGCCCATTTTCAGCTGTGTTATTTAAAAACAAAAACAAAACACTGTTGGCTTCTTTAGTCTGTAGGCTACAAACATTACAATAAGGTTGGAGTTTCAGTTGTCAAGAGTTTTGGATTATGGAAACTATCTTTGCCATTGAATCCTCGGAATAAGTCTCTCCCATTTTCTATTCCCTTTGTGTATTATTTGATAAGGGCAAAGCCTTTGGATAAATGGAACAGTATTATTCTTAATGGATGTCAGTCCCATTTTGGAGATATGAGGATCTGGATTCAGATTTCACAGATGGCTGTCCCTCAACAAGTGAGTCCATGTGGCAAACTACAGAGAAAATCGGAGTTAATAATCTCTCCACCCATTGTTTATATAAAAAATAAATAAATCAAGATTTATTGACAATCCAAGGAAAAAACAAAACCAAACAACTAGAACAGCACAAAGACAAGACAAGATAATGTCATCAGATCTTTTCTGTGCTCCTAGTTACACAGGGTGCATCTACACTTGTGAATTAAGTCAACTTAAGCCTGTTTAAGTTGACTTAATTTACTCTGCGTCTACACCACACTTTCCTTAAGTCGACTTATACAGCTGCTTAAGTCGACTTAAGGAAAAATTAAATCAACTTTATAAAACCTAGTTTTAAGTCGACTTTAAAAGTCGACTTAGCCAGTGTGGACATGGAGTAGCCCTAAGTCGACTTTAAGTCGACTTAGGGAGCTCCAGGGCTTCCCCATTTCCCTCCCTGCCAGGGTGGCTGGCACAGCCACAGCCTGGCGTGCCCCCTCCCCCACAGGGCAGGGCAGAGCCCTGCCCACCCTGCCCCTCTGCCCTGCCAGGGTCCCTGTCAGGCTTAGCCCCCGTACAATGGGGCAAATGCTGAGCCCCCTGGCACTTGACAAGGGGTGCCCCCCCTGCCACCATGGACCTGTCCCAGGTCCACCTAGCCCCTAGAAGTCGACCTAGGCGTCCAGTGTGGATGCTCTAGGTTGATTTGGCAGGGTCCCCTCTAAGTCAACTTAAATTTTGAGTGGGGACATGCTAAGTTGACTTAAATTCACAAGTGTAGACATAGCCACAGTGCCTTAGGACCTTACACTGCTGATATAGCCTCATTGCTAACAAACACAGACCAAGCCAAAGAATCTCAACCCCTTTCACAAATGGCTGTTGGACTCAGAGGAAGAAGAATGTGTATTTTGGGCCTTTCCTGACCACTCCCCTCATTATAGCGCCCCATCTCGATGCTGTTATAGCATCATAACCTCAGATCCATACACCCTTGAAATTTCCCCAATGTTTGACCAGACTCAGTCCCCTGAACCCATCTCTAAATATTACGATACAGTGCCAAGTCTGTGAAGTTTCTGAGTTACCATTCAGCTGAAATTCAATTCAGTGTTAGGCTGGGAGAAGTCTACTTTGAGTAAAAATCTTTCTTTTAATGTTGATAGAATCCTATCAGTTTTTATCTTGGTTTTCTTTTGTTTCATAAATTGTGATTGCCTCATCAAAAGAAATTACCAGCAAAATCACTGTTCCTCTTCTTATCTTGCTACCAGCACATAACACATACTATTTAAAAGAAATCCTATCATGTTTTATGACTGGCAGTGCTATCCATTTGGTATAACACGTTGAGAGAGAGAGACATAGATAGCAGTTTGGAAGATACAAGTAATACAAGCTATAATAATTAAAACAATCAGCAGAAGTTGAAGGTGGCAACGTTCGCCACTGTTTGGCTTTGTTGGGATTTTAACCGAGTTGCTTGAACTTTGTAATTTAAAAGCAAGCAAAAGTTGAATTTACAACTCACTGCAATTTTTCTTTTTTTTTTTTCCTCACTATCCTGCTGCCTAACATGCCAACATGCTAGCAAGACAGCATACTAGTTACATGGGAAGGATAAATGCTTAGAGATGATACGCAAAATATGTGCCTCCTACTTTAGGCTCTGATCCCACTATGAAATCCAACAGAGATGCACCCTGCATCCCTGCAGAACCACACTAGAAGTAGCTGGAGGTTCATGTGGGTACAGAAACTTGCTTACATATAGAACTGGAAAACGGAGTCCTTTACTTAAATCTTCCTGTTTGGTTTTCCAGATAGACTCCTCCCTTGTGTCCCTCTGATGTTATTTTACAACCATGCACCAACCTAAGCCTGCTTACTTCTGTATAACATAACCAATTATATATGTTCCCTCTGAATTTGACTTGATCTCTCAATACAAAGTTTAAAACTGAATGAAATCTTGATTTGCTCTCCCTAAATATATAGACTTATAAATATGTAGCCCTTTGGATTTTGCTGCTGAAACTAGTTATGTTCTACATCTGTATTATTAAATCTATCATAGAATAAGAAACTCAAGTTCTAAAATGAATTTTGTAGGGTTTTCATGCTTGAGGAACAGGAAAAAAAAAGTAGCATGGGGCTGATTCTGATCTCAGTCATTCAGATGTGGGTTAGCTTCTATGAATTTGTTTGACTTACTCCTGATTCATTGGCCTGATCCAAAACCCGGTGAAGTCAATGGAAAGATTCCTGTTGACATCAATAGACTTTGGATCAAACCCTAATAGAGATATGAGCAAGGGCAGAATTATAATAATAATTTTAAAATACATGTATAATCAGTTCTGACACATTTTGTTAAAACCCTTTTTCTTCCCATAGCAGCTCATAAACATAGCTAGCTGTTGATTCATAACAAGTACTTCATTCAGTTAGTTTTGCCTTTTTCTGTTTTTGAATTGTCTATGAGCAGACTGAAATATTCTAAATATATTCACTGTTTGAAATTGTTCAAAGAGTGAGTTCTGCAGTACAAATGATTTTTGCACCATGATCCTGCAAAGACTTACAGATACATTTAACCATAATGGAACTACCTTTAGTGCATATAGTTAAGTTTATGCGCAAGTCTTTGCAGGACTAGGTCATAATCTGTAGTTTTTCTCAAGCAATTCATTCACAATTCAAGCCGTTTTGCCTGGACACATAGGTCACATGATAGTTTTCTTTTCCCTGATTGGATGAACATAATTTAGAATCAGGTTTATTAGGTAAACACTTGACTACTCATTAAAAGTCAATTATCCATGAATAATCTATACAATTTGTTTAAAATTCACTATTTTGTTCAACTTTCCTACCAATAAATTTGTTTGCCAGAATATTTATGGAAAACAAACAAAAAAGGGATGTCAATACAGCTGAAGAGAATTTTTAAAAAAACCCAAATATTCATTGAAAAAAGTTGCAATATTACTCTTTGTGCATATTTTTTTATTTCAAGAAGAAATTGGATCAGTTACTACTCTAAATTGGATTGGAACTACCTTAAAATGGGATAGCAAATAAAAAATACATAAGATATATTTTACCTTGCTCAAGTAGCTTTCAATAGGAAAAAATATTATAATAAGTCACAGTGAAGGGGGAATTCTTAAGAAGCACGTTGATTGACCAGTCCTTTGGAGAAAGTTTGAGATCAAAGCGCCAGGCAGTCTTGTGCCTGTTTTCTGACTGAGAGCTCTCTACAGCACAGCGGGATAATGTTCTCTTCATTTTGAATCTCTAACCTCTCTGAATAAAAGGTATCGGTGTTACTTAGCTGCAATGCAAATAAATATTCATAACAATGGTGCATGCATAGCTAATTGAACAGTTTTTGTTAATATTATACTAGATATTCATGGACATGTGCTTTTTTCTATAATGAAAATACTGCCTTAGGCTAGCTTTGTTTTTCGTGTCAAGAGCAATTTATATGCTTTCATTTAAATGAATATAAACTCCTATTCTCATGACAAAATAACTCACCATTAATTTGGGTAAAGATTTTCTTTATTCCTACTGTGATATATTTTTTTGGGAGCGGGGGTTGAGAAAAAAAGAAATCCCTAAACATATCTTGATTTTTTTTTTCAGGCATTATGTCTAATTTCAGAACATATAATGTGAATAAATGGTGATTCCTGTGATTGTTTGAAGCATATATATTGTGTTTGTTCACAGAAGATATTTTGTTTAAAATTAATTTGGAAAGAAGTAATTAAAAATACAGTATTTCCCATGATGTTGGTAGGGTGATTTGGCTTGTTGGTTTATTGTTTAATCATCTTACCCTTTAAAAAAAAAAAGAATTCTCCCTTCTGCTCCCTTTCTGAACTTATTGCTCTCTGATAGCTTCGTTCCTTCTCTAAGAGTGGCTGAGATTCTGATCCTGAAGAGCTTTTTCAAAAGGGTTAGGACCTTGAATATCAAAGAGTAAGATAAAGAAAGAATTTACATGTAGAACTGAAAAATTAATATAACAGGAGATGCTTTCTTACAATCGGAATCTTCCTGGCTGCTTGAGTAAAGTTTTCTTTTCTATAGCAGATAATAAAGCATATAGCTTTACTTTCATGAAACTTTATTTTCTCTTCTTTTATTGACTGTTTAAAAAAGTCTCTAACTTACATTTCAGTGATGTTATTCCAAAGTAACAAATGATGCTAAACATTGAATTAACTACTCAATTAATTCAATTTGGACAGCAAATTAAGGTTGTCTAATAAATGGAATATATTTCTTTCTATCACAACATAATCTAGCACATTACAAAGGCTTTTCTCTACAGTTCAGTTTTTTTAAATGAGTAAACAATAAGTTCAATAGAACTCAGTACATGGCACAAATAACAAGATGATCCATTGAGAATTTAGTGCATTTTCCTAATTAGTAAGTAACCAGAGAAAACAAGTGTGCATTTAATAAATCAAGATAACACGGTGCTTAGCTTGTTCTCACCTTTATGGTCTATTTTTGTTCTTTCTTTATCCCTCTTCTTTTGTCAGTGACCTAGAATCAGGGTATTCTCTCTACATAACTTGTCCTGGAGCATAGGGGGTCACAAACAACATTCAGGCAATCCCCTCTTTAAGGAATCTCAGCCAAAACACCAATTTACTGTTCCCAGGGAGCAGCTCTGCCTCAAGAATTGACTCTAGAAAGCACAAGACAGAGCAAACTAAACTCTTTTGTTTGTAACAGCTTCACCCAAGATCCTACCTCAAAAAACAAATAAGAATTTTAGATTGCTCTTTGTTGGCATGCCAAGAAAGAACTTGCAAGACTATTTGTGATGGTGCCATCTGGTGACTCCTGTCATTGGGTGAAAATTTAAAAAGTGTTCCATTTTCTCCTACTTCTGCTCCCACTGAGGTCAATGAGAGTTGATTTCAATGGAAGTTAGAGTTTGGTCAGTGCTGAGCACTTTTGAAAATCTGTGTGCAGGTGTGTAATTCATGCTCACCCATTTTCTTCTCTTTCTTTATCTATTGTATCCACTTCCTATATTTTCTGTTAGTGCCCAATATTATAACCATTTAACTCATGTGACCTAGATGTAGTCAATACTAGTGCTCGGTGAACTTTTACAGACTAATAGTTTATTCAGTAATAAATGCAGCTTCAGATTGAACTCTTCATGAATATGTGTTAAATTCATCAAATAGTTTCAACTGAACCAAAAAAAAAAAAAAAATTGAAATGTTTCCGTAATGTTGAAATTTGTCACTTTGACCTGAAAAAATTTATTTATGCTATCAGGCATTTTGACAAAAGCAAGCAAAAGAGTCACAAAATGGCAAGAAGGGAGAGGCAGTCAGGAACTTTAGTCTAAACTTTAGTTCAGGGATTAAGGTATTATCTTAAAATAGAGATACCCAAATTCAAATCCTTTTTCTGTATTAGGCAGAAGAAGGACTCAAACCCATGTCTTGCACATCCCAAGGATAATCTGGTTTGGGGCTTTCTCAGTCTTTCCTTTTGAAACTGTTCCACTTTTTATGGATAATTAACTAGTCATGAGGACAGGGAATTGAATGTGAATCTCCCAAAACTTATGTGAGTGCTCTAACTCCCAGACTATACAATCATTCTCACTCTCTTTCCCGTGTCCAATGACTATTCATTTTCATTAATAGTGGCAACTCATAATCATTCATGATGCCGATGAATTATCATTTGGCCATGGAAAGACAGTTTTATATAAAAGTAAGGAAGCCATAGGCTGGTCTATAGCTATTATTTAGGTCAATTTAGCTACATTGCTCAGGGATGTGAAAAATTATCAGAGAAACATACATTAGCCAACCTAAATCCCAGTGTAGATGCTGCTAGGTTGACAGAAAAATTCTTTCTTCAATCTACCTCCCACTACTTGAGGGGGTGGATTTACTATGGTGATGAAAAAGCTTTCTGTTCCAGTAGCAAAGTCTGTACAACAGTGGCATAGCGCTTGTAGTGCATAACCTGCAACATAAGACCTAAAGGGTGCGTCTACACTTGTAAATTAAGTTGATTTAAGCTTGCTTAAGTCGACTTAATTTACTCTGCATCTACACTACACTTTCCTTAAGACAACTTAAGCAAAATTGTCGACTTTGTTAAACCTCGTTTAAAGTCGACTTAAGCCAGTGTAGACGTGGAGTAGCCCTAAGTCGACTCTCAGTCGATTTAGGGCTCTCCAGTACTCCCCCACTGCCCTCCTTGTCAAGGGGGGTGGCACAGGGAGAGCCTGGCATGCTCCCCCCCACAGGGCAGGTCAGAGCCTTGCCCACCCTGCCCCTATGCCCTGCCAGGGTCCCTGTCCCCCTTTGCCCCATTGTACCCAGGTACAATGGGGCAAAGGCTGAGCCCCCTAGCACTTGGCAAGGGGTGCCCCTCCTGCCACCGTGGACCTGTCCAAGGTCCCCCTAGCCCCTACAACCTAGGCGTCCAGTGTGGACGCTCTAGGTTGACTTTGTAGGGTTCCCCCTTAGTCGACTTAAAATTTAAGTGTGGACATGCTAAGTCAAGTTAAATTCACAAGTGTAGACATAGCCAAATACACCACTCCACTATGTACTGAGAAGTGTGACAAGGACTCTGAATATTTTGGACTCTTTAATCCAGGTATCAGGACCTGTCCATAGCTCTACAATTTAAGAAGGGGTTTTGGTTTGTCATATATAAAATATGTGGACATGTTTTTATGCACTAGTTTACAGTGAAATAAAGAGCATATCACTACTACATCCTTGTAAAATGTAGCAAAATCTTATCTCCTTGCCCAAATTGTACATGCATAGGCCAGCTAAATAATATTTCAAGTGGGTATTATGGTTGTGATGTTTTTACTTAATTTCTCATGCAAGCAAAGCTTGAGAAATCTTTACATGTAAATATTTCTAACGCAAATTTTTTTTAATGTAAACCAGTAGTAGTATAGGAAGAGCAGCAGGGTATCTAAAACCGTTCTCTGTGTTTTATGTGCTTTCCTGAATCAGGGTGTAGAATGGATTACCAAATCAAATAATGTACATTGCCAGGTATGTTACTAACAAACATAGCATTGTCACTCATAACTTTATATACATTTTAACAACTGAATGACATGTTCTTGTCCTTGGCCCCTCTCCCACTTCCAATCAACCATACCAAATAGAAGCAGACATGAAATTGGGTAAAGTTCTTGATAGTGTGTTCAATATAAAGAAAATCAGTCCATGTTATGTGCCTCTTAACATCACCAAAGAGACTAAGAACTTGAGTTCCAGTGGGGTAGCGGTGTTAGTCTAGTTCATCAAAACAAACAAGGAGTCTGGTAGCACTTTTAAAGGCTAACAAATGTATTTGTTTGTTTATTTAGTTTAGTTTAATTATTTAATTTCATTTATTTAAATTTATTTAAGAACTTAAGAACCCTATGTACTATCTATGCAATATCAGTTTCAGATACACACACATGTACATGAGCATTCCATTCTTAAGGACCATGGGCATCATTAGACTCAAAACTCCTCAGGCAAGGACCTTGAACCAGATTTTCAAAGGTATTTAGGCTCCTAACATTATAGCTAGGTACACAGTGAGGTTTTCAAAAATGCCTAAGCAGTGTGGGCTGTTAACTCCCATCAAAATCAGTAGGGGCTAGGAACTTAATCTGCTTTGAAAATCCCACTAGGTACCTATCTGCATCTTTAAATGCCTAACTACCTTTGAAAATCTGGCCCCTTATCTTAATGCTCGTTTATAATGCTGCTTGGTCCTTTAGGCATATGGAGTGGTGACTCTAACTTAGCAAAGCAAAAGTGTTCGTACACTGGAAAATTAGATACATAATTAGATTAGATTGATGGCCAAAGTAAAGGCTATACCAAGGATTTACAAAGCAGTAGGAGTAATTTGACAACTGCTATGTACAATCCTCACCAGCTCTTTTTGTTTGGTTTTTGATTTGTTTTATTTTTGCTAGTTAGTCCCCCGCCCTCTTCATGAAAAATTACACTTAATTTTTAGCAAAGTAAATGCTCAAAACTTTGTTTTTCCATTGTTTGTTGCTTCCACCCTTTGAAGAGATTAATAGCCCTAAATCCAATTCATCACCTCTGAATGCATTAAAGTGCTGTACCATCACACCATTTAATGGTGTCTTTTATATTCACAATAAGACATTCATAATGAGAGACTTAAACTTTCATGTTTCTTAATTAAAGAGATTTTCTAAACTAGTTGTAACCTGCATTTGGCCTTATGATACCTCCTGGAATAACAATGATCTGCCAGTTAATATGTAAGGGCTCACGACTGATTGTTGCTCCTCTTCTTCTGCATATTAAGTAGCATTTATTAATTAATATTCAGCTTGCTTGCCTCTTGCACACAGGACATCATCTTTGCACTGGGTTCCCAGTAGGCAAAAGAATAATTGTAGTTTCAATGAAAAGCCTTTGAGTGGGGTGGTGAGATTACAACCATGAAAAAGTGTGCACAGGCTATAAAATTTTAGGAGGCTTTTTTTTAACAATAAAAATGTGCTCATAAATGGTTTGAGTTGGTTTAGAACATCATCCCACATTGTATCCCAAATGTTTATTACTCTTGTGGCTGTGTCTTCCTTCTGTTGCTCTCTAGGGGTGCGTCTACACTTACAAATTAAATCGACTTAAGCTTGCTTAAATCAACTTAATTTAATCTGCATCTACACTACATTTTCCTTAAATCAACTTAAGGAAAATTAAAGTCAACTTTATAAAATCTAGTATAAAGTCAACTTTACTGGCTAAATCGACTTTATTAAGTCGACTTAGCTATTGTAAACGCAGATTAGCCCTAAATCGACTTTAAGTCGACTTAAAGGGCTCCAAGGTTCCTCCACTGGTCTCACTGCCAGGGTGGCTGGCACAGCCAGAGCCTGGTGTGCCTCCCCCCACAGGGCAGGACAGAGCCCTGCCCACCCTGCTCCTATGCCCTGCCAGTGTCCTTCTCAGTCCCATTGTACCCAGATACAATGGACAAATGCTGAGCCCTCTGGCACTTGGCAAGGGGTGCCCCCCCTGCCACCGTGGACAAGTCCTAGGTCCACCTGGCCCCTAGAAGTCGACTTAGGTGTCTAGTGTGGATGCTCTAAGTTGATTTGGCAGGGTCTCCTTTAAATTGACTTGATTTTTTAGTATAGACATGCTAAGTCGACTTATTTTGACAAGTGTAGACATAGCCTAGGGGATTAACTACATGGTCTCTGGAACACCTACAGATATTTATACACACATGTATTCACACCTCCAGATATTGCAGTGCAAGTATATGTCCATTCTCATTTCAGATTATCGTATTTTAATACAGTTTAATTTAAATTGATTTATGTTGAAATAGGGCACTGTTAATCTGAAATCAGTGTGTTCACATACAGAGTTGCACTGCCATAACTAAAGGTATGAATTACAACTGACTTGGTTATCAGAAAACCAGTTTGTGTAGACAAGCTCTAAATGCCCAATTCAGCAAAGCACTTAGGTTGGTGCTTAAGTCCATATAATTTCAATTGGATTTAAGCATGATCTAAAAATTAAACGTGTTTAACTGTTTTCCTGAATTGGAGCCAAAGCTATTTCTTGAAGAGGCAAAGAATTTTGTACAATTGTGTTTACAATTTTCAAATATTTGCTTTCATAAAAAGAGCTTTCCAGTGACACAGACTGATTATTTAATTCTAATAATCCCTGAAAAGTTGAAACTAGATACCATAGTTCATTCTGATGATGGGGTCTGTGTAATGTTCATTGTCCTTTTCATGTACTAGGCAAAAAGCCTAGATTTTTTTTTTAAGTCACTGAAACTGCAAAACTTGCTGCAATCCTTGACTTGATGTACATTAATAGACCTGACAACAGAGTCTTGTGGCACTTTTAAAGACTAACAGATTTATTAATCGCATGAGCTTTCGTGGGAGAAAATCCCACTTCGTCAGACGCTTTGAAGATAGGAAAGTTACAGAGTGGGAGGAAATTAAATGCAGGGGAGTGTATGACATAGCATCAGGTCAGGCTGTAACATCAAGTGAATTGACCTCCTCCCCCCTCCTCTATGTGCTGTTCCCCAGTGTTTTGAATCCTAACACCTACTTTGATTTGCTGTTACAGCCTGACCTGATGCTATGTCATACACTCCCCTGCATTTAATTTCCTCCCACTCTGTAACTTTCCTATCTTCAAAGCATCTGACGAAGTGGGATTTTCTCCCACGAAAGCTCATGCGATTAATAAATCTGTTAGTCTTTAAAAGTGCCACAAGACTCTGTTGTCTTTCTACAATAGACTAACACAGCTACCCCTTTGGAATTAATAGACCTAATGAAGTTACACCATTAAATCAGTATTGGAAGTAAATGACACAGATGGCTATCACAGAGATGGGTCCACAAAAATAAACAAGCTTTCAGACCCTAGATCCAAACATCCCCCAACTTTTTGGGGAATTGCATCCAGATCCACATTTTGCAGCTTGGACCTCTTGCTACTATATAATAAAAATAAGGACCTCTGTGATTTAAATGTTTTGGTTTTGTATGTAGTCACACATCAGTCGGGTCTCTTTGGCCATTACTGCTAAGTTCTCTTGTTTTTATGTTAGCTCTCTATTGTAGTGTAGTGGTTGGTTTGGGGTTGTTTTTTTTTGTTTGTTTTGGGTTTTTTTGGGTGTTTTTGTTTTGTTTTGTTTTGTTTTGTTTTAAAGTCTCCTTCTGGGATATGTCACTTGAAGCTTGTGTTTGTCATGCTTATGGTGCAGGGGAAAACACACACTAAATTCAGTCTTTAAATTAAGCTGTAACCAAGCTTGTATATTCATTAGAGGAGAAAAATTCTCTTCTGAGAAGTTCAAATTGTTTATTGATTTTCATTTCTGTGTTCAAGTGAAGCTTGAGTAAGTCTGTCTCACTGCAGTCCCTCTGGGGCAGCACCACCACCAAGTGCATCACATTTCAACCCAAGTGAGCAGACACCAACAAAAATCTGAGAATTCCGTTAAAACGATATTAATAAATAGTTAGAAGGTGAGAGTTCCAGTTCAGTAACATTGATTCTTTTGCAAGGGGAATAACAAATCTTGAATTGCACTCTAGAAATGACAATATTTGTGAAAAGCCTGAAATGGAATCAGGTGAGTGGAAAGGGCAATTAGTAGGATGATCTCGGGGGAAACTGGCACGCTTTTTGTAAATTTTGTAATGTCATAAAAATGATCTAAGGCTTCAGGGCTCTTATCTTATCATTGTATAAGTTTGTCAACAAGGAAAAATAACACACAGAGCGAGCTGCTGACTGGCATCTTTTTACCCTTTTCCTTTTTAAGAACATACTGCAACAAACCATCATAAGCTTATGTAAATAAATAATTTCTGTACCTTAAAGAGAAACCTGAAGTCAGCCTTGAAAGTGAACTAAAGCTTAGCTTGCATTTCTATGTCTTTTTACTGGCAGTTTAAATATTACTCTTTGTATTAATAAGTGTGCTGAGATATTAGTCTTCTGTTTCTCAAGATTAAATTCTGTTTAGAAATCTAATGACATGAACTTTAATTTATTAAGACATAGCCAGATTTAGGCAGGGATGGGATTTTCTACTCATTCTGGGTCCAAGTTTCCTTATGCATTGGAAGAACTCTTAAAAAAAAAAGTTAGTATGTTTTAGTCTTATCAATGACCAGAAACTGTCTGTGTCAGGAATGAAAAATATTTCCAGCTTCTTCTTAGAAAGATAAGATAGCAAATAGCATTTTATACTGAACAAAGAAAGAAGGAATCAAATGAATGAAGGTATACACAGGCCCAACATACTTTATTTAAACATTGATAGGGCAAAAAAGGAACATGAATGTATAAAATATATCTGAGAAATGAATATATACGTTTTTAAATTCATTAACCTGAGATGTGCTTATAGAAAAAAAGACCAGCATAATTTGGGCATCTGCTTTGATGTATCAAATTGCTTTCAAATGCCTTGCAATTTCAGCTAGCTGCAGGTAGTTACATGAGCAACAAGAGTGAATTAGGAATGACCTAGGGGCTCTGTGTACGAAAGTGAATGGGTTTTAGTGAATATCAATCCTACAGGCAGTTAGTTAATCAAAAACTTCTCCATGAAGGGAAGGGAGGAGAAAAAGTAACAGAAGAATCATAACCTCTATTCTAAAAAGTGTTCCTATTAAGTTTATCTTTTTAAATGCATATATCTTTAAATATTGGCCATGTGATTCCACTGGGTACAATCTATTGCTTTCTTTGCTGTTCTTCTGTGCAAGGAGTCTCACTTATGACTCTTTTTCTGCATGTTTCAGTGCTCGCTGAACAGAATGCATTTAACTATTCTCGCAGCTGTCTCTTTTCTAGTTTCCTTTCATCTGATTTTTCCTCCACTTGTTTTATATGTTTGCAAGCTTTCTACCTTTTGAGCTCTGTAAGCGTCAATTGAGCTGAAATGTTTGATGTTAAAGATCTTCCCCGTCCCCACATGTCAGTTTTCTCTAGGACCCATTTATGCAATTTTTGAGAATCTTGGTTGGTTGTAGTGATACAAAAAGCAACACATAGAGAGCAAATAGGTTTGAAAGTATGGTGTGTATGCTCAGATCTTTATAAATGGTACATATGGCTATTCCATGCTTTTTAATTCTGACTGAGGCATTCAGATGGTGTGCAAACATTGGACATTTTTAAATGCCTGTTTATACAGATGTCCATAAGTATTATGATTACAAGTCAGACTCTTTCTGAAAGCCCCACTTGCTAACAGATTTATGAAAGAAAAATAAAGTAGGGTTTTAAAAATTTCCTCTGCATGTTGTTTAACAAACCCCAAACACAGTCTTTGAAAAAGTCAAAGGGATTTAGGTGCACAAGCCCCATTGACTATCAATAGTTATGACTTTGAGTTCACTGTGAGTTGTGCTCCTGACTCCTTTAAGCATCTTAAAATCCCCTCTTTTAATGTATAATACACACTGTTATTTTTGTGTTACTGGAAAGAACAGACTGTATTCAGGCTTGATTCTGCAAATGTTTAACATGCCTCAGTGACTTTATTCATAAATGTGTTTGCCGGCTCAGTCCCATATCATGTGCTTGCTTTATTTGTTAAAACACACTGCCATGTATGCACATTCCTTTGATTTAAATGTTTGTTGCATTTTAATTTGAAAATTATCTTAGGCCTGGAATCTACAGTTGGATTCACATGGATGGCCCCTGAACTTTTGTGTGAACCTAATGGAGTAAATGAAGCTCTGTACATGCAGAAGGATCACGCACTTTGTGGACAGGTGCAGGATTGGGGCAGGGCTTCGATCTGATTTTTCAATCGTTCTTGTGAAAAACATAAATGGTTTCACAGAAAACTCACAAAACTCTGTGTGTGTGTGTACACGGAGTATTCTTTATTTCTAATGGGAGGCAAGGATGTAGCAGAGCATGCTGAGGTGCTCAGTATAAACGACAATGGAGATTATGGGCAGGAGAGGTATCTTAACAAGGAGTTAGTTTGTAACACACCAGTTCATACTGAATAATACTCTGCATTTTGGGGAGGGGGAGAGTGGCACACTGGAAACTGATCAGGCAAATGGGCAAAGCAAAAGAGAAGAGACAGTAATGGTAGAGCAGCTCTGAGAGAAGAGGGAGATTGCTACTTTCTTTAGCAGACAGAATCAAGAACAGTATTGAGGATCTGTTGATTATTAGGATATTTTGCACCAAGACTTCAGCTAATCTAAACTCCTGTGGCTCCAGTGAAATCGCTGCTGTTATGTGAATTTACACCAACTAAGGATCTGTCCCACAATACCTGCATGCCTGCTCACACCTGGGACAAGCTCCCTGTAAGCAGTTGCAAAACCAACTCCGTATTCTCCTTCAACAACCTCCTTAAAACTCCTTTGTTCTGAAGCCTACTTAAACATTGACAACAGCTAAGTTATTATTGTGCAGAGACCACAGCTCATAATGGTAATGATATTGTCTCACTATTTCCTTGTACTCCCCTCTTGGTCTATCTGTGTCATCTGCTATCTCTTCTATTAGACTGTAGGCTCTTTGGAGCAGGGATTCACTTTCTGTTCTATGTTTGTACAGCACCTAGCACTTGGGTTGCTGGGTGTCCAGTTTTTCAACCAGAAAGTCTGGTTGAAAGAGAACCTGTACAATGTCCAGTCACCATGGCCTTGGAGTGGGGAAAGAGGTGATAGTTCATAAACCTGTGTCATCCCCAGTTCAGCTGAGGCTGCCTTCTACCTGCATCTTAAGGGCAGGCAGGCTTCACATCAAGGGCTACAGCTCCTGACCCAGTCCTAGAACAGAGATCACAGCTGAGAAGGGGAAGGAAGTGGAGAAGATTGAAAGATAAGACAGAGGGAGGGGGGAGAGAGCAGCTAACAGGGGAAGGCCTTGGAGGAGAAGGTGGAGCAGGAGGTAGGACTCTGTGGGGACCAGGCGACAGGGAAGGTTCTGGCGCTTCTGCTGTAGTGTCCAGTTTTCAGAAATTAGAGAGTTGGCAACGCTACCTAGGACAGTGAGGTCCTGATCCATGATCAAGGCTCCAAGGCTATGTCTACACTAGAAAAAGTTAGGTCGACTTTGTTAAGTCGACTTAATAAGGTTGACTTTAAGTCGACTTAAAGTCAACCTTATTAAGTCGACTTAACATAGTGGTTACCCTGAACCTGGACTTAGTAAATCGACCTAACTGCCCTTAAGTCGACTTAATAAAGTCAATTTAAGGGTTAATCCATGTCCACACTGTGCTTAAGTTGACCTAAGGAATCAACTTAAGGATTAGGTCGACCTAACCAGCGGTTCTTACTAAGTCAACTTAATTTTTCATTAAATAGACTTAAGGAATTTCTTAAGTTGACTTAATGAAAGCCCAGTGTGGACGAGGAGTAATTTAGGTCAACTTAAGGCTACTTAAGTCAACCTAAATTGCCAGTGTAGACATAGACTCATAGACTTTAAGGTCAGAAGGGACCAGTACGATCATCTAGTCTGACCTCCTGCAAAATGCAGGCCTCAAGACCTCACCCACCCATTCCTGCAATAGGCCACCAACCTATAACTGAGTTATTTACCTCCTTAAATCATGATTTAAGGACTTTAAGATACAGAGAATTCACCGGTAGGTGAACCGTGCCCTATGCTACAAAGGAAGGCGAAAAACCCCCAGAGCCCAGGCCAATCAGCCCTGGGGGAAAATTCCTTCCCGACCCCAAATATGGTGATCAGTTAAACCCTGAGCACATGGGCAAGTCTCAACAGCCAGTTATCCAAGAAACAATTCTCTGTAATAACTCAAAACCCACCCCACGTACTCTCCCCTCTTAGGCCACTTGTAAATCCACCACACGTAGCCAAATATCAGTCAATTTCCAAAATAGGCTAATCATACCATACCCCTAGATGCTACAAAAATACAAATAATAATAGTATTAGTAACTTTTTGACTTGTTCAGCTTTGCTTCTGGCATTAGATGTCTTTTATGATTTGTTAGAAGCACTACAATAAAAGTTTACGTGAACTTGTTAGAATCGCCAGTAAGTGCAACTAGTACAATTTTCTCATTGCTTTAGAAACTTCACATTCTCATCTTACGTGGAAGTGGAAGTGGAGGGCTTTTTCACGGTCCTGCTCTCAATTTCTGGCCTTAACATTCATGTGTTGCCACCGTTTGGCTGCTTCCAAAATCCCAGAAAGTCCTAAAGCATCTGGTCCATGGGCCAGCTGCCATAGATGCTAATTTGTGCTGGAGAGGGCCCCAAATCCAATTATTGCTGCTTAAGGCCAGATTTCCCCCTCCCCCACCTCCCCCATTGTTACCAGTTCCTGGTGCTTTTTTGGATGCATCAGGAGGTAAAAATTCACTAATAATCTAGGTATGTAAAATATATCACGCTTTGTTCCATACCTCTCAACCTTCAGACATGTCAATGTGTGATATAAACCATCCATATGTGTGACAAATGACGATGATGTGGAACACCTGCATTTTGCTACAATTGTTTTGCTACAATTGACAGCTTACAATGCTTTTAATAACTGAGGGATTCTAATATTTTCTGTTCTTAACACTTTTATTGTTAACACTTGTTAATGGAAACCATTCGAATCTGTTTTTTGGGTTTTTTTTAAAAAATTTTAATTAACAGTTTGAGTTTTCATCTCCTGGAGGGGAGATGTTTGAGTGAATATTCTGAGGAAAAGAAAAAATTGTATAACATAGGTACTTTATTAAATTGCAGAGAATGAAGGAGTGACACAAGAAGGAAGCCTTTAGCTTTGTTTTTTATTCTCTGCCTTTTAATAAACGATTTCCTCAATCTCCTTTTCAAAAAAAAATCTTAACTTTTCTGTCCCACACCAACTAACATATTGTCTTTGGTCCCCCTTCATTAGGAAAATTTTTTAAGAAATCTGGTTTTGTTTATCATATTTAACCTTCTATCCCAAAACAAATCACCTGGATTGTTTTTGGTCTGTTTTCTTTCTATTTCAGAAAAATAATTTCTACATATGATCAACTCTCTCCTCAAGTAACTCTGGTCCATTTTCTCAGTACTGCATTTGTTAATATCAAGACATCATTTTCACCAGGTGTACCATTGCACAATTTCCTAGTGCATTTTAGAATTTCCCACCCACCACACCCTGGCACACACTTTTATTCCAACCCTGTCCCTACCAATGATTTAATTCATTCTGTTATTCAAACGTGACTTATCTTTATTTCTATCTCTCCACAGTATTTTTTCTGCCACCCTGAGAGAAGAAGCTTCCTGCTTCTCTGTGCCTTACTGAATTCCAGGCCCTAGCCCAGATCACACAGTATAGATTTGTTTTACAATTCCTAATTATCTCTCTCTCTAATAAAAGAATCAAATTAATGCCCTAATTTCCCATGTTCACCCACAAGCTGTACTCTTCTTTGCTATACCTTACTGTATGTGTACAATTTGATACAGGTAGCTCATACATATGAATGAGATTTTTAAAATAGTCTTTGAGATGTGGATACATACCTTCCATTCTTTTTAATCCACTAGGCTGCTTTGAAAATTCCAGTCTATATCTTTTACTTTGTACAACACAGGCTGCAATACAGAACTTTCCTGTGATAACTTATGAACAACATTGGAAAATTGTGATGTATATCATGCATCATAATAGCTGTCCCTGCAGCAAATTCACACGTTAAGGTTTATCACCATACAATCACCATAAATCAAGGGCTTACTGGTCATTCTAAAGAGCTGCTTTGTTTGCAAACTTGTCAGTCATAAATTATGTTCATCATACACGAACAGAAGCAGTGTTATTTGGCCTAATACACATTATAGCTTTTTCACTGGGGTAACTCCGCAGATATGCATGATTTGCATCAGGTGTAAATAAGAGCAGAATCAGACTCTTTGTCTGATATGCTTAATGAAATCTTGTAGCCAATGGAAGTCTTGCTATTGACACCAATGGGAGTGGTATTTCCCCCTATTACAAAGACATTCATCTCACCATCAAATTCACTGTAGACTAGATAAAATGGACAATGACTTCATAGTATGCTCCAAGTAAGTGTATTTCGGTACTTAATATCTGAGACTTGAGTATGATGGATATAAAACTTCCTCTCATTCAATCAGTTCACAAATTGCAATTTTTATTAGTAGGAAAACCTGCCATATGCATTTTTATAGTGCGCATGCTAAACTGAAAGCTGACTTTCACTGTGCTGTCACTGGTCATGTGCAAAGCTGACTTTGCGGGAAGCATTTTCATTGGGGTTTCAAAGCCATTCAATAATTAATGTACATATGTGATAGTAACTTCTTTTCTTCTGCGGATGTAATAAAAGAAGTTTCCTCAAGAGCAAACAGAGAAAAAAATTAATTTATCTGACCCTGGAGCTATGAAGATACACTTTAAGGTATCCTGTTAAAAAAACAATGAACATAAAAGCAATTTGGGTGCTCCAAATAATTAATATGAGAATTTAACCAAGCAAATGTAGGCATTTCCCTCCCTTTCAGTTTTAACAGAGTTGTAAATTTTAAATGTTTTTCAATATGTCTGGCACTACAAAGATTTAATTTCAGAATTTAGAATTTCAGTATTGGAGATCTCCAATTTCCTATTTTCAATAGTAGGATATGAAAATGCAGTTGAAAACCTGTACTAATTGTGTGTGTGTGTGTGTGTGTGTGTGTGTGTGTGTGTGTGTGTGTGTGTGTGTAGAGAGAGAGGGAGAGACAGACTGTGCTTACATTTGGAGCTGGGGATGTTGATGCCCCACTCACACAGACATACATGTATTCGCTCTCATTTAGCTAATGCAGTAAAAACATTAATGCAGCCATGGTAGCACAGGCTGTGGCAAATGGGAGCCTGGGCTAGCCACCCCAAGCATAAATCCATCAGGACCCTGTGGGCACATCCTCAGGGTGGCTAGCCCATTCTCCTGCCCAGGCTACTGTGGTTACAAAGGCTATGTCTACACTTACAAAAGCTAGTTCGAATTAGTTAATTTGAACTAACTTTAATTTAATTTTAACTTAATTCGAACTAGCATGGCCCCACTAGAATGCTAGTTCGAACTAGCCATGTCCATGCAGGGTACTTGCTTAGTTCGAATTACTCAGTTGCAGGAAGGTCAATCTAGCAGTTAGTTCGAACTAATATGGCCACATTTGACTTAGTTCGAATTAACGGATCAAATTAACCATTAATTCGAACCAAGCAATCGAATTTATTAGTTTGAATTAAGGAAGCCCTTAATTCGAACTAATGAAAGCCTAGTGTGGCCAAGGCTTAAGTTAGTTTGAATTAAGCTTCCTTAATTCGAACTAACTTGCAAGTGTAGACATAGCCAAAAGTCCTTACAAGTATTGGAGATTGTCCCATAGTGCTAATTAGAAGAGGTCTGAATCTCTGAAAATGAAAGTCCTAGGTTCTATTGAGCTAACTGCATGTATGCAGTTTCTCTGGCAATCATTTTGTTTGTGTCTATGGAGATAGAGACTTTTGTGCTTTATAATTTCATTAATTTGACCTTCTTTCTTTGCATCTAGCTACCAGGAGAATTTTTCTGAGACTGCAAAAACTTTTCCCAGCATCAGAGCAAGTTGATAGTTTATTCTCTAAGTCCTAGATAATACCTAAGGCAACTGCATAATTGATCTTGTGAACTGGTGATTGCCCTAAACTCCTGTTGAAATAAATGGCTGTGCTCTGGGGAGCAAAGGTTTGTAAGATTAAGCCTCAAACAACAACAATCTGCCCAATCTTCCTTCCTCTCTGCTACAGTCCACCAGCTCAAAAAAGCAACTATGGAGGGAGTCATGGCAATATAATAACAATAGCGACTTTTCTGTTAAATGCATAAATAAAACAAGATAGGGGTATAGAACAAGATAACTTCCTTATGGCTATGTCCACACTTGCAAGTTAGGTCAACTTCAGGAGACTTAAGTCAACCTAACTTAGTCCCTGTCCACACTAGGCTTTCATTAAGTCGACTTAAGAAATTCCTTAAGTCGACTTAATGAAAGGTTAGGTCGACTTAATAAGAGCTGCTGGTTAGGTTGACCTAACCCTTAGGTCAGCTCCTTAGGTTGACCTAAGCACAGTGTGGATGCTTAAGTCCACTTTATTAGGTCAACCTAAGGGCAGTTAGGTCAACTTACTAAGTCCCCGTTCAGGGGAAGAACTTTGTTAACAAAGTCGACCTAACTTCTTGTAGTGTAGTCATAGCCTATGATCCCATTAAAGGGACAGAGGAAAAGACAAACATTTATAGAGAGGGAAGATTTTTTCCCTTCTGTAAAGGCCACAACAAATGTTTCTTGAAGAGAAATAAATGTGAGGAGAAGATGTACACATTGGGTATTGAAGAAAAACCTGTTCATGCTTAATACTTTGGAAAAATTGTTCAAGAGCTGTTCATCCATGTTAGTAGATATTACCACTGTCATACTGCTAAGAATAGTGAGAGACCTCTGGGGTCAACTGGACAAGTACTGGTCGCTCATGTTTAAGTGCCTCAGGGCAACTATAATTTACACACCCAATTTTTCCAACACATCAAAAACATTTTTTTAAAGAAACAGGGCAGATCCTCAGCTGACATAAATTGGCATAGCTCCATTAAAGTCAATGGAGCACTACCTGTTTGCACAAGCTGAGAACCTGGCCCAAGCGCACATCTTTGGACATTAGGGGCAGTTCCTCACTTTAACTTTATCCTCTAACATGTGGATTTACATACCACAGTACTTTTAATCTGCAAACTTTAATAACCAGGACCCAGAGTTAGCTTAATTTGAAGAAGAGTATACTGGCACCTTTTTAATTCAAATTGTCTGAAAATCTGAAACAAGCACAAAGGTCAGCAAGGGCAGGATAGATCCCATAGTCTGCAGCAGGATTTACTGTGATTAGACAAGCTTTATGCCAATTACAATTATTATCATGGAAATAGACTGGTATTTCCTGTCAGGGAACCAATTTAGAAAGGAGATTGACCAGATGGAAGTGAACTTAATGGATCTATATTTTTATAAAATAAAAGCTACACTGGCCTAATGACAAACTTTTTTTTAAATTTAAGTGAAAATTGACTTCATGATAAAACATCACATGCAAACTATATAATTTACAGGACCCAGCAAAAGAAACAGTTCCAGTAAATATCTGTTACTGAAATAACAGCCTTAATTCTGAGGAAGTACTAAGTATTATCGAGACTGTGTCCAACAGGGTTTTGCCTATTTTGTTCTAAAAAACCTCCAGTGATAGAGATTCCACAACCACTGCAGAAAATTTGTTTCAGTGCTTAATTAGTCTTGCAGTTAGCAAGTTTTTCCTAATCTCCAACCTAAATCTCCCTTGGTGCAAATTAAAGCCAATACTTCTTTTCCTATCCTCAGTGAACAAGGAGAACAATGTATCATCTTCCTCTCTATAACAACCTTTTACATAACTGAAGACTTTTATCATCCCCTTTCCCCTGACCTCTTCTCCAGACAAAACAAACCTAAATATTTCAGTCTTTCCTTGTAGGTCATGTTTTCTAGACCTTTAATAATTTTGTTGCTCTCCTCTGAACTTTCTCCAATTTCTCGACATCTTTTTCCTAAGTGTGGTGTCCAAAATCAGACATAATACTTCAGTTAAGGCCTTATCGGTGCTAAGTAGAGTAGACGAATTGCTTCTCATGTCTTGCTTACAACACTTCTTCTAATACATTCCAGATATTCACTCTGTTTGCTACAATATTACATAGTTGACTTGTATTTAGTCTGTGATTCATTATAATCCACTTTTCTGCATATTCCTTCCTAGGAAGTCATTGATCAAGACTTCCTAAACATGCAATGATCAAGAAATGTAAAACATAACAGAGTATAATAGAGATGGACCTAAGATACAAAACTTGCCTTCTGAAAACCTCAACTTTTGGGGAGGCTGAAGTCTAATATTTGCTTTGGCCTATTGTGAAGAAAATTGCCACTTGCTAAATTGTAGCCTAGATCTTGCTTTCTGACTTTGAATGCCACCAAACAAAAGGGGACTTTCCAGTATTTTGATTGAGACCTATCTCTAATATTAATCTGTAGATCTATCTATATATTACTGTCTGCCCTCATTCATTCTCTCTCTCTCACGTGTGTGTGTGTGTATGTACACTGAAACTTTTTTAATGTGAAAGAATAAAAACCCGGTTAGTTCACGTTGCGCTATTCTAATGAAACTAAATGAGATGATGGGTATCAAATGGAATGGGCTGTATTCTGAGGTTCTTATTCAATTTTTACTTTGGTTACCCTCCTGTGAGTTCAATGGGAGCTTCCTTGAGAAAGAACTTTAGGATTTGGCCCATTGTTGGATTTGAAAAAAAAACCACACTTTTTGTCAGAAAGAGAAGAAAGTCTTAAAAGCTTAGACGCCCGCCCCCCCCAGCTGCGCACTTCTGCAGTTACCCCTCAGGGGAAAGAGGGCTGGTAACTGGATTGCAAAGATTTGTCACTGAATGTTTCATTAGGATAACAAAATTCCCCTCCACTCCCACACAGAACAGGTACTGGGATTTACCTGCAAACATTACAGATCAGTTTCTCTCTGCCTTCTCCCCTCAACCCCTGGGACTACTCCCAGGGTACATTAAAAATCCTGAGTATCAAAAGAGAGCTCTATGTCATCTCTAATGCTCCTTTTCTCCTTTCTGGCTATGCACCTCCAACTGGGCCAACCTTATGGGGGTATATTTAATTGGCAATTGCCACATGGAACATAATTTAATAATGTTCCCCCTTCCCTTGTAGATCCAGAGAGCACCCTCCACAGGGTCTGGACACAAGGAGTTCCTGCCACAAAAACATCGGACTCTTTCCTTCTGTGTGGGAAGAGTGTGGTCTGTGCAAGGATCTGCTCCATACACAGACTGGGGGCACTGCAAGTGTCTGAACACATCTAGTAAATGAAATGTAAAAAGTCTCCAGATCCTGTATAACAGCCAGTAATGGCAATAAAGGATTCACATTATCTACCTTGTCCACATTTCCTCCAGGATCAATACAGCTAAGCACATCTTCTGCATGCTTCCATAAGGAGTCAAAATAAAACTTTCTTTCATCAAGTGCATTTAGATATCAGCTTTAAATGTGGGGGAGATGCGGGGAAAAAATATCAATACCATGTTAGAATTACATTATTTGGAACAAGGATGAATGTGATAGTGCAAAGTCAAAAGGATTTACTCAGCAACTTTCCATACATGATAAATGATATTTGCTAAAATATGTTTGTGCAGTGTGTTGTACTAATATGGAACTTTTTTCAATTTGATGTTACGAAAGTGTAGCACTGTTGGAATACCCTGGCTGGCTCTCTGGAGGGGAAATATTAACACCTGATATGGAATGCTCTCACATCAGCAAATTTCAGGTCAAATTTTAGTCTTTTGAGGAGTCATTTGCAAAGCCTTGCAGATTTTGGCTGAGCTTGATGTATGACCAGAACAATCAAATTTTTGTCAGACTCTAGGGGATGGTCCTGCGGAGGCACCAGGCTGGGATTCAGGCGATATGTGTGTTTTTTCTGGCCTCTGCCTGGGTGACCTTCAGCAAGTCATTGGGGGGAAATTCAAAAACATAAATAGCAGCTAGGTGCCTAACTCCCAATCACACGTTTGGAAATCAACCCCTTTATCACTTTGTGCCTTACTTTTCTGAGCTGTAAGGAGATGACTCCACTGCCTCACAGCGTCTAGTGGGGGTAAATGATTTAATAATGTTTGTGAGACTGTACAGTGGTGAAAGCCATATCAGTAAATAGATAGCTCATGCTTTGAGCTTTCGGAGCAGTGTGCAGAAAATGCACTATGAGGCCAGTTCTTGAGCCACGTTTTTCCCAAACACAGTCAAGGGTAGATTGTGCCTTTTAAGCACAGCCTTGTGTAGAAGCTGATACATAGCTTCACCAGCCCAGCATGAGCCCTGAGGAGGAAATCTGACTGAGTCACAATGGCTCATTTGTTCCAAGAGAGGTGTAATTTACTCCACCCCTTTACCAGGTATAGCATACTGCACCCCACAATTTTGCTGTCTCAGTTCTGCTGACTGGGCACTATCCCATTCCTGCACATTTGCTAACTGTTGCCATGAACCTGATGTCACCCCAGACATGGAACTAGTGTCTGGGATGCTATTCCAGGGATTGGGAAGTGGGGCATCTTTCTCACCTTTATAGCATCGATTATATTGGGGCAGTCATGATATGGCCCCAAAGAGAGACCATTGGAGCCATATGCACTTTTGTGTCTATCAAGAGCCTTGTTCTGACTGCCCAGTCAGGAATGTTTCATCCTCATCCTCTCATTGGCTAGAACCACACCCATCGTAATACATGTGCATACTGAGGGAAATTCATAATCTGCAGGGGTAGAAGTCCCCTTTGCACAGCTTAATTGGTATGGTTGAGCAGTGCAAGGAATGGCTTGGTGTGGGTGAGTGGTAGGGGCACACGTCTCTTCAGAAATGCAAATCCCTCTCCCTGAGAGTGTGTGCAAAGATGAACATGGGTCATGGGCAGGTATGGTGAGAGGAAGGACCAAAGGGCTGCTTCATGCATCCTCTTGTTCTTCCTCCTACCTCCCCTCCTGCCCATGTAAGGCCCTTGTTATAAGTACACAGGACTATGTCAGGAATTTAATAAAATTGAAATGCATTATTTGGGAATACCTCTTCCCTTTATTGAACATAGATCTTGCTAAATATATTATGCCATATCCTATGTTCTTACATGCAGATCTGAGAGAAGAATCAGACCCTTATTCCTGGTCTACACTACAAATTTATGTTGGTATAACTAGGTCGTTCAGGGATGTGGAAAATCCACACCCCTGAGCAACAGTTATACCAACCTAACTCCCACTGTAGCCAATGCTATATCAAAGGGAGGGCTTCTCCTGTCAACAGAGCTACCTCCTCTTGGGGGAGGTAAAGTATCTAAACTGACTAGAGAAGCTCTTGCATTGGTTAAGTAGCATCTACACTAACTGCTACAATGGCACAGTTTGTCTGGACTTATCCGTAAGAATAGACAAGCCCTCAGTCAACTAAATACCAAAATGTTTAATGCTCAACAGAATTATAATTCACAGTCTTACTATGACACACTTTCTTGGTTTTAGGCATTTATTATTATTATTATTATTGTTATTTTTACTAGTTATCTAGAAAGATATGACATTTCAAAAGAAAAATAAGCTAGTGTTTTATTGTAGAGCTGGTTGAAAATGGGAATTTCCATCCCACTAGGCATTTCAAAATTTGTGTTCATTCCAAATTGGGGTGAAAACTTTAAAATATATATATAAAAAGTCATGGAATGGAAAGATCTGAAAATTTTTCATTCAGAAATGTTGAACCGTTTAGTTTTGACATTTTTAGCCCAAATGAAAGGTTTGACGTTCCTGAATTTAAATGTTTTATATTGGTTTGTCAAACTGAACTGAAATGTTTAATTTGGCTAGGTTGGACATTAGTCAGATTATTGCCATGACCCAAAACGAAATATTTTGATTTGATTTTCTCTATGGAAAATCAAAATATTTCAGCAGAATGGAAATTTCCCTGCAGAGAATGTCAGTTTTGCAGAAACTGTATTTTTACATCAAAAACAATACCAAGAAAGCATAAGAACCTCTTGGAGAGAAAATTCCCAATGATCTGTAGTTTACACTGTATAATGTGTGATTTCTTAACTCTTGTCCTTCTGCTATCAGGTCTTTTAGAAGCTGATCCTGCAACTGGGGCTGGATATGGGCCTGCAAGCGCAGACCTGACTACAATATTGATGCCTTAGGGCATGGCTATACTGACTGGTTCTGGTGACATCATAGGATCAATTGTGCAAGTTCGATTGAGCATCAGTAAAGACATGCTCAATCAAACCCGGAAATAGCTGGAGGTTGATCTATAAAGACCACGCCAGCAACTAGTATAGCGCTGAGTCGACGGAAGAGCATTTCCCGTCACCTAAGTGCAGTGGGAACACCATTGTAAGTAGGCATTAGGAAGTCGAAGGGAGATACACAATTTATTTTAAGTAACTTGCATATCTTCCTTCAACTGCCACAGAGCTTAGATTCTACAAGCCATACACAGCCCTTGATACTTGTGCCATATCAGTGACAATTCTTGTGAAGAAATTTTTTTTAAATGTGGAAGTGGTAGTAAAGGGACAGTTCTACATGCATCATACTGATTGATTAGTAACAATAGTCATTATTTATTTAAGGGTTTTGTTTTCAAATAGCTTTTTCACACTGAGTAGCATCTTACTCCACAAATAATCCTGTTGACTTCAATGGACTGGCTTGTGGTATAAGGCACTACCCAGCAAAAGGGTATCAGAATCTGGCCCAAGGTGAGGAAGAGGAATTACTTGGGGCCTGATTGTAACATGCACAACACAGCCAACCTCATTAAGTCAGAAATAAGTGGGCAGGAGGATGAGAAGAGGCAGAACTTTGGTTCTCAAGGGACATTAGCCAGCCAGGGGACAAAGGTAGGCCTACAGAAAATAATTACTCTATTGCAGTGGAGGAGTGGGAGGGGAGGAGGAGCAGGGGAGTTCTCTGAGCCATAATTCCTTCCCTCATGTTCTCCTGGGGAGGAGTAGCAATGTTTCAATCCTTACTCGTGTTCTAAAGACACAAACTAGCTTTAAAGAGTAAATTATTATTTAATGTGAATAAAAGTAGTCGAATGTGACCCTAAGTAAGTCCATAGTTGTTACCTTTAAATTATTTGTTCATTTGTCCCAAGTCAGTTTCTATGCTTTAACGATAAACCATGGATTTTCTGTTTAACCACCAAAATGTAAATATTGACACTCCTGTGTAGCATCCTGAATTACCTAGCATGAAAAGAGTAAAACAAACTAGGGCCCCAATCTCACAGCCATTCCACCTAGGAGACCCCTCACTGGTTTCAGCAGAGATTAATTACAAGCATGGAACATGTATTGGATTGTGCTCTAGGTGTTTGAATGCCAGCCTGATCTCTTAAAAAGAAAGGAAGTCTTCATTACCTCAGAAACCTGAGCCCACCAGAAATGTAACTTACTATTTTCAAAGTAAATATAATTAAAACAGCATTTATATAACAAACTCATGGTAAGGCTGAAAAAAGTCCATGACTTTCTTCATGAAGGTACAGAAAGAATTCTAATGGTCCATTAGTTTTGATTGTCCAGTTCCCAGTTATCAACTCATTTGATCACAAACCCCATAAAATGACCTGATCTTTCTGTTTGCAATACACAAATGTTAAAGAAATCATGTTAAGTTTATTTCACATCTTAAACATGTAACTGCTCAGGATAGATGTAAAATGCAACTCAGAGTATTTTTTATCTGCTGTGAAATGTACAAATTGCTGGAAAATTACAGGTGCGTTGGCTAGGATTCTTGACACATCATTCTGCAAATTTCAAAACACAGGTGGCCTTTTTATATTTATGGATGGACCTACAGTTTATGATTATGCAATTAGAGATTAGAATAATGAAAACATTTAAAATATCAGAAGAAAATCAGTTATAAGCAATAGTGTTTTTGTCGTCTTAACCACACATATGAATATATCTTATTTTCTGGGGATAAGTGACTACTTTTTATGATTTATTTATGAAAATAGATGTGTGGACTTCTAAAATAAATTATAGCACATGAATCAGTAAGCAACAAATTCAGACTGAAAACAAGGTGTGAATGTTTCATAGTGAGAGTAAATTATCCATTGGGGCAATTTACCAAGGATCATGGTGAATTCTCCATTACTGACCAATTATAAATTGAGATGGGATGTTCTTCTAAAAGATATATGCTCTAGGAATATTTTCAAGGAAATTCTTTGGTCAGTGTTATAAAGGAGGGCATACTAGATGATCACAGTGGTTCCTTCTGGCTTTGGAATCTGTGAATCCCCTATGCCATAAAACAGAGCAAGTTTCATAGTCAACTTCTGCCCTTCACATTAAGTAGTGTCCTGCTCCAGGAATAATCCCATTCTAAATTGTAAACTCACTGAACCAGAGATGGATCCTTATCTCTGTTTGTACAGCACCTAGCACTACTGTAATGAAAATGTGTATTAATAATTATTTGCAGGAATATTCCTAGAATAAAAACAAACAAGGAGTCCTGTGACACTTTTAAAGACTAACATTTATTTATCACATGAGCTTTCGTGGGAGAAAATCCCACTTCGTTGGACTCTTTGTTTGTTTTGCTGAACTAGACTAACATGGCCATCCCTTTGGAACTTGTCAACATCCTAGAAAAAGTACTACTTACTACTGCTGGTCAGGAATTTTTGATGAAACTTTTTTGTTGGAAAATACCTAATCCAAAATGTTTTGTGGGGAAAGGTTGATTTCAACTAATTTCTCATTTTAAAAAAAAATAGGAAAAAAAGTTTTGAAATTGTTAAAGCATCCTATTTGCGGGGTTGAACTGTCTTTGTATTTAATTTATAGGAAAAAAGAATCATAACAACATTTTGATTGACCAGAACCAAACTTTTTTGAGGGGTTCAGTTCACAAAAATTTCAAGATTTCAATTTTTCATCCCTATTTGGACCAAGAAAACATTTTGTTGAATCTCAAAACTATCTGTGGGATGGGAAAACCATTTCCCACCCAGCTCTATATACTCAGTATAGATAAAAGTTTCAGAATGATACCCAAATTGAAGTGAGTATAGAATATATTGATTTTTATGCAGAAATATTTTGACTATCTTTTTCGCCTTTTGGAGAAATACATTGTTAGGCAAAAAGGCAAAAAACAAACTAAGTCCTGACGTCTTCTTTAATGCAGCTTTCTGAGGGTGACTTTATAAATCCAGAAAGTAGAAAGCCATTTTAAAGTGATTTGCAAGAAGGATATGTACCTCTACAGAGAAACCTTCACTTGGGTCATTTGGATTTCTCTCTCTTCCCTGGAAGCAGCTAGTCAAAACTGTCTGTATGCAACAGAAAGATAAAAATTTCAATTAGGTTGAGTGCTGTCATATGCAGACTACATGAGAAGGCTTGAGATAATATGCATTACATATTGATGTCTATCAGCACTGAGAACATAGCCATGTTTTATTCCATGCCCCTTTTGTAGGTTTGGCAGCAGTGGCACCCAATAAAGGCCTAATCATATTAATTTATGCCCCTATCAATTATGCATTCAGATTCCCCCGATAGCTTGTCAGTTTTTATTCACTATTTTCTGAAAAATACGCCTATTACAGTTACTGAGCAAATAGGAAGACTGTCAAAAACTGAGATTTAAAGAATATTACTTAAAAGGGGTGGGTTTCTTTAATTTATAAATCTTGTATCGTATGTCATGCATTTGTTAGTTTTAAAACAGGTGACAGTGCAGGGACAGATGTCACATTAAGGACTTTCTGGAGATGAGGGGAGAAGTCTTTTAAAAGCACTGATATATTCAACTTTTCTTGAAAGCAAAGTGGGATCTCTGGTCTGCAGATGTAGTAAAAGGTATCAGTTTTGTTAGTTTAATGTGAATGTGAAAGTGTCTCTTTCAAATGATATGCATCAATTAAGTATTTAAAAACAGTAATCGTTTTCAGTTCATAAACTGATCACTTTTTTGTGTGAGAAACTGTTTTACTTACTGTACCTAGTCACTAAATTCAGGGTCTTCCTTTACCGTTGGTATAGGTGGTGAACACAAAGTGTAAATAGAAGGACAGTGTGAACTGCATGAAATTGCACTTTTTACTGGCTTGTATTGGGCACCTTGCCATATGTTCTGTATTAGTCACGTACAAACATCTAAATGGCACTGAATGCTGAGTGGCCAATCCTGCTTACCTGGTTCACCTATAACTCTCATTCAAGTCAACGGAGTCATTGAATTTTGATGGGAGTTTTGACATGCAAGGAATGCAGGGTCAGGCCCTTAACTCATGTTGCAATGCTATAAAGCGCCTGATCCTTCCACAACTGATTTTAATGACAAAGAAATGCATTTTCAGAAATGGTCACTGATTTTAAGTGTCTCGGTATTTGGGTTTCTCAAGCTGGCACCCAAAATAGATAGTAACTTTTGAAAATTTGGCCTAACTTCCCCATTGGCTGACCAAGACCAGACCCTTCATGTCATTTCAATTTACATAATTCAGGGACATTTATTATGTCCTATTTTATCAGCACAAAGTCAAGCACTTTGACATCAGAAAAGTTTCATCCTCCAAATATATTATACTAAATTACCCAGATGTATGAAACTGATTAAATTTACAGGGCTAGATTTAACCCTGGATTATGCAGACTCCTGAATCCCAACCCAGGGAGCAAGACAGCCGTTAGCATAAATCTGTGCAGAAGGGTGTTGTGACAGCACAGAGCAAATATAACCCCTTTGTTTGCAGTGCTGTCCAGTGTATGGTTTAGTTAGTTTTTTTTCACATCACTCCTTTGAAAAGGATTTAAGTTTATCTCCAAAATATGGAGGCGTCTTCTTGAACAGATCCCCATGACCTTATGAGAGAGAGAGAGAGAGACAGACAGACAAGGTGTATGAGGTAATATATTTTATTGGACTAACTTCCAATATTACCTCACCCATCATCTCTCTCTAATATCCTGGGACCAATATGGCTTACAACCACATTGCAGACACCCATGACCTCATGACATTTAGGCCTTTAGGACTGTATTTTTGTATCTACTAAAATAACATCCAAATTAAAAATAGATATTGGCACTGAGTCACAGGTTCACTCGCTTTTTCGTTGCTCCACATACATGTTTTTACACTGCTTTCTACCATGACCAGTCAATCCAAAATACTGCTGCCAAAAACATCTTCCTTTCCGCCACTCCGACCATGTCTCCCACATTCCTTGCCTGCTTGCATTGCTACTCTACCTCCCCCTCTTCTTCATTACGTTCAGGCATCTCTTTTCCATATTTAAATCACTCAGCCCCTGCTCCCAGATCCTCCTATACCTCTTCATTTTCCCTTTGTGTGCTCACAATCTTATCCTGACAGTTTTCTTGAGGCAAACTACTTCGGGCATCTTGCCCCCTTCACTCCCCTCCCCCGGGTGGAAAAATTGAGATGAAGGAGTTAAGCGGAAAGGAAAACAAACAAGGAGTCCTGTGGCATTTATAAAGACTAACAAATTTATTTATTGCACGCGCTTTCATGGGAGAAAAATCCCACTTCATCAGATGCTTTGAAGATGGGGAACGTACAGGGGGAAGGAAATTCAGTGACGAGAGCCTTGCTGAGCTTTCTCACCTGATGTTCCATGGCAATGGCATGCACAAGGGGGGCAAGCAGGGACATGGGCTCACCCCATGCATCCCTGCAGCCAGGAGAGGGAGGAAGCAGCATGGTGGCTGACTGACAACTAAGCTCCTCCTCCACCCAACCCTATAGCTGCTGCTTCTGCCTCCCTGCTGCTGGAGTCCCATTCATTGCCTCTGCATCCACCTCTCACTCCTTCTCCAGGCTGAAGGAACATGGGGACACTGTTAGAAGGAGCTGCTGACTCCTCACTGCTAGGCATCCCTGCCAGAGACATCCCAAGAAATGCAAACCTTTCATTTGTGTGTATTTAACATGCCCCCCCCCAAGCAGTCATGGGGTGGATGAGGTTTGCTTATACAATAATCTTTACCTGAATAATTGGGTCAGCCCACAAAGCACAGAACCTAGGAGGAACATTAGTGGGAAGCCTAGACTAGCTACACAGAGCAAAGGGCTCCTCGTGGCCTCTTTGGCCTCTGGGGTTCCCGTGTCTGTTCTCTGATGGTATAACCTCAATGTACTATGCTGACATGGGGACTGCAGCTAGAGCTTTCCTGGGCCCATCCTTTTTAGAGGGGTACCCAATCCCAGGAGTGAGGACCTGGGAATATAATATATCCTGTGGCTGTTTTATCTTTGTAAGTAAAATTCAGCAGGAGGCATGTCCCCTCCAACAGCCTGCCTCTTCTTACTGTGCTGATCCAAACATCATCTTCAGCTGCCGCAGAGAAGGCTAACCTCTTCTTTCCACTGAAGGGAAAGATTCAGAAGCAAAAAGTCCCTTCTGAATGTGCGACTTCATGATACAATTGCACCCTGAGTCCTTATTTGGCAAAACTCTCATTGGCTTTAAGAGGAGCTGTGCTTGGATATCTTTGTTTCCTTTACCAATGCTTGACTTTATGCCACTTTCCACCTCTGCCCATATATTTAAGCAATAAATATACAATGAGCTTCCACTCCTCTTGTAATTCCTACTATCCTGGAAAATATTCCAGCTATAGTAACCAGGTGGTACCCTTTATTGTACAAGTTGCATTGTATTCCCTCTTGCCTCCAGAGTCTAAGCTGTTTGAGGAAGGGACCGGTTCTCGGTTCAGAGTTACAGTCCCTTACACTGCTGTCTAAATCATCCTTGTATTACTGTTACATAGGCTTAGCACTTTCACAGCCTCTTCAATCCTCAAAGTAGTTTACATATAGTAACTAATTAATCTGCACAACACTTCTTTCACATAGGTAGATAGCCTCCAAATCTTACAAGTGAGGAAACTGAGACATGCTAAGGATTTTGCCTAAAGCCACAAAACAAGCCAGTGTCAGAGCCAGGATTCAAATTCATGTATTCCTGGCTTTTCATTCCATGTTCAGATGTCTGCCTATGCCACCATGGTCTTTCTCCTCTGACAGAAAGCAGCCCGTTGATGCTTTGTAATACTAATTCCAATAATTCCTTAAGTCAGTCTTAGCAATTGCCTGCCTTTGCAGGTTATCTATTTTTCAGTTGTTTTCTCACAGCTGTATGTCCAACACATCTGTGTAGAAAACACATAAATCTTCATATGGAATCTGCAGCTTCATTTAAAAAAAATTATAGGAATTCAGAGGGGGTAATTATAATACCAGTAGTACCATTAGGACAGAATCCAAGGAGATTTCCCTGTTCATGTGGGAAAAGTGCAAGACTCCCATTTAACTATGTAGCTGCTTTTCATTCAACCACCTTGATTATTTTTCTTCTCAAAATAGATATAAACAGGCATCTTTGGGACAGGGATGCACATCTTGGGTCAGGAATGTAAACCCAAAAAGTGATGGAGTAGTATAAGTGACAATGCTTGGCCTAATCAGTTGAAACTTTGACAACATTTGGCAAGGAGGATTAGTCCAATTAATAGGGTGCCTCTGGGCAGCTTTACTTTACCTGACTGGCACATGTAATACAAGATCTTAGTGCTTTCAAGGGTAATAGTCATATAAGGATGAAGTCATCAGAAGACTTCTCTTCTTCATTCAGCATGGATGTCTTTCTGTTTCACCTTTAATTTTCTGTCAAAAGTATATTTATTGTAGCAATGTACAGTGTAATTTGCTTCTTTGCTCCTGTCTGAGCTCCCTTCTCACAGTACTTCAGGGTATTAATGGAGTACAGGATTCTGCATTGCACATGTGCCATCTTAAAGATCCCCATTTAAGACTACAGTACCCTTGGGCTACTGGTGGTGTTTAATAACTTTCTACACTAGTAGTTCTCTCCATCATTTCACTAGCTTTTTTTCACCTTGGTATATAAAGATCTTAAGTGTTCCCCTTGACCAGTGGCCCAAGGATTATACAATGGCACCAGCAAGAGAAAATATAGAAGCTACTGGAGTGGAAGCATCAGAAATGGCCAAATGAGTAAATTTTACTGAAGCACTTCTTTCCTCCTCCATCAATATAATATGAATCCAACTAGTTACACAAATGAACCTAGGAAGATTAGAAATATAAAATATAATTAAATGAGACTGGAGAAACAAAAGATAACAGTGTATCTTTAAAAAATAAAAATAAAAAACCCTGATCTTTAAAGAAGGAGAAACGTGGTTACTAGTAAACATAAAAAGAGTCTTTCGGTCGTATGAGCAACAAAATATATGGGATTCAGTAGCATATTTGGAGAAGTGTAAGCAGAATCACAAAGTTGGAAAGTCAGGTGATGATTCTTTCTTTGTATGGCTCTAGTCAGACTGCATGTGAAATACTTCTTTCTGGCCTTCTTCATTAACTAAATGGTTTGAGCACTGATACATGAGTGTATCACTCTCCTTATGTAATACCACAGTAGTTGTGACCATCTAAGGCTCTCAACGCAGAACCTCCATGGTTTAAGCTGAAGGGGGTAGGTGGGCATTCTCAGGGATATTCAGATTTAGAAAACATTTCCATTTTTGTTCCATCAAAGCCTTGATTTTGTGACTTCTGATTATGCTGAAACATTTAGATTTTTTTCCCCAGAATTTTTCAATTTTTATTTTTTGTAAATGACTTTTTTGTTTCAAGTTTCATGAAAATGTTTAGCTGCCATTGGATTTCTTACATTGTGAACACCAGTGAAATGAAGGCTGAAATAGGAAAAGAACAAGTTAAAAATGACTTAGACGAGCTAGACGTCTTCAAGATGCCAGAACCTGGTGAAATACATCCTAGACTGCTCAAGGAGCTCACTGAGGAGATATCTGAGCTATTGGCAATTATCTTCAAAAAGTCATGGAAGACAGGAGGGATTCCAGAGGACTGGAAAAGGGAAAACATAGTGCCAATGTATAAAGACAACTTGGGGAATTACTGATCAGTCAGCTTAACTTCTGTACCCACAAAGTTAATGGAACAAATAATTAAGCAGCCGATATGTAAACAACTAGATGATGATAAGGTCTGACTACTATCCCATGCTACTCATCCATGTGGGAACCAATGATACTGCGAGAGGTGACCCTCAGCAGATCAAAAGTGACTACAGGGCTCTGGGAGCACGGGTGAAGGAGTTCGGTGCACAGGTGATGTTCTCCTCAATCCTTCCGGTCAAGGGTAGGGGCCTGAGCAGAGACAGACACATCCTGGAGGTGAATGCCTGGCTGCGAAGAGGGTGTTACTAGGAGGGTTTTGGCTTCCTCGACCATGAGGTGCTGTTTCAGGAAGAAGGACTGCTAGACAGAGATGGACTCCACCTATCCAGGAAGGGGAAGAGCGTATTTGGAAGCAGACTGGCTAACCTGGTGAGGAAGGCTTTAAACTAGGTTTGAAGGGGGAAGGTCACCAAAGCCCCCAGGTAAGTGAACCTGAGGGAGACCTGGGGGAAGGGATGGAACTTTGGGGGTGCTGGGGCTATAACAGCAGGAATAAAAGAGAGCGTAGTTGGAACTGGGGGGGGGAATCAAATAATTGTTTTTTATGTCCTAATGAAATCATAATACCTCAGGCGAGTGGGGAAGGAGGACACTGGGAGAAATTGCAAGGAGGAAGATGGGACAGGAGAGGGAATCAACAGGGCAAAGTAGGGCAATTGGCCCAGTATTTTAAGTGTCTGTACACAAATGCGAGGAGCCTGGGAAACAAGCAGGAAGAATTGGTAGTACTGGCACAGACAAGGAACTATGATATAATTGGAATAACAGAAACGTGGTGGGATAACTTGCATGACTGGAGCACTGCCATGGACGGATATAAATTGTTCAGGAAGGACAAGCAGGGAAGAAGGGGGAGAGGAATAGCAGCGCTATATGTAAAAGAGCTGTATGACTGCTCCAAGCTCCACTATGAAAGTGGAAAAAAGCCAGCTGAAAGTCTGTGGGTTAAGTTTAGAGGAGAATGGATGTCGTGGTGGGTGTCTGCTACAGACTGCCAGACCAGAAGGAGGAGGTGAATGAGGTGTTCTATGGACAACTAACAGAAGTTTCCAGATCGCAGGCCCTGGTTCTTATGGGTGGCTTCAATTATCAATGGTAACAGAGGACAGAACAAGGAGCAATGGTTTCAAATTACAGCTGGGGAGGTCAAGGTTGGATATTAGGAAAAACTTTCTCACTAGGAGGGTGGTGAAGCATTGGAATGGGCTACCTAGGGAGGTGGTAGAATCTCTTTCTTTGGAGATATTTAAGGCCCAGTTAGACAAAACCCTGGCTGGGGTGATTTAGTGGGAGTGGTCCTGCTTTTTAGCAGGGGGTTGGACTAGATGACCTCGTGATGTCCCTTCCATCCCTATGATTCTAAGGTGTTAAGTAACCATCAGCATGGATTTATCAAGAACAATTCATGTCAAATCAATCTAAGTGCTTTTATGACAGGGAAACAAGTCTTCTGGTTAGGGTGGGGAATGTAGTAGATGTGGTATATCTGGACTTTAGTAAGGTTTTTGATACCGTATCGCATGGCTTTCTTATAAACAAACTAGGGAAATGCAACCTAGATGGAGCTACTATAAGTAGAGCCCTGCAAATCAGCGGATATCTGCATTAAATCCACAGACCATTTCTTGCAGATACAGATTGGATACAGATCCACATATTTTTATCTGTGCAGGACTAGAGCCCTACAAATATGTGGATATCCATGGATATCTGCATCCACGGATACAACACGGATATCCGCGGACCATTTCTTGCAGATGAAGATCGGATGGAGATCCACATATTTGTATCCAGGCAGGACTCTAACTGTAAGGTTAGTCATAACTGGTTGGAAAATCATTCCCAGAGAGTAGTTATCAGTGGTTCATAGTCAAGTTGGAAGGGCATATCAAGTGAGGTCCTGCAGTTATCAGTCCAAGGCTGGGTCTGATTACCATAGGGGCTTAAGCCTCTGACCCTGGGCTAAAAGCGGGCCCCGCACCCCACAATAATCTGACCCTGCTTAATCCATTCAGCCCTGATGGCTGCACACTGCCTGGCTCACCACTGGCCCAGGCACCAGCACTTGCAAGCTGCCTGCCCATGCCCAACCTCCATCCAGACATGACGGTCGGCAGCCAGCCCACGGTGCTCCTGGGGGTGGGGAGAAACCCCATCCCTGAAATGCTGTGTGCCATGCCATTGACTATCTGCCCACCCCCGGCCAAGCCCCGCCCCCATGCCATGCACCCAACACAAGGCTGAGCGGCGCCCTGGGGATGGGTGGTGTAGGAGTCTCGGCCGGCCGCTCATAGAGCACTGCACTGCTGGGCTCCAGGCTGGCAGCAGGTCACCTCCGGGTCACCATGCTGAAGGGCAGACCAGTGGGGGGGGGGGAGATTGGGATGGCAGTGCCACATGACGCAGCACAGGCTGGCTGGCTCCTGCAGTGTGGTGGGGGGGCAGCTCACTGGCCTTCGAGCAATGCTGGCTAGGGCTCCTGCTGACTCCCCCCAGCACTGGTGGTTTGGGCACCCTGCCCCCCAGGGGTCCAGTGGGGTGGGCAGCCCTAAGCCTCGATCCAGCCCTGGTCCTAGGTCAAGTTCTGTTCAATATCTTCATCAATGATTTAGATAGTGGTGTAGAGACTGTCCTTATAAATTTTACGGATGACACCAAGCTGGGAGGAGTTGCAAGGGCTTTGGAGGATGGAATCAAAATTCAAAATGATCTGGACAAACTGAAGAAATGGTCTGAAGTAAATAAGATGAAATGCAATAAGGACAAATGCAAAGTACTCCACTGATGACGAAACAATTACAAACAAACAAACAAATACAAAATGGAAAATGATTACTGAGAAAGGAGAACTATGGAAAGGGATCTGGGGATCATAGTGGATCTCAAGCTAAATATGAATCAACAGACTAACATGATTGCAAAAAAAAAAAGAAAACATTTTCTGAGATGTATTAGCAAGACACAAGAAGTAATTCTTCCACTCTACTCCCTGCTGATGCAGCCTCAACTGGAGTATTGTCTAGTTCTGGGTGCCACATTACAGAAAAGATGGGGACAAATTGAAAAAAGTCCAGAGGAGAGCAACAAAAAATCATAAAAGGTCTAGAAAACATGATCTGTGAAAAAATATTGAAAAAACTGGGCTTGTTTGGTCTGGAGAAGTGAAAAATGAGAGGGGACATGATTACAGTTTTCAAGTACATAAAAGGTTACAATGAGGAGAAGGAAACATTCTTTTTAACCTCTGATTATACAAGAAGCAATGGGCTTAAATTGCCGTATCAGAGGTTTATATTAGACATTAGGAAAAAACTTCTTAACTGTCAGGGTAGTTAAAAACACTGGAATAAATGGCCTAGGGAGGTTCTGGATGTTTTTTAAGAGCAGGTTAGCCAAACACCTGTCAGGGATGGTTTCAATGCTACTTCATCCTGCCTTGAGTGCAGGGGGCAAGACTAGATGATCTCTCAAGGTCCCTTCCAGTTCTATGATTCTGGGAATAGAAGTAAGTGTTAGGCAGGTAAAGCTGATAGGAAAAAAAACGTATCCAAATGCTTTCTTCTTGGAAATTGGTGATTTCTCAAAATGCCCATTTGCCACAAGAAAACATCAACTTTCACATAATTTTCAGTAAGAAAAATAAAAACAAAATGTTTCATTTCATGCAAACAAACCAAGACAAAATTTTTCATATCAGGAATTTTGCGACATTTTATATCCAAAAAAAGAATAATAATAATAAATAAAAATAAAAAACATTTGATATTTCTGAACTGAATTTTTTTCATAATTTCTCATTTTGTGAAAAGTTTTGATATTTTGACTTGAGACTCTGATTCAGAATCGAAAATAAATGTTGAAATATTGGCATTGGTTGTGGAATGGAAACACCATTTTTAAAAATCAGTTCCAGAGGGTTAGCTGTGTTAGGCTGTATACAGCAAAAGCAACGAGAGTTCAATGGCGCATTAAAGACAAACAAATTTCATCAGGCATAAGCTTTTGTGGGCTGAAACCCACTGCATGGCTTTGTGAGCTGCATCTGATGAAGTGAGTTGCAGGCCAAGAAAGCTTATTCCCAAAGAAATTTGTTAGTCTTTAAGGTGCGACAGGAGTCAGGACTCTCATTATTTTTCGATCAGCTCTACAGGCAGGATTTGGTTGGATGAATTAGTATGAGTATTTGAAGGTACTCATGCATTATATTATTTTTTATTTATTGTTAGATTTTGTACATTCATTTAAAGAGTCTTTAATTCCAGAACAACACTGACAAATTGGAAGAGAATAGTGACAAAAATGACTGATTAAGTGACTGGATGGAATGACTTGCTGGGAAAGACTAAGAGCTACAGGTTGGTCTACACTTAAGTTAGACTGACATAGCTATATCCATCATGGGTGTGAGGGAAAAATTCACACTTCTGACTGACATAGCTATGCCAACTTAACTGCCAATTTAGACATAACTATGTTGGTGGAACAATGCAGTTAACTTCACTTAGGGAGGTAATGTTCATGCAGCAACAGGAAAACCTTCAGTCAGTATGGCTGCATCTACACTGATGTAGCTGTGTCAATATAGGCTCTGTAGCACAGACATAGCATAAATGGTGGCTAAGCAACAACTGAGAAGGACCTGAGAAATACCTTACAGATTTCTGCAGACCGTAAACACCAAAGATGAAAAGGAACTGTATAAGGTGTTAACCAAAGAATAAAACTAGATGAAAAAAGCTTGCCCACAAAGAGATCTTCCACCATCCAAGGAAGACAGATGATGCTTGTTGAGGATTCACTATGTGGAAGAATTGACAAAGCATTATGAAAGGGAAAGATGAACAATAGGGTGATGTGCTGTCTTCCCAGAACCAAGAAACAAGACATCATTCTAAGACTAATTAGGCTTCTGAAGTCAATGGGCCAGGATCCACTGGCAGTGGTTTGTATTGGCACTAAAGACAGTGAGTTGTGGCATGTCTCATAGATAATAGATGACTTCAGAGAACTTGGAAATATGCTAAAAAAGATTATGTCCAAGTTGTCTTCTTGGAGATCCTTCTTGTCCTGACAGCAAAGAAAGACAGAAGGCAGAATATTCTTGAAGTATACTGCTAGCTAGGTAAGTGGTTTTAGGTGGTGGTGGGGTAGGCAGTTGGTTTTGTGGAACATGTCCACCTTCTATGAGGAGACAAGGCTGAATAGTTTGGATGGCCTGCATTTCAATAGAACTGGAACCAGTCTCCTCAGGAACAGTTTGGCTAGAGTGGCCAAAAAGGCATTAAACTAATAACTAAAAAGGAAGTTAAAAAGGGGGAAGATCTGAGCACTCCTTTGACACAAAATCAAGACGTTGAGAACAATATAATCAAAGAACAAAAGGACCCAAAGAGAAGTTGCCTATACTCCAGTGCTGGGAGCCTCGATAACAAACAAGAGGAATTGGAATTGCTCATGTCTGACTATAAATTCAATCTAGCTGAAACCTGTTGGGTTGATTTGTGTGATTGTAATGTTAAAATCGATGGTCATAATCTCTTTAGGAAGGATCAAGTGGGCCAAAGGGGAAGGGGAATGTCACTGTACGTAAGAAATGGTATAACCAGTTTCCAAGTCACTGACAACTTGGAAGAAAATGGTCATGAATGATTATGGATCAATATCTATAGCTATAGAATAGCTGTAAATGGGTCAGACCAATGGTCCATCTAGTTCAGTGTCCTGTTTTCCAGCAGTTCAGATGTTTCAAAGAGAATGAACAGAACAGGGCAATAATCAAGTCATTCATCCTATGTTGTCAGTCCCAGGTTCTGTCAATCAGAGATTCAGAGACACACAGAGCATTGCATTGCATCCCTGACCATCTTGGCTAACGACCATTGATGGACCTTCCTCCATGAGCTTATTTAATCCTTTTTTGAACAAAGTTATACTTTTGGCCTTCACAACATCCCTAGCAATGAGTTTCATAGGTTGACTGTGTGGTGTGCGAAGAAATTCTTGCTTTCGTTTGCTTTTGCTGTTGCCTATTAATTTCATTGGGTGACCCTTGGTTTTTATATTATGTGAAAAGATAAATAACACTTCTGTATTCACTGTCTCCACACCAATTATGATTTTATAGACCTCTGTCCTCCCTTAATCATCATTTTCCTAAGATGAACAGTATCAGTCTTTTAACCTGTCCATCCCCCTAATCATTTTTGTTCTCCTCTCTGTACCTTTTCCAATGCTGATTTATCTTCTTTGAGCTGAGGCAATCAGAACTATAAGCAGTATTCAAAGTGGAGGTATAGCGTCAATTTATATAGTGGCACTATAATATTTTCTGTCCTATCTATCCCATTCCTAAGACTTCCTAATATTCTATTCACTTTTTTTGATCACCGCTGTATAGTTAGCAGATGTTTTCAGAGAACTAGCCACAATAACTCCAAGATCTCTCATCTCCCATTTTATTGCCCAGTTTTTTAAGATACCTTTATAACTCTTTGCAGTGATCTTTGGACTTAACTATCTTGAGTGATTTTTGTACCATCTGCAAATTTTGCCATCTCACAGTTTACCCGCTTTCAAGAACATTTATGAATATATTGAATAGCACAGGTACCAGTACAGATTCCGGAGGGACACCACTCTTACCTCTCTTCATTCTGAAAACAAGCCATTTATTTCTTCCCTATCTTTTCACCTGTAACTAATCCCTGAGAGCACCTTCCCTCTTATCTCATGACTGCTTAGTTGTCTGAAGAGTCTTTGGTATGGGACCTTGTCAAAAGCTTTCTGAAAATCTAAGTGCACTATATAAACTGCATCACCCTTGACCACATGCTTGAATTCTAATAGATTGGTGAGACATGATTTACCTTTACAAAAGCCATGTTGACTCTCCCTCAACATATCATATTCATCTTGATCTGATAATTATGTTCTTTACTATAGTTTCAACCAATTTGTTTGCTACTGAAGTTAGTTTTACTGGCCTGTAATTGCCAGGATCACCTCTGGAGCTTCTTTTTAAAATTGTCATTACATTAGCTATCTTCCAGTCATCTGGTATATAGGCTATTTAAATAAATATGTATTCTGTCTATTACATGTCTGTAATTTCATATTTGAGTTCCTTCAGAATTCTTGGGAGAATATCATCTGGCACTAGTGACTTATTACTGCAAATCAACAAGAGTCCTGTGGCACCTTAAAAACTAACAAATTTCTTTGCGCATAAGCTTTTGTTGTCTCCAACCCACTTTGTCAGATGCTCCCTTGTCCCCAGCCCTAGGTCGACTTCGGGAATTAAGTCAACCTAGGGCGTCCGCACCGGTTTTAGGTCGACTTAACAAATCAACTTAGCCGTTAAGTCAACCTAAAGAGTGGTAGTTATTAAGTCGACTTAAGGAAGCTCGTAAGTCGACTTAATGAAAGCCTGGTGTGGACGCGGCATTCTTTAGGTTGACTTAAGCATCCTTAAGTCGACCTAACTTGCAAGTGTAGACATACCCAAAGATAGAAAAAACACAATATAGCCTATTGTATTGCATTATTTTCCATAACAAATTATCTACATTTCCTAGGGAGTGAAAGGCTAAAAGAAATATAGGTGTGCTATGTGCTCCCTGAATGATTGTGTAAAGTTTTGCTATACAGTGCAGCCTATTTCATTGTAAATATAGGCGTAAAAATATTTGCTCTATCTATATGTGCTATTAGTTTGAAATTCTACCTTCATGAGACACTTTTAAAATAGCTTAAATTGCATTCAACCTAAGTATAAGAGAATTAAGGCTACAATGATTCACCTTTGTGACTATGCTAGAATATAAATATCAATTGCAGAAACAGATAAAGGATGGGTATCATGGGTCTCCTACTACTAAGGAGCTCAAGAGCGTGACTTGGCTAATATTGCCTGCAAATGCTAAACAGTTCCAGAAGGAAGGTTGCTGAGCAAGTGTAGGTAGACCTTACCCGTTGCCCCTTACCTGTTGCACCTTTTTGTACTAAAATCCTGTACTGTCCCATGCTACCCCACCCAGGTTAGTGCCTAGGAATCATTACACCCTCCAAAGGCTCACAATCTCCCAATTTTACTGCCTAGGTAAAGCCACCTTTCCTTGTCCCTTAATACAGTCCAGCTTCATAGGACCTGACAGTTGAGCTGTTGATGTTGTATTATACTTATGAATTTTGTGTTTGTGTGAGAGTGAGACAGAACACCAGAGAGACCAGGAAAATAACTGCTTAATAGATCTGGTCTTTAACTAACGGCTGACAAAAACTGGATTGTAAATCTTAAAGGCTAATTAAAAGGGAAAAATAGAGCTGGGGGAGTTGCTTACCAGAAATGATTCTTTATGAGGGTATACTCTATAGATGTGCTCCCTTTTATAGCCTCTTCTGCTATCATAATAGAAAAGAAACTCTTTATACAGCTTCTAACCAAAATTTTGAAACTGTTCACTGTCTGGAATGCCTAAGCAAAAGGAATATCCTATGAAGACTTGGTTGTGGGGGGTTCATTCTTTATCTTTGATATACTTCACCCTATCTTTACATTTTGACCTTGTTTATATTTTCAGAAACTGTATATTGAGTTGGTCAATAAACTAATCCGGCCATCAATAAAACACACCTTCTTGTTTATTAATACATGATTAAAAATGTATATAATAAAAAGATATTGACTGCAGCAGAGTTTGGGTGACAAGAACAATTATGGTTTCCAACCCTAATCACTACATAAGCTGTTTAATCCAGTGAAAGTCAATAGTCTATTTATGAACAACTATGCTTTTTATTTTAAATACAGTATTTGAATTTTGTTAGGATTCTCATTCTTACTTCATTTACTTTTGTAACTTATACAAATCTCCAGAATAAACAGTCAACTTACAAAGCAGAAATATAATGAAAGTTTTATGTTTATTGTATGAATAAACTGTATACATGTGTCAATTGTATTTGCTTTCATTATAGCTATCTACAGTTAAACTACAGTGGTAATTCAGTATTTTCCATTTTTTCAGTATATTACTAGCTACACAGTTGATAATCAGGATTTCAAGCACACTTAATTTACTTGTAATCCATTATAATAATATTATTTTAGGTTTAATTTTACTGCACTCAGGCATAGGGCTTGATTTTTATCTATTGTATAAATCCATGGAGTTACACCACTGTAAAAACTAATGTAAGTAAGATTAGAATCAGACCCTGTTTTTTCCTCATCAAATGAATGTTAGTAGTTTTGCTCTTTAGCCTTTCTCTGCCAAAGCAGCAATATTCCATTGAAAGCAAACCATTCTGTAATTCTTTGAAAATCTGACATGTGAAGGTGCCTAAAGAAGGGAGTTTAAAACACTACTAAAAAGAAGCAAAGCTCTACATTCTATTCCTGATTTAGAAAGAAAACAGAGTCAAGATATAACTTGTATGTTTCAGTCTAAACATAGACTGAAAGTAGTAAAAATCTGAAGTTTATTCTTAAGCCTTTGTGAAACAAGGATGCTCTATGGCTATGTCTACACTTAGAAAGTTAAGTTGACTTTATTAAGTCAACTTTGTCAGCCTTATTAAGTCGACTTAGAGAGTCTACACTAGACTCTTTAAGTTGACTGGTTAGGTCAACGGAGAACCAAGGCTTCAAAGGAGCCTCGGGTCCCCAGGCTAGGGGAGCTGGTGCTCCTGGGAACAAGGGGACCCGTGGCTCCCAGGGATAAGGGAGGTGCGGCTTCCTGCCAGAAGGGAGCAGCGGATCCCTGCCAAGAAGGAAGCTGCCCATGGCTATCCCCCGGGGAGAGCCAGCCCTATCCCCAGAGATAAGGAAGCCGCGAGCGGCTTGTCCCGGGGACAGCCAGCTATGCATGGCTGGCTGTCCCTGAGACAGGGAATCTGTGAGCGGCTCATCCCGGGGCAAGCCAGCCATGCGTGGCTGGTTGTCCCTGGGAGGAAATCCAGCCGCTCATGGCTTCCCTATCCCCAGGACAAGCTGCCAGCAGCTTCCCTGTCCCCAGGACAACCTGCCAGTGGCTTCCCTGTCCCTAGCACAAGCCACGAGCAGCTTCCTTGTCCCTGGGGGGAGCCACTTGTTCCTGGTGGAGCCGCGGCTCCCTTCTACCGGGTAGAAGGGCTTCCCCTAGCCCTAGGATGACCTAGGGCATTTAGGTTGACTTACGGCTACTCCCCGTCTACACTGGCTTACCTCAACTTAATAAGGTCGACTTAACACTTAAGTTGACCTAAAAGGAGGTGTTATTAAGTTGACTTAAGCTTTCCTTAAGTCAACTTAAGGAACCTCTTAAGTCAACTTAATAAAAGCCCAGTGTGGATGGGGAGTAGTTTAGGTCGACTTAAGCCTCCTTAAGTCGACCTAACTTGTAAGTGTAGACGTACCCTAAGAGACCACGGTGATGGGCTTTGGAGAGATTAGATAAAGTTTCATGGTCTCCATCTACTTCTTTGTGGACAAGTGCCCATATCACAAAAGATACCACCACACTTTGTGGCAGAGGGGCCAAACAAGTGAATAGGTATGGAATCTGAATTATATCCCTTTTAAACCTTTAGGGCTGCAGATTCAGTTGTAGGATTTGTGGGGAGACTTGTACTGCTACTGCTTTGGTGGTTCCAGTTCTGTGGCTAGAAACAAGACTCCTAGACTATCTAGTGCTTAAGAAAGATGCAGAATTTAATTCACTTAAAAAAAAATCCACCACCACAAGCTACAATTAGTCTGAAAGGGCAAAAGCAGTCTGGGGGTGGCATCCGTACAGATGCAATAAAAGAATCAACGCCTGATCCCTGAAGTGGCTACTTTTTATTTTGCACTAAGTTACAAAATCAAGTTATTTACTACTTTCTAGAGGATTGATTCAGCTCCAGTTAGACGTAGGAAGGGTGCTCCAATAAATAGTGCACTGCAGAAAGAATAAGGAGAGTTGAGTTTAGTTCCTGGTTCAGCCATAGGTGTGCTATATAATCTTAATCTACTCTGAGCCGCAATTCACCATACGTAAAATGAGGATACTACTTCCCTTCATCTCAGAGGTGATGTTAGGATTATGAGGCTGTTGGCAGGCATATACAAATGCAGAAATACCTGGATAGAGAAGAATAACATCAGCAGGAGTCTTTCCATTGGCTTCCACAAAAGTTAGACTGGATCCAGGCCACATGAATTAGTTTCTCCAGTGAATGCATAAGTATGTTGTCATCTCCTCTTGTTGTTCTGCCTGAATTTAGAGGCTTGGATTCTGTGAACACTTATTAGACATGGTGCTTACTATAGGGGTAGAGCTATGGAGATCAGTAGTAATAAGTGTTTGCAGGCTTAGACCTTTAAACTGTAAGATCTTCAATCAAGAATCTTTTTATCGCTATTCTAAAGTGCCATGAACATCAAGCAATAATAATAATAATAATAATTAATAATAAAAATAATAATAATGACTAGCAATCCCATAGACACACTTTCCACTTTTTAATAGTGTCTTCTTAATTCACTTGTTGGGTAATCTGACAAACACCCCTCTAACAAAAGAATTTGTTCTAAAATGACACAACTCTCATCCTTTATTTAGCTCAAATTTGTTTATTTTAGGGAAATATAATCAGATAATTTGCCATTCAGTAAGTAAGACTGAAACTCTGAATGAACTGAAAAAGGAAAGCAATCAAGCTATTCACACATTCCTAAATTTTATTCTCAAATTCTTATTGACATTATAAACATTATTGTGCTATGGACTCTGGTATTCAGATGAGAGTTGATTCAATGTAACAGATCAATCATTCTTTACGTTAACTTAATTTTGAAATCAGATCTTTAAGTCAATGAAACTTAAGGGGGCGGGGGCAAATTATTTCACATCTGCCTACTGCAGGGGTCTTCTACCAACCACTGAAACATCGGATTCTGGCTTCCAACAGAGTCAAGATACTGGACTACATAGACCAGTGAGTCTGATTCAGCATGGCACTTCCTATGTTGATTTGCAAAAGTATAAGAATTGACTTGGTCAACCAAGAGGAAAGCAGGGGAAAAAAATATGACTACCTGAAAGAAGGGAACTGCGGACCAGCCTTTGCTATAGTCACTGTTTGGAGGGTCATGCTTCTGTTTGGCACTCTGAGAATGTTTAGCCAATCTATTTTCTATACAAACGTTGAATTGCTCCCATGAAGGAGCATCCCTCTTTGATTGTGTGGTACAGTAATAATACATAAGTGGCTCAAATAAGCACATTTGGATAGGGTAGTGGAACAGTCCGTATTAGAGCAAAGGATTCTAAAAATTTGAACACTAAAAAGTAGAAATAATATGATGAGTTTAATTTTCCTCTCGCCTGTATGAGTATAAAACCCTTATAGTTCTGACTGATGCCAATATAAAAGGAGACTGGATTCTAAAACAGCAAAAATGGAAGAAATAAATATGTAGCCAAAACCACTAAGAGAAAAATAATTCCTGTCATAAAAGAAAGAAAAATCAGTGCATCTTAACACTACCGTGGCTTTATTACCACAAAAGAATGTTATCAAACAGAAGTTAAAAACTATATATTTATCAGAAGTTAAATTGAGTACATATGTACTCAAAGCGTCAATTAAATGAATGGGACAGTGTTCACTTATTTAAAAATATTATTTAAGTTGAGGCTTTGCACTTATGTGCTTATCTTCAAATTCGCTTTGACGAGGACATTGCTCATAAGACACTTTGTTCCAGTCTGTGACCTGATTCACTCATATGTTTAAAAATATTAGTTCATTTAAGAAAGATGGTACATTTGATTCTAATGAAATATGTACACTGTAGATCTTTAGTCTTCCGTGCAATGAAACAGTGTTTTAATTCATTTTAGGTTTTAGTGTTTTTTGGGGTGAGACTCTCTGCCTCTGCTTTAAATCTAGACTTGATTACGTTACTTTAGAACTCATGATATTCAGGAACTCCAAATGTAAGGCTCAGATAAATTTTGAGAAACTGACATCCCAGAAGTTAAAGAAAATATGTAATAGTTCTAAAGAACTACTCGTCAGGCACAGATAAAAACAGTGGTAAATCAATTGAAATAGGATTGTTTGGGAATTTTTATGGAGGTTTTGGAAGGTAATATATATTTTAATTAATCCTGACCTCATTAATTGTCAATGTACTTCATCATCAGGTTCTACATACATTCTTACTGATCCTTTAGCTTCATCATCACTGTCTCATTCTGTCCAAACAAAAGGAAAGGCCACGGTGTGGTGTTGCTGAACAGCTCTGTCCTTTATATGCTAGGGTGTGTTTTCTGATGTTGTGTTGGTCTCAGTTCTACAATTTATATTAAACACGACTTTCAATAACAGTTGTTTATCTGGTATATTGCCGTGGAAGATCTCAGAGAACTAGACCACCTCCAAAGTACCACCTAACTAAATAGCAGATTACTTCTCTAGTTTGTACAGCATTTAGCACATTTCCCCCAGAAAAGCAATCCAAATACTACTGGATCAATAATAAGTATGTATGTATCTCTCTCTCTCTCTTTTGTTTTCATGCAAACAAAATCTCTGACTTGGTCATGCACACCTAGAAATCAGTATTTTGTTCCTTTTGTGATAGGTTCTGGTTAGTAAGAATAATGACCAATCAGTTGTTGTGCCCTGCTGCACAGGATGTGCAATGTTTGTCTTTCTCCCATAAGATTGAAATGACTTGGTTTGTACAAAGTGAAAGCTGGTCCCCCCATTGGAAGAGAAGGTTAAAGGACTAAAGACCCAACTGTCAACCCTGCATTGCCTCTGAGAAAACGAAGAGTTTCTGGACAGAAATCAGGATTTGGTACTGCAGGCACAGTATGCTGAAAAATCTGAGATGGCAGTGCAAGGTGACTGAAGAATGAGGAAAAAACTTAGCAGTGTGTGACCTCCAGAAGAAAAAAGAGAAGAATATATATCCCCAATGCAGATAGAGGTAAAAAAACTGTTTTCAAGCTCTGCACAGATACTACTGCAGAGAATGGTTTGGAAGAGTCATCTGAGGGATCAGAAGGAGATTCCATTAATTGGAAAGCATAACAAGTATTGGCCTAGAGATGGGGGTTTTAAGACCACTGCTCTGAAGAGGAGACATGATGGCGATCAAGGACTCCCTCTTAAGGGGGATTGAGTCATCCATCTGCCACCCTGACGAGAAACTTAAAAAGTGTGCTGCTTGCCTGGAGCTATAATTCAGGATGTGACAGGAAGTCTATCGAGACTCATCAAGACATCAGACCACTACTCCTTCCTACTTCTCCATATGGGCACCAGTGATACTGCCAGATCAGATAACAGCAGACTATGTGGCTCTGAGATGAAGGATAAAGGAGTTGAGGCACAAGTGGTGCTCTTGTTCATCCTCCCTGACAAAGGAAAAGGCCCATGTAGAGCCTATTGAATTGTTGAAGTAAATACCTAGTTACACAGGGGGTGTCAAAGAAAAGATCTAAGATTCTTTGATCACAGGATGTTGTTCCAAGAAGATTGCTAGGAAGAGATGGGATCCACCTAACAAAGGCAGGGAAGAGCATCTCGCAGACAGGCTTGCTAACTTAGTGAGGAGGGCTTTCAAAGAAGGTTTGCCAGGGGATGGAGACCTAAGCCAGAGATAAGTGCAGAAGTGGAATACCAGAAGAGAACACAAGGAGAAGAATGCAACAGTGGAGGCCTCCTGACTCATACTGAGAAAGAAGGACAATCAGCTAGTTATCTTAGGTGCCTATACACAAACCCAAGAAGACTGGGAAACAAGCAGAAAGAGCTGAAAGTCCTGGCACAGTCAAGGAACTATGATGTGAGTCGAATAACCAAGATTTGGTGGGGTAATTCACATGCCTGGAGCACTGTCGTGGATGGGTATAAACTATTCAGGAAAAAAGGCAGGGGAGAAAAGATGACGCATTGCACTGTATGTAAAAGAGAACCATGTTTGCTGAGAGATCCAGTAAAAAACTATAGAAAAATCTATTGAACATCTCTGGGTTAGGCTTAGAGAAAAAAAGGATAATGATGTGGTAGGCATCTGCTAGAGATCACCAGAACAGAGCAATAAGGTAGATGAGGCTTTCTTCAGACAGCTAAAAGAGATTTCCAGATCACAAGCCTTGGTTCTTATGAGGGACTTCGATCACCCTGATATCTGTTGGGAGAGCAATACAACAGTGCACAGACAATCTGGGAAGTTGCTGGGGAAAACTTCCTGTTGGAAGTGCTGGAGAAACCAAAAAGAGACCATGTTCCTCTTCACCTGCTGTTCACAAACAAGGAAGAATTGGTAGGAGAAGGAAAAGGAGAAGTGGGTTGCAATCTGGGCAGCAGTGACCATGAGATAGTCGAGTTTGGGATCCTGACAAAACGAAAAAAGAAGAGCAGCAGAATACAGATCCTAGACAGCAGAAAAGGAGACTTTGACTCCCCCAGGAAACTGATGTCAGGACCCCCTGAGAGAGTAATATGAAAGGGAAAGGAGTCCAGGAAAGGTGACTTTATTTACAAGGAAACTTATTGAAGGTGCAGGAACAAACCATCCTGATGTACTGATATGGCAGGCAACCAACTTGACTTAACAGAGACCTCAGTGAACTAAAACACAAAAAGGAAACTTACAAGAAGTGGAAGCTTGGACAGATGACTAAGGAAGAGTATTAAAACATTGCTTGAGTATGCAGGGGAAAAATCAGGAAGGCCAAAGCACATTTGGAGTTGCAACTAGCAATAGACAGGATGGGTAGCAAGAAGGGTTTCTACAGGTATATTTGCAACAAGAAGAATGTCAGGGAAAGTGTGGGTTCCTTACTGAATGGTGGAGGCAACCTAGCGACAGATGATGTGGAAAAAGCTAAAGTACTCAATCTTTTTTTTTTTTTTTGGCTCTTTCTTCACAGATACAAGTCAGCTCCCAGACTACTGCACTGGACAGCACAATATGGGGAGAAGTAAGCAGCCCTCAGTGGTGAAAGAACAGGTTCAGGACTATTTAGAAAAGCTGGACATGCACAAGTCCATGGGGCCAGATGCAATGCAGTCAAGAGTGCTGAGAGAGTTGACTGATGTGAGGCAGAGCCATTAGCCATTATCTTTGAAAACAACCAGCAATCAGGGGAGATCCCGGACGATTGGGAAAAGACAACATAGGCTATGCCTACACTTGTAAATTTAAGTCGACTTTAGCTAAGTCGACTTAACTAAGTCGATTTAAAGTCAACTTAGTTAAGTCGACTTAGCATGTCCACACATAAATTTAAAGTCGACTTAGGGGGGAACTTACAAAGTCGACCTAGATCATCCACACTGGATGCTCTAGGTTGACTTCCAGGGGCTAGGGGGACCTTGGGCAGGTCCACGGTGGCAGGGGGGCATCCCTTGCCCAGTGCCAGGAGGCTCAGCCTTTGCCCCATTGTACCTGGGTACAATGGGGCAAAGGGGGACAGGGACCCTGGCAGGGCATAGGGACAGGGTGGGCAGGGCTCTGCCCTGCCCTTTGTGGGGGCATGCCTGGCTCTCTCTGTGCCCCCTCCCCCCCCGGCAAGGAGAGCAGTGGGGGTGTTCTGGAGAGCCCTAAATTGACTTAAAGTCAATTTAGGGCTACTCCAGGTCCACACTGGCTTAAGTCGACTTTAGGAAGTCGACTTAAGCCTAAAGTCGAATTAAAAGGAGGTTTAATAAAGTCGACTTAATTTTCATTAAGGCAACTTTATTTTCCTTAAGTCGACTTAAGCATTTTGCTTAAGTCGACTTAAGGAAAGTGTAGTGTAGACGCAGATTAAATTAAGTCGACTTAAGCAAGCTTAAATCCACTTAATTTCTAAGTGTAGATGCACCCATAGTGCCTATCTGTGTATTTTAAAAAAAAAAAACCGAAAACCTCAAGTTGCACTGGGGAGGTCTAGGTTGGGTAGTAGGAAAACTTTTTCACTAGGAGGATGGTAAAACACTAGCGTGGGCTAAATAGGGAGGTGGTGGACTCTTCATTCTTAGAGGTTTTTAAGGCCCAGCTTGACAAAACCCTGACCATGATGATTTAGTTCGGGTTGGTGCTACTTTGAGCAGGGGGTTGGATGGGAGGACCTCCTGAGGTCTTAATCTTCTATGATTCAAGAGGAATGCAGGATTCCTGCTTTAAGTGGTTTGTGTCATTAGGACTTTTGTATTAGACCTTAAAGCAAGGGTGGGTAAACTTTTTGATCTGAAGGCCACATCTGAAATTGAAACTGTCTGTGGGTGGGGGCTGTGTGGGGGAAGAGGCTATCGCACTGCACTGCTTGGGGCCAAGAGCAGCTCAAGTCAGTGAGCTGCTAGGCCCACATGGTGGAAGAGGGGAAGTGCTGGGGACCGCCTGCCAAACTCCATTGGGTGCCATTGGGCCCACAAGGTTAGAGATGGGCAGGGCGAAGGGACTGGGGTTGGAGGGCGTAGCAGCCATCATGCTCCAGCCAGGCCAGCTAGAGTGCATGATGAAAGCTCAAGCGGGCCATAGTTTGCCCACCCCTGCCTTAAAATGAATGATTTTAAAATCCATACTGGTGTATTTTGCTGATTTTAGATTGTTTTGATGGAGACGAGAATGACTTGTATGATCTTTTCTGTTGTTTGTAATGAATAAACTCTCTTTTACTGCCTGGGAACCAAATATAAGAATGACAGATAAGGGCCTACGCCCATTGCTATCTAACATGATGGTTCATATTTATGGGGCCTGATCTTCCTCAAACTGAAGTCAATCAAAAAACTTCCATTGAATTCAGCAGGTAGCATCAAACCCACGGTTCATAACAGTATTTGATTTATAGAACTGTAGTGGTGGATTATGATCTCACAGTGGTATAAGATAGGTGTAAGATATTCAACTTGAGACAGACATCCACATCGGAAAATTTCTGCCCAAACAGGTAACTTTTGGCAAAGTTCTGTCACTGAGGCCAGGGGCTTATAATGAGAGTGTTGCGGGTCTTAATACGAAGTGGTGTTACTATCACTTCCTCTCCTACCTCTATAAAATGTCTTTGAGGCTCTCAGATCATTTTTTTCAAGCACTGGTTTGTAAAGGCATATGGTGGGTAAGAATTATCCCATTTTACAAATGGATACAATAGAAATGTTAGTGTGAAAGCCAGAAACAAAACCCAGGAGTCCTAACAGTATGCCTATTGGAGAAGGCTCTCTCCCAACAGACTATAACCTATTTCCCTATTGTTGGGTACCGGTCTCTCTTTGACCTGCCTGCTAGTTTATTGTGCTGCTTTACTCCAAAAGACATGACAGAATAGCCTCTTTGTATTTCTTAACTCTGTTCTTCAGAATTTTGTGATTTTAAACTATTGTGGGGGAGGAGAGAGAGTGAATAATAAATTAATTCAGGTCAGAGCAGGGCAGGGCCATGATTGTTCTATGAATGTGCCTGGCTACAGTATGGAAAAAAGATCTTGCAGCCTAATCTGAGGTGGCCTAGCGCAGTGTTAGGTTCACAACTTATGTTCCATGGAACAATGGTGCTCCTCAGACATAGGGCAAGTGTTCTGTGACTCACTCCAATGGGGGGCCGAGTAGAGTGGGAGGGATGAGCAATTTTATTCCCCAGCCTCAGCAAAGCTTCCAGGCATAGGACAGACCTTGATGCACACCTGGAAGCTTTGCTGTGACTTGGGCATTTATCTCCTACCCCGGTTACCAACTTTTTTGAGAATGTTTTCATCAAGTGGCCTAAAAGTGCACAGCCTGGAAGAGTCTGATGCAAGGGTGGCCTGAGTTGCATAATGGTAGGATTCTATAGAGAGAGACTGGGTTGTCTGGACTGTGTGGTTACCACTGACTTCATCGTTGCTTCAAAAATCCTTGCTGTGTGAATTTCACCTAAAGCATAAATTAAAGGGCCCAAGCCCTGAACTAGACAAACTGCATAAAGGTTCATGCAGCTGTCTGACTTCCTTAGAAAGGTGAGAAAAATAACGTCCAGCTGAGACTGTATCATGAAAATGTTCCCAACAACAAATTTCTTTGCTCGGTACCGCAGCTCTCTTCCACAACCAAGAGTTTCCAGATCAAACTGCTAACTACCTTTTTCTTATCAAAACACCACAGCACCTGTTTTAACAAACGGGAGTGAATGAAATGAAGGAACAACTGCAGCTAGCTCTCGTCTCTGCCTTCCCATCAGGTGTGTGCTGGGGCAGGTTAATTTGCGATCGCCAAGAAGTGTACTTCCCTAAAACTTTCAAGAGGACTCTTAAGGCGTTGCCAGATAGTTCTGACACAAAGCATTATCGCTCTGGCTGGAAAGACAGACAGGCAGAGAAGCTCTTCCCGATTGCCATAACCACTCTGATGTGGGTAACAGGGACTTAGTTTATTAAACAAAGAGGAGTATAGGAAACAATCATCTTCTATGTAAAGACTTAAATCCACCCATGTAACAACCTCTTGGAATTTATGTGGCTGATTGCATCTCTCTCCTTTTCTCTGTCTTGGAGCTTCACAGCCGCTTATATTAAATACATTTTTAAAAGCTCCCTTTTAAATAAAACCAAACGAGGGGAGGGAGGACCAGCAAAGGTTTTAATTGTATTGAACTGAAAACAGACACCCCCCCCCCCCCCATCCTTCAGAGGTAATTCTGATGAGCATTTCTAGATAACCAGTCTAGACTATTAAAACAAACGCGTTCTTGGGGGAGGGGGTGCATTTAAAATAAGACCTTTAATTATTGCCTTCAGGGGAAGTTACTATTTAACTCTTGAGTTATACACTCCACACCGGCTCTAGCTACTTAAAATGTAGGCTGGAGTGAACGCCCAACCAAAAAAAAAAACAACCAGGTGCGAGATAACAAAGAGAAATGGGGTAAAATTTCAGACCACTGGTCCTTAGAGGTGTCTTGCGTGGGTAACAGTCTCACACGCACGTTTTCAAAGGTCTTATCCGTCTTGCCCTTCTGTGAAATGCTGGTGGCTCAATTACTACAGGATTATTTATGATCTGGAGCCCGCTCACTCCGTCTAGCCTTCTTTCCTTCCTCCTGCTTCTGGCTTTTGCACATTGCTGATTTTCTCCCATTCCCCCAACTCCCCCTATAAAATCGCCCAGAAGCAGCTCTGGCTCCCTACAGGCTCCAGGGAGGCTGAGCGAAGCAGGCAGCCTCTGGAGCTGCAGCCGCGTGTGCCCCCAGCTGCACAGCGATCCCCCACACTGAAGGCGGCATCCTCCTCCTGGGGCTTCTGTCCGCGTCCTTACTGTGCAAAGGGAGAGGTTTGCAAACGTGGGAAGCCTTAGGTCAACGCTTGGCTCGAATGAGGGTTTAAAACTTGGCCGCTGAGCAACTTTTGCATCACCCCACCGAGCCTCCCGCACGCTGGATCGTTTCCCAAAGGCAGCAGCGGGGACCTCAAGAATTCAGGCTCTCGGAGCCGTCCACGTAAAAATCGGTCACGCGTTGCCTGTCATTTTTAAAACCCCGCTTCGAGTTAAGGCTCTCCCTGATTTCTTGTCTAAACGGCCCCACAGCCCGGCTTCATTAACATGGTGCCCATTCCCGCCATGGGCGCTCACAGACTCGCCCGCTTCGGTCAGTCTCCGCACACAGCTGGTAATGTATGCAGGGTGTTTCCATTTCCACGACGTGCACGTGTCTCGTTTGGAAGGCGTCTGCTTCTTCATCGGGTCAACGTGTTAATTAAAATTTGGTCCAGATCGGTCACTAGCAGTCCCAGATGTGCTTAACAGCATGCAATTAACACACCAGGAAAATCTTTTTGAAGCTTCCAGAATGTAAAACTCAGTAGAAAGCCCTTCGCTGCTTAACATGAACTAGCAAAGGCACACACAAAAAAGTCATTAGAGATATAATTAAATATGGACTCTTTTGAAGAGGGCCCTGCAGAATCAGCCACAAATATTAAATAGCAATTTTGATTTTTTTTTCCTCTAGCACTACAGGTGCTAGCTCTGTTTTCCCTTCATTTCCCACCCCATGTATATTAAAGAGAGAGAGGACGGGGCTCTATTGTTGAGGATGACCTGAGACTTGGCTGAAATATTTTTTCTCCACAGTGTCAAATTGCAAAGCGGGTCTCTCCAAAATGGCTATATTGGTTTTTATAATTACCTCATGGTCTAAATGTCGCTGCAATCCAAGGCTTTAAAAAGCAGAAGAGAAAAGTTAGCCCCTGTGTATGAACATTTCAGTGATCATGCCAGGCTCCAAAGAACTGCGATGTGAGATGAGCCTGAATAAAGACCGCAGGATCGGGCCCTATGCTGACTCCGGTCTACAGGTGCATTCACACCAGCTTGGTGCCCGCTTATTGCATTCAGCTTAGCGTCACCGTATCTATTTACAGGCCTCAGTGAGGCAATTGGCCTCCTCTGAACCCCCACCCTCTGTCCCTGTCCCCGTCCCCCTGTATAAAACCTGTCTTCCTTAAGGCTCTGAGCCTCGGTTCTCCACAGTGTATTTATTTCCCCGCATATGCACGGGTGAGCTTGTATTTCACGCCCTGGCAAATGATTTATCGGATTGCAATGGCCAACAAAACAACTTCTGATAATTGGTCATTTATTAAAATTAGCTGAATTTTTTTTCCACGTCTTCCTTCCCCAGAAATATTTTGCCCCGCACAATAAAACTACCACTCATTTTCTTCTGTTGCATTAAAACATTGCAGCCACTCGATACCTCTGAACAACCAGTATCCAAGGTGTAGGACACTGTGCCCGGGTATGTACACGCGATGGAAAAACTACTTGGATCTGTACGCAGACAGACAGAGGGAGACTGCACGGTCTTGGTAAACGGACTAGAATTGTAGCTATCAGGTTGAAGCCACAGAAGGTGCTATGCTTTAAACACAGACCCCGTCTCATTGTTACCAAGAGTGTATTTTTTTTTCTCTTTTGTAGGATACAGAAGGTGAATAATGAAATCCTTTTGCTAATAGTTTATGAGCCATGAGATTGGAAATGTATATGGATAGACCAGAGCGCCAAACTAAAAATCACTTGAGAGAGTGTCGGTAGAAGAAACCCTTTAATATCTCTAGCACAGAGCAAAGCGAAACA
>ML685763.1:9898559-9982560 GCA_007922175.1 Pelusios castaneus | reverse complement strand
ACACTGTTTGTACATATATTATATACTACTAAAATGTGTGTGTGTGTATATATATATATATTCACTTTTAGTAGTATATAATGTGTAGTGTGTGTATACACACTGTAGTATTTGTGTAGTCTACTGTCTGTGTTATACAATTTGTTGTGAGAGTTCACTTGGTTATCTGAGGCAATGGGCTGAGCCCAGCAGAACCAGTTTGGAGGCGAGGAGGGCGTGAAATTAGGCTATAGGAGACACCAAAAGCCACTTTCTTTTGGGCTTCACAGCGTCTCTCTTAACGTGCCTGCTTCAGAACAGGCCGGCTCAATCTGGGAAGCGCTGCCAGCACCCCATGGCGGAGGAGTTCACTTCTGTGCTAGTCTCTGCGGAGCTCGCAGACGTTTCCCAGACAGTCCGGGCCACCCATGTCTGACAGCATCACCCGCTGCAAACCCGGCTCAGTGCAGGAGGAAAGCCGCCGCTGTGCGAACGGGGACCATTGCCTGGAGCCGCAGCAATATTGCTTTGGCCGGGTCAACAGCTCCCCCCCCCCCCCTCCGGGCAAGCCCTGACAGGTGGCCGTCGGGGGAGAAAACCTCCACAGCTCCCATGGTTGGGATCCACCGGTGACCGCGACCAGCCTAGAGCTTCTTATAGAGCCGTGTCCCCCAGAGACAGGTGACCGGCCTCAGGAGAGGAGAGCGAAAGGGGCCGATGCTCCTAACCCTAGTAACCAGAGAAGGGGTAAATCGAGCCCCTCCCTGCCTCTCCCTCTCCAGCCCCCGCACCGAGGGGTCACCGGAGCAGAGGGCGGAGTAGGAGAGTGGAGGCTCTGTCCGATCCTGCAGAGCTAGCCGGGCCCCATAGCGCGCCCTCCCCAGAATCGCCCCTGCCCTTCACAAAGGCCCTTCACGGCCCCGGCAGCCAGGGTGTCCTCTCAAACCCGGCGGTTTGCCGGGAGAGCCAACTTGCCCCCTCAGCGCCCGGGGTTGTCTCTACCCCGCGGGTGCTGGGAAGAAGAGATTCTCCTGCGGTCTTTTCAAGCTGAAGGTTTGGGGTCATGCCACAGATGTTAAGGCTGCAGAGCTCACGGCTGGATAAAGCTGATCCCCGCCCTCTGCCTCCGCGGGCTGTGAACACCCCTCGGACAGTGCCTGGCCGGGGAGCCAGCCCCCTCTCGGAGAACGGCGGTGGGGAAAGTTTGCATCCATTAGTAGCCGCCTGAGCCCCAAGGAGAGGCAGGTAAAGCCAGCTCCGCTCCAGAGGGAGAAAGCTAGGAGCTGCCGTGTCCTGGGGCGAGAAATCCCCTCTGCTTTCCCGTCCCAGCCACAAACGGGCGAGCAGATGGGGTTGCTGGGGGGTGCTTAAGGGGAAAGTTCATAGGAGCTACGCCACCACGCCATTCCCCGGCTCTAAGGAAAGGGGCACTGGGGGCAAGGCGGCATTTTCCTTCCCCTTCACTGCCCCAGCTTTGTAGCCAGAGAATTTTGCAGACGGTTTGGCAAGTGTGTAGGTGAGGCTTTGATTGTTTGTACAGCCGCAAGAGCTTTCTGGGGGTGGGATTACCACCCCCCCAAAGCAAAATCCTGGTACCAAAACTAGAGACAAGCAACCCCAATGTGGGGGACACGCAGCCCAAACTCCTGAACAACAAGGGGTTTCTCTTTGCAAAGCAAACCTGCCCCTAGACCTCACCTCGCTCCCCTGGCTCTGGCAGGCGCAGGCAAAGTGAGGAATTGATCGCAGCTGGGGGAACGAAACCCAGGCCAGCTGTGCAAAGATGCAGGCGGACCAAGGAAGCAGGAATTTACAGCACAATCCCCCGAGCTGCCCTTTTGGGTGGGTATGTCCCAGCCCCCTGTGCGTCAGGGTCAAAGCCGGTGCCAATAATTTAATAGCCCGGCTGCCGTCTGGGCTTCCTAGGAGCATGACACTGCAAATCGAGGTGGTTCTCAGTGTTTTGTTCTGTGTGGGCGGCCGGTTAAAGTCCCAAGCAACCCCCACCCCCAGTTCTCTCCCAAATATCCTCCATAAATCCAGGCTGCATTCTCCAGCGTCCCCCTTTTTATTTTCCAGGTAAATTGGGGGAAATTCCCTAAGCCCTGACTGAGCCATCAGAATCGCCTTCACTTCCGCCGGACAGGTGTGTGGCCTCTTGAGCCCTCCCTCCTAAACCCACCCAACGCACCACCTAACCCAGGCGGAGTGAAAGTCGGTGTTAATCCAGGTCAGTGTCTCCCAATGGTCGGCAGGGCGGGGAGGGGGAGTGTGGGAGGAGAAGATGTAATATAAATGTTCCAGGGGGAAAAAAAACCCCAAAACCTAAAGCAAACAAACAAACCACTCGCGCAGCCACAATAAAGTCAAAATCCTTTCCACACACCCACAACTTTAGCTCCGGCTGCTGCCTGGGGGTTTAAATCTCACAAAGAGAAAGGGGGGCTCCCTGCGCAAAATTACGCCTTCTCCTCTCATTTGTTAGCTGATTCCATCAAAAAGTTCGGTATTTATAGGCTACACACGCGAACCTGGAGTAAGGCAAAGCCCTGTGTTGTTTCCCTTGCAAAGTGACCGGTCCTGAAGCGTCGGATCGGTGTTTGTCTGGGAAAGAGCGAGCGAGAGAAGCGCGCACACGCACCCAGCGACTATCGGGAAGAAGAGCTCCAGCTGAGAGATTTATTAATTGCCGAGAGCTGCTCTGCCACCCAGCCATGTGAGTACCTTCCAACCAGCACCTTTTGCACCGATGGGCAGGGAGCAGACGCAGACCCTGTTTTTTCCCCCTCCCTCTCTTTTCTGGTTTTTTTTTTTTTTAAAATATTCTTTCCTGTCCTTTCCCGCTCCCTCTGGTTTTGTTAAAGTTTTAGTGTGCCTGGTTTGCGCCTCGCGACGAGGAGGAAGGAAACGGGGGGGGGGGGGCGAAAGGTGCGGGGGAAAAGGAAGGAAGGAAGCGGTGGTGGCGAGAGAAGGAGGGCTTATTAAGCGATCCCCTCGTCCCCTGAGTCCGATCCGTCTGGGAATTAGTAACAGAAAAACAACGTTGGCTACCCCCCCCTTTCCTGTCGCGTTTAGACCCCTAGACAATCACACGGGTGTCGATACGGGGTATCCATCTGTATTAATCAAAGCCCGGTGATGGGTGGGTGGAAGGAATATGAAAAAAAAAAAAAAGAGAGAGAAAGGGGCGCGATGATTCCGCATCTAGAAGTGACTGGCAGACAGCTCCAAACGTGATGGACAGACAGGTAGGAAATGCTGCAAAGAGGAATCAATGCTCTCTCTGTGAATACAGTTTGAAGGCGGAGAGGGAGTGGACTCAGATCGCACAATGAGCTCCGCTCTCTTTTATTCTCCATCCATAGGTGCCCCCCTTAGAAGTCAAATTTCACGTGCAAGGGTTTTAGTGGGGTTTGTTCCCCGGTCTAGCCTCTTCCTACATGCGGGGCTTTTCAGAGCTCAGAGTGACACAACAAGTCAAGTGAAATCAAGCCCCACACAGCCCGGCAGGTGCGTTTAAGATCTTGCACAGGAGCAAAAAGCAGGCTGTGATAGGAAATGGGACTCGTTAAAAGGTAGGTACGTTGCTGTGGGATGCAATGATGGGAGACCCTAAGGCTGGGAAACCCTCCTCTGGGAAAGGCGGCGTTTGGGAGCCTGAATTTGCTTCCAGCGTGGAAAGGCGCGTTTCTAATAAAATACTTGAGCTCCAATTATATACTCCCAGCTTAGCGTAGCATTAAATTAACAGCCAGGGTTATCCAGGGCACCAGACGGTGTGCCCAGGATGTCAGCCCTATTCATTTACACACTAAGAAGAGGGCGAGGAGGAGTGACACCTGGGAAGCCAGAGCGCACGGTGAGTGTCTGCGTTTGTTCCTCTACCCGCCCCCCAAAGGTCAGTGGAAACCAGCCTGTGTGGGCGTCTGAGCCCTTCGCACCCCCCTGCTCCCTGGAGGAATGGAGCGCAGGCTTTTTCGTACCCAGGCTTTCAGCACAGAGGATTTAGACGTACAGAACTTGCCTTGCTCATCCCTTTGCTGCATCATGTGGAAAAAGTGACTGAGACCCGGGGCCACTTATAGGTGGCGGTGAAGTCGCCTTCCCTCTTCCCTCCCCCCGGCAGCGCGCCGTCGGAAAGCAGGCTGCCTTAGTGCTTCAAGGCGCTGGACTGTCAGATCCCTTCTCTTCACGCCGCACCGACACAGTCACAGCTTCTTGGCTGGGGCAGGGGTCACAGGGGGCAGAGGATGGTGGTTTGCTGCCCCCTCGTTCGGGCACAGGCACAAGAGTGGCTTTCAGGAACACACACAATACAGGGCAGCCGCTGGGCCGAAAGTGGGCCAGGGCCACACGGCAGGTGTCAGATCACACGCACCAGAAGAGAGCCATTCAGTTAAAAATACATCCGTGCCTATCAAAGGGCGAGCGTGTTATTTATTCCTTTTCCGAAGGTGAGCAGCAGAACAAGCTAGAAGCGTTTTGTGTCTGATATCATCTCCCACGCCCTTTGGAAATAAAGCACAGCTTGCTTTCTTTGCGTCTTTTAAACTCCCTTTTAATTAGAATTGCTAAAGTAGGACACCCCGGTGGAAGATGTTTTCGGTATCCACCTACATCTCTGCCACAAGCCGAATTATTGCCTGCTAAAGACATTGTCTCTGAAACGCAGCCCGGCTGCAACAATCCCCCCACTCCACGCGCTGCTTTGCCACCTTCTCCCCCCACCCCAATCTCAGTGTATTTAGGGAAAGGTTTTTTTAAAAAAAACCCTAAAGCTGGACTCAAAAAGCCCTGGCTTGGGGCACGCACATCAGAAAGAGATGTGGAGGTGAGAGAATCCCTTAGAACTCACTGACTTTTTTTTTTCCAAGTCCAAATGTAGCTGTGCCCCCCACAGTCTGCTTTAATTTAGCTGATTATATCCTAAAAAGGCACAATCGCCTGCTTCTGGTTAGCTGGAGCTGTGCAGACCCGGGGGGTGGGCACTAATTAATTGACACTGGGTGAAATGAAGTTTTCGCCCCCGCTTTCAAAGGGGGCCACCTCTGAACCTCAAACCCGCCTCCCGGTGTGTCCCTCCCCAGGCTCTGATTTTCTGATGACGGCGAAGGCTGATCAGATTTCTGCTGATGAAAGTTTTTTGCCAAAGAATTCTTTTTGCTTCAGTGTTATAAATCGGGTGACTTGAAATCCTTTTTTCATCATGAAACACCTTGAACGTTTTAAACTTAGACCCACCGCGGGACCAGCGCGCGCTAACCCGCACTTTAGATTTTCTATACCATGATCGCTGCTTCTTTGCCCTGCTAATTAAGCGCTAGGGTCTATTCGCCTTGTTAAAGTAACTCTAACTTTATTTCTTGCAAATTCTCCTTTAAACCTTGGGTTCCTTTTAAATTATTATCTGTGTGCAGCTGAGTCTTAATTAACCCTTTCTGTGAAAACAAACGCCTGGCCGCAAGGAATGCTGATAATTCCCTTTCCTTCTCCCCAAGATAATTACAGAGAGGCATTTATTGTAGGCAGTCCATTTCAAACTGAGCGATTATCTCCCCTCCCTCCCCGGCTGTTCAGAACAGTTTCCCCTTTCCCCTACATTGTCTTTACATGAATTAAACCGCGCTGGGCGGTGTGAAGTGGCTGAGGAACTCGTTCAGAAAGTGGCTTCTCTTTCAGTGAGCGCAATTACCGCGCTGCCCTGACCCGATCAGGCCCAGCTAAGCGCAACTGAAGGTCTCACATTTGCTGGCCCAAATGGGTAGCAAACAAATAGATCAAACAGGGCGAAACGCAACAAACAACTAGCAGGCAAGAACTCCTCTGTCTTCCACCTAGCAACAGGTCAGGAACCTGCAGAGGGAAGGGGCTAATGCCAGCTCTTTGCTTGGTGGAAATTAACAAGCGCGCCTTCAGCAGCGGGCTGCCCGCAGAAAAGAGAGCGGCTGCCCAAGGCAATTCAAGAAGCATTAGCCGAGCAGTGCGAGGAATAGGCAATCGGTCGGGGCACCAGCAAGACCAGCGTAGGCAGTATCTGAAAACTCACAGCGCCCCGCTCTCCGGTCAATCGGCTCAAAGAAAGGGGGCGGCCAGGTTTGGGGTTTTGAGGCGCAGACCCGCGCTGAGAGCGATCAGGCTAAGAATAATCCCGTCCACACGAGGCCCCGCAGCGCTAAGGAGTGAACCCCACCATTCCAGGCGGGGGTAGGAACGTGTGTGACCCGAATAGCCCTGACGTGTCTGAACACATCTCCCCTTGCAGAGCTGGGGCCGGCCGTGTTTTTCCCAAGGCAGCAGTACAGCTGGCTATAGGTGTTGGGCGGGTTATAAGTGGCCCTGGTTGAAGGAACGGTCTCCATCATTTTAAAAAGATCCTGCCGGGCTTTGTGTGCAGAGTGTGATAAGCAAGGCAGACCTAACCCAAGAAATACCTAACCTAGTCCAACTCGCCAGTTTAGGGACAGCTACTTCCTATTAACTCCAGACACAAGCCCATGAAATACTGATCAGAAAGACTTGACATCGCACCTGCACGGCGGAGTTGATTCTCCATTCTCTGCCCAGGCAGAAGTCTCACTGAGTCAAAGGAAGTTTTGCTGGAGTAAAGATTGCCAAATCTGACTGTCCCCTCCTTAGCCCTTGCACGGCCCCCTTTCATCACCAGCTCTCTCTGGGTTTATGGGGGTCATCCACTTTTCTAAAATGAGCAGGGTTCCCTTGCCTGAATCACTTCCAAAAGTCTATCCCGGTTATTAAAAGTTGTACATCTGCTGGAAAGAACAGGTTCGTTTCATTGGGAACGGGGCTACAATTACCATTAATACCAATCCAGAAGGGGAACCTGAGGTTCAGTCTGAGAGACCTTGGACATCCTCTTGGCCCTTTGCTCCCCATTATCTGGTTTATACACTTTCTCTCTGATTGAAATCAATTATTGCAGCTACAAAGAGAGAGAGCACAGCCCAAAATAATACCTAGATCAGACAGAATGTATGCTAATGAGTGGAGAAGGGAAAGTTACAGAGATGCGGAACTTTCTGACCAGCACACCTTGCTAGGAATATATTTTCAAAGTTTGGCTGTTTGAGCTGTACAGAATCAAAATCTGTGTGGCCTACTCAGTTTCTTCTGGATGTCTTTTTGGTTATAAATAATAGCCCTACCTTAAATGGACATGTTGTCAAAACACTTTTAGGAGATAACCAAAAATTCTCACTGAGAAACAGATCTGCTAAAAACGAAGTCATAGCTTTGTTAATGAGAGATTATGCAGTCTTAAATAGCATTGATAATATTAAGGTGACTTCTTTGGAACATGGAAACCTTTTCAAACAATTATAATACAGTCATACTTTTATCTGAAAAAGTCATAACTAATTGTAATGATCCTTTGTAACTGTGTAGCCCCTTTCATCCATAGATCTCAAAGTACTTTGCAAACATTAATCACAACACCCATGTGAAATAGGTAAGTACTATTACATTTATTGAGAGTTGTGGAAACTGAGGTACAGAGTGCTTATGCAGGGCATTGGGCAGGTCACAGTGAATCACTGGCAGATGTGAGGATAGAACTGCTGAGTCCTGCATCCCAGTGCTGTGATCTAAGTAACAGATTATGCTTCCTTTCTTGTAACAAATAATAAAAGACAAGGACATAGTATTTTCAGTTTCTGTTGAAAAACAGCTTGAGCTTAACTCATATTTTTTATCACCAGACTGCCAAATCGGATTTATAAAAATGCATTATATAGTTTTTAATTTTGTGTGTCTAATATCTCAATAATATAGTTTTACAATATTATGCAAATAATACCAAAATAACTTTTATCATAGTGAGCCAAATTCCATAAAGCTTGCATGCAATTTAATTGCACTAATCTTCCAGAGATGTATTTCAATCTTTCCTCATAGTGTGAGACATTCACTTGTTTTACAGCAGACTCCTTTTTTATCTACATGTGTTAATACAAGTTACACAAATGTCTACTGCATACATTAAACTTTGGAGCCAACATTTTCACAATAGCCTTTCGTTTTGGGTGCCCGATTTGAAATCTGTTGCACATTTTGGTTTTTTTAAATGATGAATGCTCAACTCCTAAAAAAGTCAATGGGAGTTGTACTGCTCAGCACCTCTGAAAATTAGCCTTGAGTGTCTCAGGTCAGAAACTCAAATCTGAGGTTGTTCTTTAAAATGTTGGCCTGTGGTTTTTAGGAACCTTGACTCCTAATTTAGATTCAAGTTACAGGATCAGGTCCTAGAAAAGGCTCAGAGAAAAAGACAGGTATCAGATTGAGTAAGTTGGTTATCCTTCAGTGCTTCTACCTCAGTATCTCTCTGCATAGGAGTCATTTTTACTAGCTTCTTGCTTAAATCCAAACAATAATCAAATAATTATTATATTAGCATTAGTATTTCAAATATATTAATGTGCCATTATGCCTGGGTAAAATGAATTCAGTGCAATTTATAATGAGAAGTCTCCTTTATTCAAATACCTGTATGACCAAACTGCTGAAAATGTAAGTTTCAAAAGATGAAATATCACAGAAGTTGATAACCATACCTCTCTCATTCAGCTGAAAACTGTCTGAAATATGACCAGACTGTCAAGGAAAACAATATACAGCTAGTTGAAACAAAGGGATTAAGCAGAACAAACCTGTATGCCGCTGATCTCACAGGATTCTGTATTTAATCAATGGAAGCTGCTTCTGTATTTCAGAAGCAAAAGTGGTTGGGAAACAGGTGGTGCTATTGTGATGTTGGTCCAACAGAGAGCTTCCACAGCTTGGGACAAATTTCTGATGCAAATAGATATAACTCCATTGAAGCAACTGGAGCTGTATCTATTTACACACTGGTTAATTTGACTCTCTTATTTTCTGCTACCTTTTAATTAATTGTACATATTACTTCTCGATGGATGAGAAAGTCATAAAAACTGTGCTTCATCCCTTGGAACCTTTGATATTATCAAATATAGACATAACACTGGATTGAAGAAGGCAATGGCTAAATATATTTTGAATTTATTTATTTTTTTTAAGAGAGGAAGGTGCTCATGGTGAACCGATCACCTGAGTGAAACCTGTTATCTCAAGAGTTTTTATTCCTTTGTCTACCTATAGATACTCAAAACAACACTACCCCTCCATCTACCCCACCCAAAAAAGCCATCTGGGATTAACTGTGATTTCATTTGCAGTGGTTTTCCATCTGTGTAACATCCATGAACTCAACTGATTTAGTCCTGATTTACACATATGCAACTAAAAGCAATATTAGGCCATAAGAAGATGGCATAAACCAGCAACAATAAGGAAATTTAAAAACTGAGGCTGACACTATCTATAACTTTGTTTTGTAATGTGCCAACAGAAACTCAGACACAAATAAACACATTTAAACATGTCCTAACTGGGGGAACACAACGTTCATGACAAAGGTAAACTCTGAGTCATAATGTATTTAGTAAATGATGATGTGTTAACTTCAGAAAAATTTATAGGGGAAGGTGAAGGGATTTTCCTAACTTCTCTATAGAGAAATAAGATCTTACCCACGAAAGGAAGAGAGAATACATAACAATGTGAGTTATTTTGAGGATAGTGGATTAACTACAATATAGTATTCCTTTGCTTTTGTCTGTTTATCTTGGATTTCTAACTTCATTAAAATATTTCTTCTATTGAATTTCCTTGTTTTACTGTATTGGAATTTACTTACAAAACTAAGAAGTCTTCTTCAAAATAACATAAACCTCTCTCAGGCACACAAACATTGCAAGGGCTGTAACACGCCATCACTGCATGCTTAGAATTACAACTAAAGTCAATAGTTAATAGTTTATGTTTGCCATGACTCAGGAGCATGATAGTCCATATGATATTTCTGAAAATACATATGGTCTGTTATATAATTTATCAGATCTCCTATGTGCACTTTTACCTGAGGGATTACACACGCTTTTCTTCAAAATTGTTCTGTGTCTCCTCATTTAGGCAATTTTAAAAAATAATGATTCTATAATATTCAATAGACAGCAATTACTAAACTGATCTCCTGAATAAATATAAATCTAAATAATTTAAAAGAAGATACATCATGTACTAGGTGGTCTGGGATGGGTTTCACAGCACACCGTTTTAAAATGTGCTTAGGATATAGGGTAGGCATAGTAACTACATGCAGAAAAAATATCTGGAATAATGACAAATAGCTAATCTGTCTTGAAACTTGTTGCAATTTTTTCCACATGGACAGAGCAGATAAAATCATACTAAGAAGGGATGACTTCCTAAATTTTACATTTGGAAATAAAACACTTTTTAGAGTATGTTATTATAATTTATTTGTATTTTGTTAGTGCTGTGAGATGCTAATTCACACACAAAAGTAGAAGAGAGTTCCTGCCCCAAAATGCTTGCAATAGCGGTAAACCATAGTCTAGGTTTCTTTTTGCAAATGTAAACCCGTAATGTAAAAGAGGCTGCTACAGTTAATGAAAGCTGAGTAACACAAGATGACAAATTAGTATAAGCACCCTAAATCAGTGGTTCTCAACCAGGAGTGTACACACCCCTGGGGTATGCCAAGGTCTTCAAGGGGGTAAATCAACTCATCTAGATAGTTGCCTACTTAAAAAGCACTAGGAAAGTGAGTACAAATTAAAATTTTATGCTGACAGTGACTTGTTTATACTCTTCTATATACTATACATTGAAATGTAAATGCTTTATATTCCTATTGATTTTTTTATATGATAAAAATGAGAAAGGAAGCAATTTTTCAGTAAAAATGTGCTGTGACACTTTTGTATTTCTATATCTGATTTTGTAAGCAAGTAGTTTTTAGGTGAGGTGTAACTTGGGGGATATGCAAGACAAGTCTGGTGCCTGAAAGAGGTACAGTAGTCTGGAAAGATTGAGAGCTATTGCTCAAAATAACTAATTGAGCTAAGGGCCCAGTTCTGGTTCCAATGCCTGAACTCCCACAGACTTTAAAAAGCCTGCTCTTGTTATTTGTGGTATCAGAGCATTCTGGCTTGATTACACTAAGTATCGTACAAACACATAAATAAGACACTCTTTGCCTTGAACAGCTTATGGTTTCAAGCCTTGATTCCTCATACACTTTTCTTTAGTATTGTGGTGCCTCTTGACGTGTTACCTCACACTAGTTTTTAAATATGTTCATTTCCTTGCCAGGAAATTGTTAACGTCCCAAGAGCTGTAGGAGTATAGCCAGCATTAGTCTTGATATGTCATGACTTCACACAAATGATGGATAATGATTACATTTCTTACATTGAATGCAAATCGTTAGATTGGTACTGTATCTGAGAAGCTGCCAATGACATGTCACTAATCTTAACACTTGTCAGCAATGACTTTTATATAGCTTGGTGTCTTTATATATTGTTATCCCTGTAATTAAAAGTTATGTGTATTGTTAAACCTATGAAAAGCCAAACCCAAAACAATAAGAACTCTGAATAACATGGAAATTGATGCTTAAATGAAGTCATTCTGTGTGCAGGTGTATACTAACAAGTCAAAACATTTTCACTAGATTAAATACTACTTTTTATTTTATAGTCTTCTATTATAAATATTTTAATTTGCATCAGAAAAGAACAAGACTTTTAAACTATGGTTCCAATGTAAAAGAAAATATCTAAATTCTAAAATTTAGATGGGGAATGACAGTAACGTGCCTACTTTCTATTTGTACCTGGACCAGTGAGTTCCTATGTGACTGTGGGTCATTTCCTTTATCTCTCTATGCCTCATTTTCTCCAGCTGTAAAATGGGGAGAATAATACATTCTTACTTTAGGTTATCTCTGTACAGCAGCTGGGAAAGTGCTTCTAGTTATAATGGTTACACAGACAGGCACTAACTCTGTGCAAGCTAGGATGCTAAATATAGCACACATGCATGGCAGTTCAGATTAGCCACCCTAGCACAAACTCCCTGGGAATGTACTGTAGTATAACCTATTAATAGCGTACTTTGATATAAAGAAGCCAAATCAATGTACATTTCTACATATATAGTACTATTGAAATGCAGCCACATCTGGGGTGGAGGATGACAACCAAGTGGTATACAATAGTGTAGGGAGTGAACATTTTAGTCAAGGATAGTCAGGCAAGCTCCTTTTAAGGGAAGTGCCATGGAAAAGGACTCGTACCGAGTAAACTACATGGACCTCAATTTGTCTATCCTGGTAGAATGCAGAAATGGATAAGCTGCAGGACCCTGTCCTCCTCATGTGTGCATAACTCACATTGATGTAAATGAGGATGCCAGAGGTGTGCCTATGTAGGTGCGAGAGACTGTAGTATGCAGTTGGTCACTGAAATCAGGTATTCATTATCCAGCAAATAGGTCTTAAGTGTTTAAATGAAAGTCTCTTTTTTAAAAACACTTAAATGTATCTTCCACTTTTCTCGAACAGATGAAATACACAAATATGTTGATGGAAGATGGGATTCATATTTATATTTTGGGGGATTATGATTAGACTAACATAGCTCTTTCCTAGACCATTAGCAGATGAGGCCATACCACTTGTCATTAGAAAGGCAGAGAAAAGTCCTTAGCTTTGCAGTGAGGTATTATTTGGATAACTTGAATTCTTAAGATTAATGTTCTTCAAACAGGAACGTCCTCTAGTGTGTATGGTTCTAATTCAATCTTGTTTTTATATTAATCTATTAAGCAAGCCTCAGATGCTTATAGAAAACAGACCCAGCAAATTTGAGATTGGTATTAAAACAAACACTGAGGCTATGTCTACACTTGTTAAGTTGACTTAACAAGGTCGACTTTAAGTCGATTTAAAGTTGACCTTGTTAAGTCGACTTAACAGAGGGCTACACTTTAAGTCGACTTAAGTTGACCTTGTTAAGTTGACTTAACAGTAGACATAGCCGTCCACACTGGCTTTAAGTCGACTTAATAAGGTCGACTTAGCTCTATTACCCGTCCACACTGGCTTTAAGTCAACTTAGGAAGTCGATTTAAGGCTTAAGTTGGCCTTCAGAGGTGGTGTTAAGTCGACTTAAGTTGTTATTAAGTTGACTCAAGGAAATGCTTAAGTCGACTTAATAAAAACCCAGTGTGTATGCGGCTTTATGTAGGTCAACTTAAGCATCCTTAAGTCGAACTAAGTTGCCAGTGTAGACGCACTCATAGTGAATTTCATTTGTTGATCTCAAAGGTCTTGACAAAGGAAGGTAAGTATTGTTATCACTCTATCCATACAAAGTTGCTAAGGCACAGAGAGGTGAAGTGATTTGTCCAGGGTCATATGGTAAGTCAGTCACAGAACTGGCAACAGAACCCAGCTTGCTTGGCTCCACTACACACACATTATCTGTTAGGATTCCGATTGCATCAAGCGGTGCAAGAGTTTTCTGATGACATCACAAACTCCTCAAACATTGCTTCAGTTTTCTTCAACGAGAGCTTTGCACATGCAGCTAATGACAGGACTGCATTCAGTACAGAATCACAGAAATGCGGTCATCAAGTCAAGCCCCCGGTGCGGTGGCAGGACCAAATAAACCTAGCCCATCCCTGACAGATTGTCCAACCTGTACTTAAAAATCCTCCAGTGACAGGGATTCCACAACCTTCCTTGAAAGCATGTTCCAGAGCTTAAGTACGCTTATAGATAGAAAGGGTTATCCTAATATTTAACCTAAATCTCCCTTGCTGCAGATCAAACTCATTACTTCTTGTTCTGCCTCTAGTGGACACGGAGAAAAATTGATCACAATCCTCTTTATAACAGCACTTCACATATTTGAAGTCTATGTCTGTTCAGTATATGCATGTGTCTGTACTGTTTAGAGTTCATTTTCATCTGCATGTTAACTAGAGATGGTTGAGAACCTCCCCCACAAAATATTTTTGACAGAAGTTAAAATTTAGAAAATTTCAACCTTTAATTCCGCAAGCCCTTCGTGGGTGGAAGTACCTTTTGAAGTCAATGGGAGTTGATCACATAGATGGCTTGTGGGACTGAGATAGAGAGATATCTAGCATGTGATTCTATGCTGCACCTCCTGGGCATATCAAAGGGTGGGAGCAAAGGTGGGGCTCAGGGGAAACAGCAAACACTAATGGTATTGTGCCTGCACCAAGAAAATTCTCCATGAGAGCAACATATAGAACTGGAACAGAGGATAGAATTTGTCCTTTAATATTTTAACTTTAGAGAGTGCACTCAACAGAGAATGATACAACATCCTATCAGTACAGACATTAATATGGGGGCACAATTTTCTAACAACTAGATATAAATGCTCCAGAAAATACTAAACTCTTAAATGTGGTATTATTTATACAGAAAAGGTGTAAACAATGAAAAGTGTCAGTCAAAATTATAGCCTTCTGAGCACATGACCAAAATGACAGGTTATTAGGCATATAATTTTATAATGGCAATTTTTATGAAAACATTATTGGACATTCATTGTGGAAAAAAATAAAGGTTATGGACATACAGAACCACCCTGCTAAATGTCATTCAGGTGACATGCAAACCTTATGTTTCATGTCTGGTACAATTCCTAACAGATTCCAGATCAATCTAATTAAATGGGTGCAAATCCCTAATCTAGGTCAATTTAAAATCAATTTACTTAAACCAGCATAAAATTCTAATACAAACAAGTTCTTCGATACTATAATAATGGATGCAGAGGAAATATCACAACTTGAAAGGAGCTAAACAATTTGTCATCCAAAGAATTAATATAAAGTTCTGTGCATAGGTAGCCTATGTAACCAAGGGGGCGTCTACACTTAGAAATTAAGTCGATTTAAGATTGCTTAAATCGACTTAATTTAATCTGCGTCTACACTACACTTCCCTTAAGTCGACTTAAGCAAGCTGCTTAAGTCGACTTAAGGAAAATAAAGTTGCCTTAATGAAAATTAAGTCGACTTTATTAAACCTCCTTTTAAGTCGACTTTAGGCTTAAATCAACTTCCTAAAGTCAACTTAAGCCAATGTAGACGACTTAAGGCTCTCCAGGACTCCCCCACTCCCCTCCCTGCTGGGGGGGGGGAGTCTGGCATGCCCCCCCAAAGGGCAGGGCAGAGCCCTGCCCACCCTGCCCCTATGCCCTGCCAGGGTCCCTGTCCCCCTTTGCCCCATTGTACCCATGTACAATGGGGCAAAGGCTGAGCCCCCTGGCACTCGGCAAGGGATGCCCACCTGCCACCATGGACCTGCCCAAGGTCCCCTAGCCCCTACAAGTCGACCTAGGCGTCCAGTGTGGACGCTCAGGGTCGACTTTGTACGTTCCCCCCTAAGTTGACTTTAAATTTAAGTGTGGACATGCTAAGTCGATTTAACTAAGTCGACTTAGCTAACGTTGACTTAAATTTACAAGTGTAGACATAGCCCAAGTGTTTTTCTTGCAGTTATTCTTTCTCTCTTACATCCTATTGTTCATTATTGCCACTTGTGACATCTTGTTTTAGTTTGTGGGTTCTTTGATGCAGAGACCTTGTCTTGTCATGTTTACACAGTACGTCACACAATGAGGTGTTTATTACCAACCACTTCATATCATTGCTATTCCTCTATGATTGTCACTGCCCTAGTTCCATGAAAGAAACAGCAACTTCTCTTTTTTTTTCCCCCCCAGAAACAGTCAGATGGCCAGATCCTCAGCTGGTATAAATTGGCACAGCTCCAGTGACTTCAGTTGAGCTACGCCAGCTTTCACCAGCTGTAGATATGGTTCCCAGGCTGTCACCCTGACCAACCAGTAATGAACAAGCCTCCTCTGTGAATGCATGCAGCCCACAAATTTGTCTGTTTGTATCCAGTGTAACAGAATATGGGATTTTGAATGGGTTTAATTAGTTAAATATGGTTAAATACATTTAAAATGTATTTTTAAAAAACATAATGTATTTTTTCATAATTTTCCATGATAAACAAATTAATTAAAATATTTCACTGCTGTTTCCCTTTTTTAAAAAACTCAGATTAATTCTATTAGAGTCTGAACAATATAAAAATGGAGATAAGATCAGAACTGGGCCCATTCTTATAACATCTTGAGATGGACCATTTCATGCACCAAAAGCAAAAGTGAGATCTATAATAGGAAGTTTTTTGCCAACTTTCCAAACTGCTGAATACAACTATGGTTTGTTTGCAATGTTACTGTAGCCATGTTTGTCCCTGGGTATGAGAAAAACAAGGTAAGTGAAATATCTTTTACTGGACAAACATCTGTTGGTAAAAGAGACAGGTCTGACCTGGAGAAGAGTTCTGTAGAGCTTAAAAGCTTGTCTCTTTCACCAACAGAAGTTGGTCCAATAAAAGATATTAATTACCTCACCCACCTTGTTTCACAGTTATGGATTCTTAGTCCAACATCACTTATAACACTGATGGTTACAAAGCCTGACAACATAGATGCAAATTTTCAGTAATGTACATACAGCATGTGCCACCCTATCTATGCTCATTCTTGAGAAACCAGGTTTTTATGCATGTCAGTGGATGAGCTTGCAAATTTTGTGAGTTGAAAGACTGACAGAAAATATAGCTCTTTCCAATGGACTTTTACAACTGTTGAAGATAGGAAATATTGAAGTACAGTGTGCATGAGCAGTATATGTATGCATTTTGCTCTGCTTGTTATTGTCGGCTTGCTGCTTCTGACTTTGACTCACGTTATGCAGAATCTCTTTGCTGTTTGCACGCAAACCTTTTGTGTGATAGGATGGCAGCTTATTTTGCAACATAAATCCCGCCCATAGATATTCTCAGGTGTCTAGTGGATGCCCAGGCTATACTACCTCTCTGACTGGTCATACCCAATTACTCTATCAGCTGGTTCTGAGATTCCTGGAGGAGTGGCAGTTTTGGGAAGCTTGGGAGGCTCTTTGCTTAGTGCTGTAAACTGGGAATGAGTCATATAAATGGCATGCTATATCTGTACATGCAAGAATAAATATATCTCTGCACATACAACACTAACTACAAATCATTGCCTATTCTGAAGTATGTATCATTTACAATACGATAGATATTTGGTCTTCTACTCTATTTTTTATATATGTTCTATACATAGTATTAAAGAGTCTATGTGCTAGTAGTTTCATATTGCAGAACAGGCTGGGCCAGACTGTAACAGAAATTTAGGTAGCTATGGTCATCATGAGACAGATCCTTATGCAGACCCTATGTACAAAGAGCTTCTTGGCAACCCACACAAACGCAATCCCTCCTGCACCCAGGAAAGTGCAAAGATGGATCCATCAGTGTGTCCCACGGTGTGCAACAGACAATGGGGTGATGGTGTCTGCACTGGCCTATGGAATGAGCTGGCCACATTAGGGGTACATTGCGAGCAGTTCAGGGAGGGAATCACCCACTGAAGTCCCTATGGGGTGGAGTAATATTGGACTGGGCTCATCCTTAGGCCAATGGCTAGATGCCACCATCTGACCCTCTATAACCAACATCCGGCTTATGAGCTTGTTTTTCTATTTAAGTAAATTGCAGTGTTCAGGAATCGTTCCTGAGTGACTACTAGAAACCAGATGTAGAGGAACCATCTGTACAAATGAAAACAGATCAGTCTCAGTACCAGTTTGGTCCTCAGCCTACCTACCAAGAATATCCGAAAGAGTGCTAATTGGTGCCAACTGGAACAGTAAATGTTGTCTATTATGAACGACATAGTATTACTTGGTCTATTACGTTTATGTTGTATTACCTCCTGATGACAGTTGGCAACTTTCACCATTATCAAACTGGCCAACTTCTACTCTCCTTACAAATTCACTGAACTCATCCAGTTCTCCTAACCACGGACTCTACTTTTATCAGAGAGGGGGCCCAAACTGTGAAGTTTAGATCTGAGCTGGAACTTCTTCAGTCTGAGGAGGCTTGGATCCAGTATTTTGGTGGGGGCCCAAGTCTCATTCTGAACTATGCTAAATAGTTGTTAGAGCCATTTGTACCATATCACTTTTTTTTCACAAAGTATTACAGCAAGTGGCTGTACAATAGCTAAGTACAATAGCTAAGATGCATGTTTATGTATGCAAAATCAAATGCAATCCCATTGTCTCTGATTTATAGGTATGCTTATACTGCACATGCATTAAAAAGACATGGTTCTCATTCCCTATGGATATAAACCATAGTAAATATGCATGACTGAGGGATTTCTTCAACGCCCATGTGTAAACTCCTGTTAGAGATGGTTATGACCAAACATTAAAACAAGAATCTATTCTTTAGTATGATTATTGTTCTCATTTAATACATAATTCACACTATTGGTACAAAAGGAAAAGCAATCAGTGGTTAGTTATGACAGGAGTTAGGCATTGTTTTTGCCAGCCTACTCCTCCAAAAGATCATTCACTCATTTTATTGCATTGACTCTGTACTGGAATTGGTTAGGGTTTGTTTGTGTGTATATTTTTTGCCATCATTTCATTGTCTTCAATGGTCTTCTGGTGTTATTGGCATCCATTCCAGCAATGTTTTTCCTATTTGTTCTTCTGTCCTTTCCCTCTGACATATAGGGCTAGCCCTGAGAACATGGATGCCCTGCAACAGCAGATGGCTCCAATTCTTAGGGATTTTTCATTGGCAACACAGCTTAAAATAAATATAGTTTTTGTGACCTCATGAAACGTTCAGGATCTATTCCGTTGTTTGCAGAAGAGCTCATATGGTTTTAGATCAGGCCTGCTCGTGTAGGTCCCAAACTCCCATTGTCTTCAAAGCTACACTTGCTCGATTCGGGACATAAAGCATAGCTGACATCTCAACTACCCAACAGTAACATTTTGATTCATTTTCAGATCCCTCTGTTTTACCTCTCCTTTATAACTCAGTGTGGAGGAAAGCTGATTTTCTTCCAGAAAGTAAGGCTCTGTAGGAGAAGTGTGGATGGGTGAAAATCCCTTCCCTTACAATCCTGGGCTAGGGATGCAGTGCAGGCCCCTGCCTGCCGTAACTGATAGTTAAACCTATGGTTGAGTACAATTTGCAGACCCTCATTGCCTCTTGTAAGGGCCCACTCAGTCTGCTTATACGTGACTCCCTGTCCATGCTCCAGTATGCACCCACTGCAGCACCAAAGTAGAGCAGAGACCCTTTTCACAGCATACAGAAGAGTCTCAGTTACTCCATGTAGGCTGCGTGTTCACTAGTAAAAATCCTGTATTTGTAACTCCACTTAGTTAACTATCCCAGAATAGTCCTTAGTTCAGTTCAGGTCCCTGCTCTGCCTGATTTGGAACTGGAACTTAAACCTGCATCTCCCATGCCCCAAATAAATGCCTTAATCACTGGGCAATAGACTGTTCTGGGATGGGTTTTGCCCTCTCTCCCCATCCCTCACAAAAATATGTTTTGTCAAAAAGAATCTCTATCACCTCTAATCAGCATGACTTCTGAAAAGTTTTCTGCTTAGCATTAAAGTGTAGGATAGATTTTTAGTTGCAGCCTCATTTTCAGAATGTTCCTACAAACCATTTATGCTACCAGTGCCTGATTGTAATTTCACTCACACTGATTTTATACCCGCATTACTGCACTGACTTCAATGGAGCTTCTCCTGACTTAGAGCTGTATGAGGTCTGAATCAGACCCTTCTCCTTAAAGTGTCTTCTAAATGCCATATTAATTCTGCGAACCATTCTGTGGAAGTCTATTAGAAATTCCTCTTTAAGGTAATATTAACTTTTAATGGTGCTACGGTTAGACTTACTGCTTTTAAAAAGGATCTTTGTATAAAGTAAAAATGGATCCTGAGTATTTAAAAGGATATGGCCAATCTTTTCTTCATTGTTTTAAAATCTTTTTTGCTTTTGTTTCTAATAACCCTTGAGAAATTCTTGCAGTTGAAGGACTGAGTATGCCTCCAGTGAAATCCAATGGTGAAACTCCCATTGGACTTCCAATAGGACTAAGAACGGGCTCTAAATATAAAGCTAATTGTTTAAATTGTTTTCTTTTGTGGATAAGTTCCAGATGAGTAGCCGTGTTAGTCTAGTTCAGCAGAACAAACAAGAAGTCTTGTGGCACTTTTTTCCTTTGTGGAGTATAGTTGGGTATGTTATTGCAAAGTTGATCATAAAAACAAGGCTTCTGTTAGAGATTTTAAGAAAAACATTATTTTGAGAAATAAAAGCCTGCAATAAATTAATTGGGCCTCACAAACAGATAAAAGGAAAATAGGTCAAATTGTGGGCTAAAATACTTTTATAAAACCTTTGAGTCTCCATCCTGCATTGTTTCCCTCATGCAGGACTTATCTGTTACTGAAGCCAGACTAAGTTTTACATGTGAACAGACTGCAGGACTGGGCTAAGTGGGAAAGGGTTGTATTTAACTTAATATTCTAATCATATCAGAGAAGATATAGTTGGCCTACATAGTGCAACCATTTTTAGCTATGTTCCTTTGACAACTAAGTCAACTACCTGCTGTACGACTCTATAGGTGAAAGTTAACTATTCTGCAAATGGGCACAACTCAGGTGATCTCACTAAGGTTGAATCTAGGCCTAAGTTCTCATTTGGAGAGTTGCACTGATTTCTGTGGTGTTGGTTTAGGAAAGGCCTGCTTACTCATTTATTTTACTATTTTATATTTAAATACATAGACTTCCTTTAAAGATATTCAATTTAAAATTAATTTGCAAATTATCATTCTCACAACCAAAATCTACCCTTTCATCTCACAGGACCAGACAATGAGAAGTGTTGAACAACTGCAATTTACCTTTCAGGTAGCCATATCATGCCTTTAATTATTAAAGAGAACTCTATAGCAATCAATAAATAGACAGTTCTGCTTAAAAACTGATGGCACATTATAACCAAGGATACAATATATTCAAATTCTGTATGCAATGCATTCAGTTGCTCCAAGAAATTTTACATGCAGGAGAGTGTAGATGTCTTATTTCACTACACCAGCAAAACGTTTTTAAAAATTAACAAACCAACAAACAGCTCCTGTAATTTTAGAGTCTGGCTGTATCCTACCATAATCAGAAAGCTCAAGGTTTTCATTAAACAAACAAACAAATAAAAGCCAAAAAAACAGAAACAGAAAACCCTTTCTCTCTTTCCAACTGAAAGATACAGACATCACAATGTAAATGAATGTGTTACTGCTCTATTAACCCAGCCTTGCAGAAAACTGTCCAGTCAAACAATAGCAGCAGGAAACATGGGAATTTACCTCTGCCTGACCCTGTTTTCTCAATAAAATGTGAATGCCAACAGCTAATTAAGACCCTTTATTTGCTAATAATATTAAGCACAGACAAATTTTCTTTTCTTCTTTACGTATTAAAATCCTGGAAAATTAAATGGTAAAGTTTGTTAATGCTAACATTAAGGATGCATAGCTGAAATTACAGGAAATGTAAAAGCAAAGTTCCAGCAATAACTTTACATCAGCCACATTGAACACATGTAATATTTGTGATTCCTGTTTTTCTGGTTAAATGTGCAGCTTAGCATATTATGATTTTTATTAAAAGTAAGTAATAAAGCATCCAAGAAGGTGCAAATTAGCAGAGCTAGGTTTGTTGTTGGACCCTTAATTTTTGCATTCCCTGACTCTTGCAATCTAAGTATGCAGATTTAATGTGCATTATTAACACAGGGGGTTTTTTATATTTAAGGTGTACGTGTGTGAAAAATAATTAGCCTTTAGTTCTACAGTACAAAAATTTAAGTTACTCCTGAGATTGCAAAATTAGTGCCAGTCCTGCAAACACTTAAGCATGTTAGCAAGTTGCAAGTTCACAGATGTGAGAAGCTGCTTGAGTTCAGTTTAACTACTCATGTGTCAAATTGGTCTTCCCTTAAAAATTAATTGACATAACCAGGGCCTAGTCTACAATACATGGCATAAGCTGCCTTGTGTCAGCCGAGCTGTAGAAGTGCCTTCACTGAAATTTGGCTCCAGCTGAGGTAAGTGACTCTCTAGGCCAATTTAGTAACACCTTCCTGAGCAGTGTAGAGTCACAGTCAATGTAATTAGGTCAAGGCCGTGTCAATGTAGGCAACACCTTATTTACATTAACTGTTACTGGCTTCCAGGAGCCATCCCACAATGCCTGACACTGACCATACAAATGTCCAGGTGAGGATGTGCTCCATCAATAGAAGGAGCCAAGTGTGCACACACGACTGATTTAGTAACTACAATGGCTGAATGTGATGTTAGTTAGGGTTGATGCAATTTTGGTCTATGTGGGTCCTGGGTGTAAAAAACCTAACATAACTATACCCACTTACTCCTAGTGTAGACATAGTATGCTGCAGCTCAATTATTGGGGCCTGGCCTATGCTGACACCAGCAGTTAATGATACGCATACTATGTATTGTAGCTTGCGTATCTCCTGTTGACTTATTTACATTGCTGTACCGCAGTGTCTTCACTGCGCTGCATTGATGGGAGACACCCTCCAGTTGATGCAGCCTTACTATTTTTGGGGCAGTGGATTAATCATGTCTATAAGAGAGCACTTCCAGGATTGACTGAACAGGTCTCCACCTGCTCAATTGATCCTGCTGCATCAATCCCAGCAGCCCTGGTAATGGAGACATATATTAGGTCATGCTGGCATAGCTATGCGGACATAATTGTGCTGTTATAACCACAGTTGTGTTGACACAGCTTAAGTGTTTTTAGGATCTGAACCTAAAACATACAAAAGTCAGAGAATGAAAAGCTAAATTTCTTGTTGCAATCTTAGTCCATTCAGATTGCACATAGTATGTGTATTAAAGCACACATTAAACTAAGTAGATTTTTTAAAAAGTATATACGTGCGATGTGATCAAACTGACTTTAATGGTAGTTGCAGGATTAAGGCCTATCTTTATTTATATAAAAACATTTTATTACATTTTCAGAAATACACATTTTGGAAGTTTTGCAACTGATGTAGTGATGAATAATCTTAAATAATAAATGTTTGAGGTTGGTTGTGGGTTTTTTGGGTTTTTTTTAAAGAAACTCCATTGTGCTGGTGAATTTTAAATGTATTGGTTGTTATACCCATCTCTGTGTTCACTCTAAAATAAACACTAGGCAATCCCTAAATTTAATACTATACCATATGGATACACTCAGCTGGGGGCTTCTTCCTCCTAACCGCTTTAAAGCAAATCTCTGAGATACCAAAATAATCCTTGTGCAAGGCCTATACACTGCCTGCCTGTTAGAGGCAATTTAGCAAGTGCAAAACAATAAAGTTATTGGACTCGCTAGATTCATCTAGCAATTCTGTTGCTCTGTCCCTGTGGCCCCCAGTGGCTTAGAAAAAGGCTTGTTGTTTTAGTGTGTGTGGGAGTGGGAGAAGTGTCCCATTTGTTGTGGGAAGAATTTACTACCTAGCATCCGGGCCGGCTGAGGGTTGGCACCCCCCTTTTTTTTTCCAGGTGGGACTTGGTGATGACCAGAAAGGAGCCCTTGGTACTGAATGGCACCCTGAAGGTAAAATGAAAGACAAAAAGATGAATGTATGCTTGATTCCTTTAGCAGCCGCGAACACCACACACAGCCACTCCATCAATGCAAACAGGGCAAAGCCCTCTGCTAATGATCACCCTCAGATTAGGTATTAAACAGAAAGCAGGGCATGGCTGCCATTGGGCGCAAGCCTGGAACATGCTGGCCAGAGCCTTAAACCCCAGCATGTGCAGATGCAGACAGCCCGCCTTAAGTTCCTGCAGGCCTGGAAGGCAGGTACCCACCCTGCAGCACATAGCCAAGGGGAGAGAGGAGGGAAATTTAAATCCCTCCCTCGGCCCAGGCAGCATGGGAGGCAGCGATGGGGTAAGCACTCTGGGAGCCCCCTGGGCAGAAAAAAGGAAGCTGGGACAGCAGCAGGTGAGCAGGACTCTGGGCCTGCGATGGGTGAACAGGCCCAGGGGCTAGGGGTGCCGGCCTGCCGGGGAAGCAGGCCAGCCCCAGGCAGAGGCAGGGAAGCAGGCTGGGGCCCCCGGCGGTGTTTAGGGGCCGGGCCCGGCGGGTGAGCAGCGCGGTCCCGGGGATCGCCGGCAGCGTTTAGGGGTGGTGCAGCGCTGGGGGTAATGTAGGGGAGGGGTTTGGGCCTGCGGCCCGGATCTCTCTTACAGGCGGCGGGGGGGACCTGAGAGAAATGCTCCCTTTTCCAAATGCATGCAAAGAAAGGCGCACGTACCAGTCCGAGCCCGGGCAGGGCTGCAGCTTCCCCCTTCTCCTGCCAAGCTATCATTGAGAAAACAGACAGGCAGAGTGACGTCCCGGGTCAGACTGAGTGCGGACCGACTCTACCAAGGAAGCAGGGAGGTCTCCGCAGCCGCCGAGCACCCACCGCTCCCGTTATCTCCCGACACCCACCTAGCCCGGTGCAGCGCGGCCCCTTGGATGATCCTGGTGCCGCGGGGCAGCCGGCTGGTCTCCTGGCAGGGGCATGGGGAGATGGTCTCAGCCTGCTCGGTCGAGTATCCCCCCCTAGCCGGTTGAGGTCGCAGGAGCCCAGTTAAAGGAGGCGTGCGTAAAGATTTTGCAATGTCCCTGCATGGTGTTGTAGACTTTCCTAGCAAAGAAACCGGCTTCGGCTTCTTTAAAATCCCCGACGACTCACCTGATTAACCTGCCTGCGGTTCTGACCTGACCAGGTAAACCGAGTCCCAACCTTATTCCCATGCACGTCTGCAGCCTGACATTGCATCTGGCGCATGTTTTTGATCTGAGACTAGGAGCTGATAGACACTATTCCCGCCCCCCCCTTCCACCTTCAGACCTTGTCTATTTTACTTGCTTAGACTTAGTCCCTTTAAAAAAAAAAAAAAAGAATCACACAACAGTAAAACCCAGGCCCTAGGAATTATGGATTGTCAGCTCTTTCGCATTTTTAAGAAAAGATTTAAAAAAAAAAAATTCTGCTGACAGATCCAAACCCAGCAGTTTTGTCCTCCTTTCCCTCTCCCTTATTATTTGCAAAGGATCTCAAGAGTGCTGTGAAAGTGACAAGGCTTAACGAGAACAGAGCTAGGGGAGAAGGTCTTTGGGGTAGCTTTTGCAAAAGGGGTAGGGGGACTTGTCTATACGTGGTGGCCGCTGCTCCGAGTGTCTCTCCCTGCCTTCCTGAGCTCTCCTTCCAGGGAGCTCAGAAGTTCCGCGATCCCCGGCGCTTCCCAGCTCGTTGCTGCTTTCCCCGGCTTGCCAAGAGCAGCTCTCATCGGCTCGAAACGTTGCAGTGGTTCCCTCTAGATCAGGCTATGTGAGGCTCCTAAAGACAGAACCCCGGACCCAGAGAGAGAAGCTTCCGTCTCCCCTTCCCGTTCTTCTTCCTTAAACATTTCCATGAGTGATTCACAAGAGGCCTGATGGAAACCCTGCATATCACTGTGTTGGGGGAATTATTGTTGTTATTACTTGTTATGTATTTATTTATTTCTGCCTGTAGTCTGGTTGCTTCAGTGATGTTGTGAATTTGCCACATGGGGCTGCTTGGCTAGGAAAGCACGTTTGCTCTGTGTTGTAGTATCAGAATCAGTGGACATGCAATCTGACACACTGGCATCTAGACGCACAAAGAAAGCAAGTCATTTGCAAGCAAAATTAAGGGTGGAGGGGACACAAGGAAAGAGGGTACAGGGGAATGTAGTTCTCATCTTGGTACCCCACCCCAACTCCAGTCTGGAGGGGTTTTGGAGAACTGAGCTTAAGATCCTGTCTAACTGTGACCTGCTGGGCAAGTTTTTTTTGTTTTTTTTTTTAACTGAACATTTAATGCTATAAAAGATCAAGTGGTCTGAGGACATATTTTGAAGTGCTGCTGGGGCAATTCTCTGACTACTTGGTGTACTGTAGTTAAAACATTTTGCAGGCTACCAAACATTGCATAGGAAGAATACATTTAGGGAATGACCAGAATAATGAAAGTGGCAAATAAAAATGAGTAGAATTTAAAAAGAAAGGAAAGGAGGAGGGTGGCAGTGAAGAGGATGGAATTGATGGCCTCAGTCCCTTTTTTACTGTGATTTTTAACCCCCAACTGTGTTGTTTTGGTGGTGTTAAAGGGATTTTAACAGAACATAAAAATTAAGACAGTCCTTGTGAGAGAGAGAAATTTGAATGCCCTTCAAATAAAAGAGAGTGAAGTGATATGAACATACCACATTGGTTGTATAAGGGAAGTGCATGAGCTATAGCAGGAAGTTAGTGGGGAAAACAAGATTTTGGAATTTTCTGTTTTCCTTGCCACTCCCAGACCATTTTAAATGTGAAGTAGTGCAAAGCTTATGATACACACTGTTCTCAAGTTCCAGTCTAAAATATGTTATACTCACTTTAACTAGATTCACTTTTAAAATGCAAGCACTCATAGCATAACCCAAGTTAGATTGTACACATGGACATTCAATAATGCATTGCACTTCCACTGAAAACAAGCAAGGGCTTGGAATCCAGAAATGATTTAGCTGGTTACTTTAAAACACAGGAAACAAAAATGTATCAGTGTAACAAGTGAATTTTTACACATATAAACTGGCATCTGACAGGTCTCCCTTAAGGAGACTTCACAGTTTAAAATGTTCAAGAGGCAGAAGCAGGTGAACATGGCATTTGACGTGTTCAGTATCAAAATGGAACAAATAAATCAATTATGTTAACTGTGTGCAATAGCACATTTATTCTGCACTATTTGTCAGAAATTAAAAGGTCACTTCTAGAGTACTATATCCGTATCTTGAACCTAGCACCACTTATTGCTGCAACAGTATTTCAATATTAGGTGATCTTAAAGATAGTTCATCTTTCATTTTGAATACTGAATTTGAATCAGCATTAGAATGTCAGTACTGCAAGATAAGTGTAACAAACTAAGTAGACAGCTGAAGAGTTCCTGGTGAAGGTGTTGCTGAGAAGGATATCTTGGTCTGTTCTCAGTAACCTTGTTTACAGGGACATTTCAGTTGCAACCAGAATTTCAGCAAGAGGCTGCCTAGAGGAATCGTCTGTGTGTTTGAAATTGATCATGAGTGTCTTTTTCACTATAAAATTATATATGCCTTAACAGCATACTCCTGCAAAACTTTTCTGGAAGGTTATGGTGTTTTACTAACAGGAAGATACATCTTTGTCCTCCTATACAAGAGGTAGTTGTACTGGCTTTTTAAATGTTTGTGTGTAACACACACACAAAGGCTTTGATTTATTAGATTATAAAGTCACATAGGTTTTGAATGTATTTTACAGCCCACCAAGTACGTTTAAAGTAAAATATGAAAAGATAGCATTTATACTGTGATTTATTGAATTTTAGATAGCTTGTTTTAAAATTGCATTTGGAAAATTATACAAATGTAGAGACTTGGTGTTAAATGCCAGCAGCCACATTAATGAAGAAAAATGCTGCTGAAATACTTTTGAATAATAAATAGGATGTATAATGGTCAACCACAAGATAAAATTTTTACACAGTGTTTTTATGGCTCTAAATTGGCTGCATTGTAAACCAAGCTTACTACTCTATTAAGTCGTCATACTTTTCAATTATTTAACATTTCTAGCCAGGCAGTCTAGTATGGTCTTCAATCTGCATATCAGAAAATTATATGTAAGGTAGTAATTGCTTCTTGTTAATATATGAAGGCTTTGTTTTTTGGATCAGAGCTGAATTTTAACTTATCAGGACATATATTACAAAATATGCATATAGAAAAAATGATATGGAAATAGTCCTAGGCCTATGAAATGGGGATAGTTACTGAACTGAAATGTACCTAATACAATTTGAGATCCACTCACTAAGAAACCTTGACAGTATCTGCCTTCCAGGTACTGTGCATTTGGAAATACTATATCTCCATTTAAATGCAGATCTTCAGTTTTCTCCAGAGGGCAGCTGGTGAATCTTTCGATTGAACCACTGGTACTAGAAAAACTAACTGGAGATTTCCCCATGAACAAGAGACCCTTTCAAGTCTGCCAGTTTGAAATAGCGATTATAAATTTTTCTGATACTGCAGTTTTATATTGATTTTAAATACCTTTCAAAAGTCAAACTAAGAGAATAGCGCATTTTACTCAAACAAAGTGGTTTTGTGTTTCCATCCTTATGTAAGAGCCTGAGGCGCTATTATAACCATAACAATAAGTTCTTCATTTTTATAATGGCATTGTTTGCATGCCAATTTCATCAAATGGAAAAGGCAGTCTTCCTCTGATTTTTTTGACCTTAATTCCTCTTAATTATTCCTAGACAATAATACCTGGTTATTTCCCACTGTGAAAAGTGGTGAGCAACTGTTGATGCTAGGTGTGGCTGCATGGGCAATGGGCAGATCCATACAGTTAACTCCATCCTTCCTTGAAGACTTAATAATTAGAGCTATGTGAAAAAATGGTGCTTCACCAAACCAGAGATCATGTGACAATTGTCCTTGGTTTCCATCTATGTGGGTTTGCATCCCTGGGGTGTGGGGTTCAAACAAATCCAACATCTCAAAGCCCAAACACTATTACAGCTGCTGAATTTATTCCAATTTGCGCATTGGAAACAGAAATGTTGGATGATTTGCAAAGATAAATTGTACCATGTTTGCTTGAAGCAGAGGCCAGCCTTAGTAGAACCCAGATGCACACTGACTCACATCTAGCCCCATATTCACCTAAAACTCAATGACTATTCATGATCATTAGGAATCCGTTCTGCTCCAACTGAAGTTAATGGCAAAACTCTCATTGATTTCAATGGAAAAAGATGAGTCGCTTAACAAAGGTTTCCACAAACCTAATCAGACTTTAGAGTTTCTAATGGAAACCAAACCTAGGTAAGTTTCTTACGCAGACATTTTTCATATCTTTCTTATATGTGTCAGGCCTAACTCTCCTCTCATTTAACACTAGTGTTTCTCCTTTGGTATCAGTTGAATGACTTCTGGTTGGCAGAGGTCTGAGTGAGAGGACAATCGGGCCCCAGCGTGTCACAGCATGTACACTTTTATTAGCATGTTGGTCCATGAAGATGCCCGTCCGGTAAACCTGTGGTAAGACTAGCTTGTTTGTGCATTTTAAGATTGGCACTTACTTTACAAAAGTGTTTTTCCTTTTTTAATATGAGGGCATAGTCCCTTTATTAAAACCCAAATATTAAGGGAAAAGAAAATGGAACTTTTTCCGCATAGCTTTTGCTGCTGGAGAATCTAGCAGCAGTTGTTTTGAAGCATGTGCAATTGATTATCATACATTTATTTTAGAAAGCAGACATAACAGGGAATCTAACATGATGGGTTTGAATCTATATCTGCTCCCCACAATGTTCTTGAGAAAAAATGTAAGATTGCAGGCATCATTTCATGCCCTGTATGTTTTTTAACATAAATCAAAGAAATTGTTGGAGAGTTATAGATGATCATAGTGACTGTAGCTCTAATAAACACATGCAGTGCATGTTTTCCAAGCTGTTTTCTATGGGTGAAAAGCTGAAGCTGGCATTTTGTACAAACAATTCAACTTAATCACTGAAAATTTATTTCCTAGTTAGTGTGGATTACCAGTGTAGCATAAAGTCATACACCTTGGCTTAAGTTCATCTGGTTTTGAAGCCATGGTTAAAGCCAGGAAAGAGTTTAAATTAGATTTAGATGCCTAGAATTATTTATCCAAAATGTCATGGTTACAGTATGCCTCTGTTGGTGTAGTTGTATCTGTGCTACAAGCAGAATTATATCTATACTGTTATTAGCGCTATTATTTTATTTATTTATACATGGCTCAGAAGTGTCTTGGCATGTTACAGAACAAGAAAAAGATCTTGAATAAAAAAAATTGTCCAATCTAAATTTTATGCACAACACAAAAAGTGAGGGTAATAAACAAAATGGAAATGATGGGATGGTGGAAGGTGATGCAGGAAAGAATTATAAGAAAGTACACATTTACTCAGTTTAGGCCTGTGCATATCTGGATGCTTTTCTTAATTTTGATGTTTGTAATTGAAAGGCAGAAGTGAGTTCTTAGGAGGAGCACATGGTGACTTGGTTGAACAGGAATTAGGAAGGTATTTCATGCATGGAGGAATATACAGAAGGTGAAGCAGAAGGAAGAAGAGGAAGGCAAAGATAAAGGTGCTCAAATTGTATGGTGATGAGGACATTATAAATACCTAGACCAACAACAAAAAACTCTATATGAATACGATTCTGCAGCCCTTATTGGAGCAAAACTTAACTGCTCTTAAATCAACTTAATAAAGTCGATTTAAGAGTTAATCCCAGTCCACATGGTACTTAGGTCGACCTAAGGATTCGATTTAAGGATTAGGTTAACCTAATGGGCGGTTCTTATTAGGTCGATTTAAGGAATTTCTTAAGTCGACTTAATGAAAGTTTGGTGCAGACAGGGAGTAATTTAGGTTGATTTAAGGGTCCTTAATTGCAAGGTCGACCTAAATTGCAAGTGTTGACATACTTATTGTCTGAGTAAAAACTGTACAATTGGTTTCCTGGGGCCTGGTTGTGCAAACACTATTATTACAAGTACAGTTACTATTGATTGTAGTTCTTACTACTTTGAGTACTCCTATTGAATTAAGGGATACTGCTTTTGTGAGTAAAGTTGTGTCTTTAAACAGTATTACCAATCCAAAGATCATGATCATGGTCCCTAAATTATGAGATTAGTTTGCAGATCATGAGGTTGGTTTTTTTTTGTTTGTTTGTTTGTTTGTTTGTTTGTTTTTTTAAATAATCAAAAATCTTGATGGGTGGTTTTACTGGCATTCTCATTTCTGAGCCTTCACTTGAATCAATTTTCAACCTTTTTCCTGCAACTGCAAGGGCTAGAAACTTCTTTTATTAAATGAAAGTGAGAGTCTCACATTATCACATCACTCCAAGCACTGTGGCTTTAAGAGAAGCAATAGGTGTTTCTAGTTGAATCATGGAATTATGAAAATCAGTGCCACCACTTAAGTATTGGCAGCACTGGACCCTCTGTGATTTACAGATGATTATTTTTTTTTTATTATAAAGACCTGTTTTTAAGGACAACTTCAGTCTGTGTGAATACAATTAAATGAGTTTTTAAAGTGGTTACAGATAAGGGATTTGGTGAGTTACTTTGCAGTCAATATAGACTGGTCTCTACATGAATGAGCCCCCAGCTCTGTACAGTTAAGTGAGACTACTCCTGTCCTGTATTAATTTAATTAACTCGTTCCTGTCCCTCTTCCCTCATCCTCCATTTCTCTATCCAGTTAATGTGTATAGCTCTCCATCACGGCAGGACATGGCCCCCATGAAGGTCTTTGCTACTCTGGCCCATGCCCTGGGCCACTGTCTCCCACTCCTCACTAAAGAGCAGACAGAAGAACCCTGTGGCTCAGGAGCAGACATTGATTTCCATGTGCAGAGAGGAAGGACCAGCTGGGCCTGTATGCTCTACACTGTGTAAGAGGCAGTGCAGCCTCCCAGCCTGTGAAGAACTCATCAGCTCAGGGCCTGGTCTACTCCCTACTCCCCCTCCATTTCTATGAATAATGTAGTGAGCCAGTCTGCTTGCTCCTCATCTAGCGCTTACCTCCATATATATGTTGACTCTTGCTGTCCTTCTTGAAAGCATCTCATCTCTCTGCTCCCTGAGAAGTGGAGTGGGGGCTGATAGGGCAAGAGATCCAAGATCTCCTGGAGAATGAGTATCCTCTTTCCACCCCATCCATATCTCACAGAGCAGCAAGACAGAGAGGGGGACAGCTGTGAGGCAGAATGCACCACACAATGTGGTACACTTGAAGTCTGGGGGAAGAGGAGCTTTTGCAGTCCCTGTGTGCTGGGTCATTGGTTCCACGCTGGCTCAATTATGTGCCATTGTAGGGGGGAATGTTGTGGGAGGGGAGTTTCTGGCTCTGCATTTACACAGGTGCAGTGGCTGGGAAACCCACATAGGAGGCATATAGAGTGGATGCTAATCCTGGTTGGACGTTCTGCAACTCTGTGATGTTCCCCAAGTTTGTGGGGTGAATTTGATCATACCCACTGATTTTTGGAGTAGGACAGCTGCATAAATCCAGGTGGTGAATCTTTGAGGGGACTCGGTAGATAAAGACTTTGGGTAGTACTTTTAATTCACTGAAATACTTATCCTTATAAATACTTGTATGTATTAAACTAGTGCCCATACGTCCCAACAAGAAGGCCCTATTACAGTGGGCACTGTTCTTATGCATACATTAGAAATGAATAGTGCCCTGAAGAGAGAAATCAAAATAGATAAGGATACAGAAAGAGGGAAGAAGGGGGATATAAGATCTAAATAGAATGCTGGGAACGGAAACAAAGTGATAGTGGTTTGCCCAAGTCACAGGGGAAGAGGCTGGCAGAACCCAGTAGTTGAAGTCAGGGCTTCTGATTTTCAGACCATTGGCTTCAGACACTATTCCCATTTCACAGATGGAGAAACTGAGGCACCGAGGCTCTGCTCCTACTCAAGCCAATGGTAAAACCTCTTATGACTTTAATGATGCAGGATCAGAGAGGTAAAAGGATTTATTTAAGGTCACAAAGCATGGTGCGCAACTGAGACAGGTCTCCTGACTCCTGAGTTTTCTGTTCATAGCCTCACACTGACCCTTACTTCAGAAGAAGAGAGATTTCTCCCTCAAGCAGGAGACACTAACTCATTTTCCCAGTAGAGACACTCAAGGAGCTGAAAAGCTTATTTTCTCCTGCAGGAAACTCTGGGCAGGCACCCATTATTTGAGCGTTTGTTGTTGTTGTTGAGGATATATATGATAGATGTTAGTGATGATCCCTTGATAAAGACTGTTTGTTACTATTGTTAGCTGGGACATGTGACCACTTACTTAACCAATCAAATTGATTTTAAAAAATCCAAGGCACATACAGTCTGATTTTTTTAAATTTTTTTTCTTCCAAAGGACTGAGCACTGAATATCAGGCCAGTAATGCACCCACAGAAACATGAACCCCATTTGACATGCAGGTGTGTACAATATGTGCTCTCTTGTGCATCTATCAGATATACTTATAATCTCAATTATTTTGCTGTTTGAACTCTTGAACGTGGCCTTTTGCAGTATTGTCAAGTTTTGTTTCTGCTTTTTGGAACAAAGATCAATTGAGAAATAGAGAAATAACACAATATACTACTAGCTACTAGAGTCATAGTGCCTAAAGGGGAAAAGGGTGCTGAATAATCTGATCAATGTCCAGAACAAAATAACAATAACTATTGTTAACTGGACTCTATAATTATGTGTTTTAAAAATTGACCATATTACATTTCCTTTTGATTTTCTTGTTTGTGACCTAGGAAATAGAAAACTGACCCCCTATTTAAAAAGTACCTTGCACTCTGTTCTGTCGTATTCTAACTGCAATGTATGCATGTTCTAGTCGCTATTCGGAATATAATCAAGGGTTAAATGTTACAGTAAAAAAGTTGTAATTAATGATATAAAAACCACCCACAAAGGGTGTTGATCAATTTGAGCTGCAGCTCCTTAACACGAGTCCACATAGCTCCTGAGGACTGTTTTAAAATTGTGTTTTTTTCCGGTTTTATTTGTTTACGTGGACATCACTAAGAAATTGAAACCACATCAAGATTCTGAACTTTCTCCTTCTCAAAGTTAGATGGAGTGTTTGGATCTGAAACTTCGATTTAAGCATGCTGTGCAAATAGTGGCTGGGTCTGCAATTTGGCTCTGAAATAGGATTCTGAATCCTTACAAAGTTTGGTGTTGTTGGAACTAGAGGATTTTATTCTAGTAGAAATATGCCAGAAAATGTTACACAGGTGGGGGGTGGGGGGAGGGGCACACAACAAACCTTTCCCTCTATATCTGAGAAAGAATGATAAAGAGTTTGACTAATGTAAGATAGGGTCAGAGTGAATTTAGGACAAACATACGGTGTGTACTGCATCTGCTATAACAGTTCCAACACAAAAAGTGCCTTAGGGCACACTGACATTTTATCATCCGCAAAAACCACAATCCAGGCAAAGCAAAATGTACTTGGACAAATTCTACACTTTACTTAGTTTTGACTCCCCGTCCGCCCCCTTTGAAATGAATGGATGTTTTGCTTGTGTCAGCATTGATTAAGATTGCAGGATTTCATCTTACTGTTAATAAAAGTAACACAGTAAATATACAATTTTAAAAGTCCTCCTGGACATGCAGCAAGCCCACTTATTTTAATTGTGTGAAGTTGTCCAAGGTTGCTTTGCTCTCCAGAGCCTGGCACTAGCTTCAGTGAAATTTGATGCCATTGGTGTTCAGTAAAGGTTTCTTTCTGCAGGGCTGCAAACGGAGATCAGCTGCTACTGTGTGTACACAACTAGGGAGCAAATCAACCAGCACATTTAAGCAGCCTCTTTAAGCTTGAGACTTTCTGAGATTTCTTCTTTACACAGGAAGTTTCCTTTCTATTGTCAGATTTAGTACTTTGCTCATGTAATCAGATCAGAGCCAGGATCACTGCTGCACTGTAGAAAGACTTCCTTAAGACATTTGTCCTTGAAACTGCACCAAACTCTTGGAAGAACACAGAACCTGTAAGTATGTATAATTTAGGCAACAATAGCACAGTGCAAAGCTGCAATCAACCATTATACAATATCCGATTAGCAGTGCAGTAGGGATTTTTTTTTTCCAGATGTTACGTTACATTCATTTTCAATTCATTCTGTGGAAACAAATCAATTCAGGCTTCTGATACAGTGACTTTGCAGTAGAGAGCTAGTAATATGTTTGATTTAACTGTTTGTTGCTCTTGTGTATCTTGTGGGACAATGATTGAATCCAGCAAACAGCAGAGAACTTTTCTTACACTATTAGGCATTATAAATGTGTGGGGGGATCCCTCTTGTAAATAAGTTTTTGTTTGTTTGTTTTGTTGTTTTTTGGCAACCCTACCCCGCAATGAACAATAAATAACAGAGCAAATAGAATTAGTTCATGTAGTCTTTAAGAGCAATACAACATATTAGTTTGCAGGCTTAATTTACTAGTAAAGAACATTCCACTGTTGTTCTGTCTTAATTGAATTCTACTCAGTGCTGTCTATTTTGTGTTTTACTATCTTGTATGTGTCTGTTTAAGTTACTTTGCTGGGACTGCAGTGTGGTTAGACCTGTATTTAAGCACTATTTATATTCCAGGCACATTTCTGGTGAAATAAGTGCTCAAGATTTAAAAGGTTTAAAAAGGATAGTTTTATTAGCCTTGAAAGCTCGAGAAGGCACAACATGGATGAATGTCAGATGTAGACCATAGAACCTAAGTCTCCCATCCACTAAGCCAGATCTCAACACTCCACTCTTGCAACTACAACTAATAAAAGCCTTGAGCTCCCTTTCTATAAATTTTTAATATGCAACAATACCTATGTTTATAAGATTAATTTCTCCCGGGTTAGTCTGATTGATAGCTGGATTGTGGCTTCTTAAAAGCTTTCTCCATGAAACCCACAGAAGAGCTGCATTCCATTTAACTAGTGAATGTAAAAACTGGTAACCATGGATTCAGCCACCACTAACTGCCAAGTGCAATGACTTGTTGTAAACAATACAAATGAGCCAGGATAGCAAAATCAACCAGACATGAAATGATTTTAATAGAAATTACAGTAAAGGACGTGATACTGTATCAGCTTGTATTCAGTATTAAAGGGAAAGTATTTCAATTTTTCAGGTTCAATTTAAACTGTACATCTCCACCAGCCTCACTGTTGCACTAGATCCACTGAAGGAAAAAAAAAAACATTGTCAGGAAATGTTTCAGTTTAATGACATATTATGACTTAGGTGTTTTCAATATCATAGCCTATGCACATGGTTAACTCATGTGAGTAGTCCCATTAAACTGAAAATCACTTGTGCTTACAATAAAGTATACGCAGAAGTATTTGTAGGATCAGGCCCTTGGTAGATAAGTTTCATCATACTAAAGAACTCTGTAATTTAAAGAAACAGTCAACCAGTGCTGAAATTAAATTGAGAAATAGAAGTTTTAGCATTTTGACAAGAAGGATAATACATTATCTCTGTCACGTAGGTTTTAAGTGTTATGACTTTCATTTCTCATTTGCCATTCCCCAATCCCTGGTCTTAATTTATAGCCTCTGTCTTTTGGAGAGCTGATAAACCATGGTGTCAGCTAGTATAATACAGCATGATAATAGGCACATGCAGATCATGTGAGCAGTGGTGTGTCTTATCTCAAGATTTTCCATCCCACCAAATCTTTGCTGACTCCTGACTGTCATATGGCTCATCACTCACAAATTCTAACCATAACCAAATCCCTTTCCATGTGCGTATATGTACACGTGTGTCTGTATGATCAATTTCCCTCTTCCAATCAAGCTGTCTTCAAAGCCTACTACATTCAACTATTATTCCTCCATTAATCTCTTCTTGAGTGCTTCCCCTTTACCACTTCCGTGCTAACCACATAGTTTGTAAAACAAAATATCATAATAATTAGTAATAAGTACCCACCCCAAAGAAGTTTGTCATATAACAATTCCAGAACACTCACATCCTAAAAATACCTCTCGTACAAACTTTAACCCTCTCCTGTTGTCTTTGTCATTCCTCTATCAACTCTCTGTGGTTTCTTGTATTTGCTCATCATATCATGTTATCCAGGTCAATTCAACTGTAAGCTCCTTGGGCAGTGAATTTGACTTATTTCTATGACTGTAAAGTGCCACGCACAGCAATGTCATATCAATAATGATAATAGATAGATATTTCAGCCAGAAAGTGTGCATTATTTATTTTCGTCGTCTTAGAATTGACCAGCATATATCAGGCATACAGGGTTACAATTTAAAAGTATATAGCTAAGTAAAGGGACAAATACTGTTTGAGTTACTCTTGTGAGTAGTCTCAATGACATCAGTGGGATTCCTTATGTGAGGAAGGTGAGTAGGATTTAGCACACGTAACAATAGCAGGCCATTCACTACATGTTGGCATTGTCAGGTTGACTTTTATTGAAAAGAAGTGCGTTTGAAAAGCAAGTAAAAGGAGAGCTCTCTGATTAGGCAGGTATGTCAGAAATATCCGTCAAATACAACAAAGACCTTTGTCCTTGTTTGAATTACATAAGTGTTAAGAAGATTTCGGTAGCTCACAGAAAAGAGGGGACAATGTGATTTTTGGGACAGAATAGGATCTTAAAAATGTGTAAATCAGGTCCAGCATAGTTCCTCCAAAAAGCATACCTTGATTTAACAGTGAAGATACCAAAAAACTTTTCATACACAGCCTGATGCGGATCCAGAATTAAATTAAAATGTTAGGAGAAAAATCAAGATCATTTTCAAATAAATTATGAAACAATACTGGTCATGCAAAGTGTGTTAATTATTGAACAAAAAACCCAGAAAAGACTTTTTTTCATATTATTGGTTATGGCAGAAACAGTGATATATTGAGTGTATCAAAGAGGTCTCAGCCTAGAAGATAACAAAGAATTCAGGATCAGACATGCAATATGGCTTTGGGGACACTGTAAACAGAGTGAGTGGCAGTTTTCTGTTGTTTCAAGTGGGCATCTTTTCTGATTGACATACAGTTTTTTTTCTCAGTCTGATGTATTTTGAATAAGATTGGATTTATGACCTAAAACTTTAAGAAGTTAGAGAAGTATGACAAAGCACTTTTTCCAACAGGCAGTATTGGAAAGTGAGTCTTCCTCTCTCTGGTTCAGGATTCAGATGCTATAATGATGGGTACTATATAAGAACTTGCAGAGACAGAGAAGTCTATCAGCCAGAAAACCGCTCTGCATTCTTGGAACTGAGAAACAGACGCATCACACTTAGTGAAGAGTCAGGGCACACAAGTTGTGTTTTGGTTTCTTGTTTTTTGGGTTTTTTTTTTTTTTTTTCAAATCATATAACACATGATAGAGAACATCTTAGAAAACAGTGAAAGTAATCAATGATTACCATTAAGTGTTAATAATCTAGTTGATGGCAGTATTGCCTCTTGTAAACATCCGTAAAACTAATCTGCAATAAGAAAAAGAAACAAAACTGTTAGGATTGGAACTTCAACTGGTTTTGATTTTAACTAAAATTTGTTACTTTTTCAGTGTTCAGGATTCCTACAGATTAGCATTTAAGAGAAATGTTTGGTTTTGGGGGGTGTTTTTTTGTTTTGGTTTGTTTGTTTGTTTGTGAAAATACCAAATGGACAGTCCTGATAGCTGAAGGAAGCTTCCACTAACATGATCCAGAATTTAGTTGATTCAAAACAGTTTTGGAGGTATCACCTTCTCATCCCTACAGGTGATTCGGTATCCAAGTTCTCTCAGAACTTGGCCTGTTCTGTTGATGCTGCTAACAAGTGTAAAAAATGTGTTTCTGTCTTTTGGTAAGTGCTCAAAAGTGTAAAAAATGTGTTTGTATCTTTTGGTAAGTGGGTGCTTGACTACCAGGATCTGGGCTGAAGCCACAAATTCATTTCATATGGACCACTGAGCAGCCATGACCAAGTATCTGGTCATCAAATATTTAAGAACTTTGCTATTTAAATTCCTCCACACTTTTAGAATAACAAAAGTACCATATATTTATAACAATACAGTATTTATAGAGTTGATTACAAATATGGTTTTATAACACAGGCCATATCCAACTGAAAATTGTATTGTAGTCTAGAAACAGAGTGATAATTTTAATCCCGTTGATTCTGATTAACTTCCTGTGACTTGAGCATGTGTTCGATTATACTGAAATATTCTTCCATTGTTTATCTGTATCCAATGGGATCATGTGTGTATCTTAGCTTTAACAGTGCCAGACTGCCGCTGACCGTAGGATTCTGCATGCACACGTTCTCTTTTCGGGTAAAGTGTTAGTGTTCTGTAGTTAAAACTGGGCTGCTGAATCTGTTTAGTGTTGTGACTTATGATTTTGGGTACCTCTGTTATCAGGTGCCCAACTTGAGGCTCCCTTAAAGGGGCTTGAGTATTTTCTGGTGATGGTTGATAGCTCAGGACTTTCTGAGAATCAGCCCCCTTTAAGAGGTCTCAAGTTGGGGACTCAAACTACTAATCATTTTTTAAGATCTTGGCCTTAAGCTTTTCCAGAGCTGTAGCAGGATGATGACATGGCTTGGAATGGTGTTTTGTGAAAGCAAAATGAAACAATGGCTCACCAGCAGATGATCCTGTGCCACCACTAACTTTTAGCTGTATTTGAGCTATTTCATGTATTCTAGCAATATCTACCATTTGGTTTAAATTCTGCTCATTTCCTTGCATTATCAGCGTTGCAGGTATTTTTGGTCAAATAGTCCCAGATACTATCCTGTCCCAAACTGATTGCTCCTTAATAATAAACAGTCTTTAGCTAACAGTTTTACCTCTGTTATATACTGCTTTATGGGTTCATTTGGACCTTCTATTTCATAATACATTTTATAGCTTTTGGGGTATCATATTTATCAAACCTACTATAATGTGGCTTCAGTTCTTTTTGTTCAGCTGATAGTTACACTCAGAATTTTATAAATGTCTCCAGTGCTGCTTTTTTTTTTTTTTAACAAGAAGAGGAGCGGGGAATTGACAGGAAAGGGGCGGGGAAGTTAGAGGAGTGGGGAGCCAGTGGGTGGGCGGAGGGTGGGGGAGGAGTGGGGAATGGGCCTGGGGAGTGGTGGTGGGTAAAGGGGGGGCTGGGAAGGCTGCTGGGAGCCGGCAGTGGTGTCCCCCCCCCCCCACCCCTGCCCCTCTGGCTACCGGTCCCTTTTGTAGAAAAAGAGCACTGAGTATATGTATTGTAAACTAGCCTGTGAAATTCAATTCAATAAACACCTCTTTTACAAATAGTATATATGAACTCTTATGGGTTAATTTTGGTATTGAATGGCTATGAAAATCGATGCACAAGTCAAGAAATATTTCAGTTTTGGTTATTTTAGTGGAACTAAACTATGGCATTTCAAGGAGAAACAATCTTTTAAAGTCCATCAGTGTGGTGTGTTATACATAACGCTTCTTTTCAGAATGGATTTTCCAAATCACCACTTTTGTCGGTGAAACACATGCTACAATTAGCCAAATATGGTTTAGATTTTGGTTGCAGAAAGTCTATTTGTGGTTCTCCCTGAAGATGTTAAAATTCTACATGCAATGGCACAAATTGGATGGAATATAGGTGGCATTAAAAAAAAATGTTGCTGGCCAAGAGCAGCAGAAATCTGGTTGCTTTTAGGATGTCAAACTAATGGTTAATGTACATATGGTTAATGTAGACAATCAATAGAAAATGCATGTTGATCAGCAAATGCTCTGCCTTGGTGGCTGCCAGAGCATTTACTGTTGCATGTTTGCTAAGCCCTATATACAGCACCTCTGTTCATTGGGTTACTCACTGAGCTTTTAATAGTTCATTTTATTTTAGTTAAGGTTCAGTTTAGTAACTCTAGAAATTAGTGGAAAAATATTGCCAGCATTAAACTGGTAAACTGTATTACACATGATATGGCATAGACGCAGTATCTTAGAAGGTAAAAGATCAATTCTTATGGATCCTACAGTCACAAGCTTTTAACGATAAATTACGGAAACTTTGTAATTATTGTGGGTAATCTTGCAGAAAATTAAATCTTGAGTTTCCATGTGTGAGGAAGTTTGGTCTCCTTTGCTCACCATAGCTTTGTAGTGTAAAAGCAGCTTTCTGTAGTGTGGGCTCCTTGGTTACCTGTCAGGCTTTGTGTTCACTTCACTACAGGTAAAATGCTGTTTCTAAGACTGCCTAAATCCTTGGCAAAAGTAAGAGGTCTTATTTTCAAGGCATGTTTCTGAGATCTGTAATTCTTGCATTCTTTGTCTCTTTGAAAGTGGCTTTAGAACCTGCTGAAGTTTATACGGTAAGGGGGAAAGTCTGTTGTTTGACTCCTTTCAGATATATTTATTGGTGGTTTCATGGTTTAAGACTCCGAGTGGAATACAAATAAAGACCACAGGCAAGACCTTTTGTCCTCCTTAAATAATGGCTACTAGGGGCCAGTTATTACCCTGCAGATTGAAACAGCAGGGACTATAAATATAATTAGGAACTGGTGAAAAGACAAGGGTACAGTATGGCAACAACAAAAAGCAGCAAGAGGCTTTTCTTTCAGTTTTATCAAGCGAATGTTTTAAAGGGCTCATGAAAGATGTCGGTCTGACATCACCTGAGAGGTATTACAAGGCGGTCTGCAGTTCAAACATCCTCATATTGTGCATTCTGGCCTTGTCTACAGTAAGGGTTTTCAGAACTACTGTAATCCCAAACGGTGCAGCCCCACTGAGGGAGAGGCATACCTAAATTTGGCAGGGTTTAGCTTTGTTCATTGCAAGCAGGTCTGGAATTAAATAGTTAGTTGTTACAAAATCCGAAAGGGAATATATCAAGAAATTAAAAAATCTCAGTAGGAATAATTTCTGAACAGGAGAAGGAAATGTATTTTAGCAGTAAGGGGAATTCCAGACTTGCCAAGGAGTGAGGGAGTCTTTCTCACAATAGCAGATGCAACTCTGCTTCAGACAGCTGAAAACAGAATTCACTTGGGGAGAGCTGCATGGTCCTCAAATCAGAGCCTTGCAAATGCCAGATCCTTCTATTTTAAAATTTTGCCCCATTACTTTATATGACTTCAGCATAGCAATTGAGATATCTGTAGTGATTTTTGTGAACTACTAAAAGTATTTGCTTGGACTAACAAAGAGAGAATGTTTTAGTTGTTAGATCAGGGGACAGGGAGTCAGGACTCTTGGGCTATGTCTACACTTACTAAAGTTAGTTTGAATTAGTTAATTCGAACTAACTTTAGTTCAAATTAACTTAATTCGAACTAGAAAAATTTAGTTCGAACTAAGCAAGTGCCATTCATAGGCACTTGCTTAGTTTGAATTAGCAAATTGCATTGAAGTCAATGGGCCGGTTAGTTCAAACTAAACAATTAGTTCGAACTAACATGGCCACATTGGTTAATTCGAACTAACTAGTTCGAATTAACCCTTAGTTCGAATAGCATATTCAAATTTATTAGTTCGAATTAAGGAAGCCCTTAATTCAAACTAACGAAAGCCTAGTGTAGCCATGGCTTTAGTTAGTTCGAATTAAGCTTCCTTAATTCGAACTAACTTGCCAGTGTAGACATAACCTTGGATACTAATCATAAAATAGATTTGTAAAATAGGGATGTTAATAAATATCTACCTTGTAGGAGTATTGTGCAGTTTAATTAATGTTTGTAAAATGCTTTGAGCTTCTTGAGTGAAAGGTATTACAAGCCTACAAAGTATGTCTCGCTGATAGAAGGCTGTATTTAGGCTCTCATTTTAATCACTTTTATTTATAACAAAACCTTGAGTATCAGTTCCAGCATGGTTGGTACCATAAATGATGTGATAATGAGGATGGAGTATAGGTCACAAGCCTGCAAATATGTGTGAGGAGAGGGTAAGCTTAACCTACCAGGTGAAAGAAAGGTTAGTATACCAACTGCATGAACACTTCAAAGCACATAGATAGTTTGCTGCACTAACTTAATTATCTGTGTTATAGATATGTTTGACAGACATATCTATAGCCCAGATACTATTACTTCTCAGTGGGAGATAGCAGAGTGCTTCTAGTTCATATGCAGTTTACTGACTCCTTCCTTCTCTTTCTCTGCATTACTCTTTTCAAGGACTTTCCCCACACCCCTTAATCCAGTTGATGAATGGAAACTTATTCCTTTCTTGGTAATGGCATCAAATATTTTAAGAAAGGCAGTGTGGAGCCAGATAGGTTGGGTTTAAATGATTCTTAACTGGAACTGATATGGTCTTCTTTTAATCCATTGTTAACTAAGTACCTAAATAAAAGCTGACTCTCGCACCCCCTTCATTTCTTGCACTGAATTGTGTTTTGGAGTCAGTTTTTTGTTTCTCCAGGAATGAGTGCCTTTGGTCCTTGTATAATGGTATAGTATAGTGTGTTTTCGAACATCTGAATGTTGTTGACTTTTCTGCAAATGGTGTGATTTGAAATGTAAAGAGGGAGAGTTACCCGCACTACTCATCGCACCAAAATTGAATGAAGTGCCCTGTTCTTTGACACCAAAATGTGGCGTGCTGTGGGCTTTAAAAGATAGAGGCTGTGGGGAACTTTTCAGCTTTTTGTCCTTTTCCTCTTCTGTCAGGGCTGTTACACAGGAAGGAACAGTTTTTAAATATGGTTATTTTAATACTGATCCTCTGAGGTTGGCAGGTAGATGGGGAAAGAGAGAGAAGCTCATGACAACATGTTAAAAAGGGTCAATGTGTTTTATATAACTAAAAAGAGAGTAAAATAAGAATAAAACAAATGAAATGAATTTGTACACTAGGGGAATCCATTTTAGAAAGGCTCTTAACTCTGGTATTAGATTACCCATTATGGAAATCGTAAAAAGCATTAGCACAAATAGGCACTGCAAGTGCCCCCTTTCTTCAGTGAATTCACTTGAATTAATTCAGTAGCCAACACTTCTACCCAGAGATAGCCACAGGTATCCACTTTACAACAATGTCTTGATTACAAAGACACAGAGGTTGTATATATGCAATTTTGGGGGGTATGTACAAAGATTTTATGTTGTTTCTCTCTGTTGTGTCAATTGCTCATATATAGTGATTAATACTGCATTTTATTATTTAATGAAGACTCAAAATCCTGAGACGCAGGCCAAATTCTCCTCTGTTAGCAGAGGCGGCTTTTGGGGTAGGCAAAGCAGGCACATCCCTAGAGTCCTAAGCAATAAGGGGCCCTGTTGCCTGCTTTGCGTTCCCCCCAAAGCGCGTTTCATTTGGTCAGTAGCAGGAGAGGGAGCTGGCTAGCATTGAGGAGCTGGGGCCAGCAATGGGGGGTGAGCCGGGGGGGACAGAGCTGGCATTTGGGAGCTGGGGCTGCAGGGAGGGCTGGCATCAGGGAGCCAGGGTCACGGGGGGGGAGGGGGAAGCGTGAACCAGTAGAGGGCCCCGCAATGGGCCTTTGCCTTGGGCCCCCAATAGCCAAAGGCCGCCTCTTGTTTGGTAGTGTGGTGTAAATCTGGACTAACTACATTACCTTTCACGGGTTTTCTCCAGACTTCCATGGGTGTATCTGAGACCAGAACTTGGCCAATGATTTTGATGTGAAGATGCAGTTGATCGGCACGTTTTACTCTTATGTTCTTTACTGAATCTAGTGCCTGACAGTTCTTAAGAAAAGCTTCATCTAAACAGAAAGTGAAACTTTTAGTTTATTGAGGTTATTATTTGTTATGGTTGATTTGCAGTTTGAATTTCATAAAGAAATTATTGTATTTGATTTCCAACAAGCTCTGGCTGCTTTGTTGGGGGGCGGGCGGGGTGGAGTACTGACCTTTCCCTATTTTTAATAAAACATTTATGGATTTTGACTTGCCTCCTCTCTGATAATGCAGGCACTTTTGTGTTGATGGTAAGGAAAATTCTATTTTTCTTCTGTATATAAGAGATTTGAAAAATCTTTGGGAAGAGGAAAGTAAATCAAATTTATAAGCCTGATTAACATCTCGTGCTTGTGTAACTGGAAGGAAGATTGTACCTTATGTACTATATTTGTCCATGTAGGTAATGTTACGTGGAACAAAACAAGTGCATTGTGATCTATTAAGCAATAGATATTTGGAACAAGTAATAAAAGGAATTGATGAATGGCAGATTCTGAGGGCAAATGTTGCCCTTTTGTGCACATGTGCACCTCTCTTTGCCAATTAATAGAAGACATGCATACACCTAAAAGAAGCCCTGTGGTCCAATGGATAGAATGGAGAAATGGGAGTCAGGAAATATGGTTCCATTTCTGGCTCTGCCAATGATCCTTTGTAAAGTGCTTTGAGATCTCTGGATGAAAAGCATTATAAAAGAGTTAAGTATTATTAAGCCCAGTTGACTAGACAGTTGCCCATTGTGGTGGTGGTTTTAAATTATTTTCTGGCTTGTGCTTTGTGTTAAAAGTGTGTGAAAGTACAAGGAAAGCCCTTTGTGCTTTAGTATTGGCCTTTTCCTTTCGCCTCTTGTCTCTCCTGTGCTACTAAAAGTTTAAAGAACATGGCCTTTATTTACACAGAGTAAAGTTACATAAATAACAAGCATATTTAATAGAGCATCATTAACATGAACAAATACTTTTTATGGCTATTTTAAAATACTTCTGAAATAATTTCAATCCCTTCCAATATTATTATGCAGAGGTGACAGACACACACACCCTACCCCATTAGTATTCATTTGCCTGGAACTTTTCCTATATACTGGAAGGGATCCATCCCAGTAGACCAAGGCTACTTCAGTGCCAAACAGACAGGACGTCTTGGAGGTGACGAAAAACTAATGTATGGTACCAAAGTTCCATCAACCATAGATCTAACCACCAGTTTCTTATTGTGTCATCCCACAGGGCGCTGAAGAGCATAATTTCCAGGGAGTTCTATAAATAGTGATCAGTTTCTCAGATATCTTAGCTTCTATCTGGAAGGAATAATTTCTGCAGAATATTGTAAGAAATTAGCAAATCCCTGGAAAGCTCACTGTGTAACCTCTTTCTGTATAGATTTCTCTTCTGTTCTTCTGTATGAACCTTATATTCCTCACGTGTCTCCTTGTTTCCTACAATGTGATGATGTTGGTCAATGTCGTTTTTTCAAACAGCTTCCTAGTAGTCAGTTTTCTTCTCATTCCTTCCTTAAATGTCAACCTCATGTCAGAGGATAGGCTTAGCAAGCAGAGTGCACATTCATTGTTCCGCCATCGTCATCCCCTCTTTTCTTTTAGCTTGGTTTTTTTCCAGCCGTGTACCATAATTTTGAAAACTGTTTTTCTGTTGTACCCAGGACTCAAACAAATCCACACAAAGCTGTTTCTGCTTCTTTGCTTATTGGACATTTGCTGTAGAGAGAACACAAACACCTAGAAATAATTGCCTGACTGTCCCTATTCTGCTCCTCCATTTGTGGCTCAATGTTTTATAAATTCAAAAGAATGCCACTCCCTCCTCCACCTCCTACTCCTTTGCTTAATCCTCTCTTTGGCAAGTCCAGCTGTGCTCTTAAGAAAGCCAGGGTTATGCGAAAATCTGCTGGGTCAGAATGTAAAAGGAAAAACGATCCTCTCCTAATGAACTAGAAAGGACTGGATATGATTCTGGTTCTGAGTTGCAGAAGATGACGATTCTCATTTTAGAATGGTGAATGTGTAGGTTACTGAGTCACCGAATGTTCTCCTGAAGTAGCAGGATTTCAGCTACTCCATTTGGGAGGGAGGCAATCTGTCTCAGTGGTCAAGTAGCTCTTCCTAAATGCTATTTGACTAATTTGAAAAGAAATCTTGCCTTTCTAGAAAGTCCCTAAAAACTTGATGCATGATGGATTCTTTCTTTCTTCAGACATCTGCTTTCTCTTCCCAGTTCAATTCTCCAGCCGGCCGCCGGCCCCCCCCCCCCCCCACACACACACCAGTAGTAAGAGGCAAGCAATATATTCCAGGTACCATCAAGCTTTGTAAAGAATCTTGCTGCTGACAATCTCATAGCTGCTGAGGAATAGGCCAAGCCTTGCTCAGAAAATACTAAGGACAAGAGCATGTATTCCATTGGGATTGCCCATGTATTTTCCCCCAACTTCTTTCCTTCTTCAAGGAAATATGCTAACACCTCCTAACTACATGCTTAACAGATGATGCTAGCAACCAATTTCTATTGCAAAGCTCCTTGGCCACAAAGCATCTAACAGAATTCTGGATTTGGACAGCTTCATTCTTTGTCTGCTGCTGGGCTCATTGCAATCTCAATCAAGAGCAGTGGAAATGAGAGACAAAGCAATTTATTCGCAGCACTAAGGTCCTTTTTGGCTCTGAAAAAAATATGCAGGCACAAAGATTTTGGAACATAAATCCCTTGATACTTGGGATAGGTTTCAGAGATGTTCAGTGTCTTGTGGATGTTCTGCACCTATGAAAATCATGTCCTAAATTCTGACCACTGATTGCTTGAACAGCTACTAAAAGAGCACCCTTCAAAACATGCAGAATGACCTCCAGCTGAGACAAGCTTAATATAGCTCCTGCTGGCTCAGCCAGGTGGAACCTTTCCTTTTGGCTCACCCGATTTGCTGCCTACAGACCATGAAAGTCCCTGGGACTTGGCTGTGGCAATGTGTGGGGACACATAGCCAATACAGAAACAGGATGGGGCACTCTGCTAATCGGTTAAGTCTAATCTAGTGTGCGGCCACAAGCTGTCAGATAAAACAGATTCCTCAGGTGGTTAGCGTGGGTGGCCAAATTTGCCTCTATAGAAAAGGAATATAATGTGCTTCATAATACCATCTTTTTAAAACACCAGCCATTTTGCCATGAACCCCTGAAATAAACAGCAACACTACTTGAGGAGGAAGAATCTTCACACAAATTCCCTGATCAATTTTTATTAGCCCCTGAAATGCCATCCACTGGAAAGTAAGAGTAGCTTATGAAAAATATGACTGGAGCTTGTGTGACTTTCAGGATCTTCCATACATATGGAACAGAAAAGGATACTTGCAGAACCAGCGGGTTTCATGCACATTTTGTGAGAAACACCTACCAAAATATAGCATGGTATCACATCTCCAGAAGCAGAGAACAGATGGAAATATCTTCCTGTACTTTGACTTGTGTTACTCTGATGAAAGGCATTGTTTCTCTCCTGCTGTCGAGCCAGCTAGCTCCCAGCAGCTGACAAAAATCTCAATCTTCAGGATGATACCAAATGAAGTTCAAATGACCACATGCTTTAAAGTTAAATTTATTGGCTGTTACAACCTGCACCAGCAACTGCTTGAACTCGCTGGTTGAAGCTCATCCCTAGACTAACACAACTGATGTCAATGGTGTTATGGCAGGTTGATTTGGTACGCTGAGTTTATGAATGGGGAAGTGAGAATTCATTTTCCAAGAGAGAACTCACCGTCCTAGTGCAGTGCTGGCCTTGGACTATATATTTTAATTTTTTTACTTCACATTTCTTAGCTACTTCAGTAATGTCTTCTACTTCACTTTCTGATGTGCTGCTGTCTATTGGCCCTCCAGAAATTAATCCAAATAATGCAAGACCCAGAGTTCTCTCCAAATAATTAAAATCCTACGTGGATATGAAATTTGTGTCAGCATCCAATACACAGCTTGCCAGCATGGTCCGTGGATAGCTGGATTCATGGATGTGGACATTTGCAGAGCTCTACAAATTATGCAAGTCCCAAAGTTATTTACTCTGATGAAAGCAGAAGCTATGTAGTAGGTGCTGCAAACTATTAGAGTCCACAAATCTGTTTTTATTCGCCAGAAATCAAGTTTATAAACTCAGATTGCCAATAAAATCCTAATAACTAAAACCATAAAAATGTGCCAGCAGCAACTGAAAAACAGATTCTATGTGGGCCCTAGTCCTGATCAGGGCGTTTGACTGTAAGGACATGCAGTTGCCTAATTGGAAAGATGCAGAGGAAATCAAACTCAAAAGAGAGTGGATGTACTCATTAACTGATTCACCTTCTCCACGTGAGAAGTGATGAATCAGCATAAACTTGCCTGGAGCTTTCTTCGGGACAATACCCACAGAGGAAATGCTCATATGCTCAAGTGGAGCGTTATCAAACAGGCCAACTTTTCTTTCCAACTGCCAGTTCTTTTCTATCTTGCCTATAACCACCTGAGGACATATAACTGCTGATGTCAGCTTCTTCTCCAACATTTCATCTTGGGGCCGGAGTACAGTATGGTAAACCCTCCACAAAACCTTTACGCAGCAATTGTATTTTTTTTTTTTTAACTTGTCAGCCTATTTTCATGACCAGGAGAACATTTTATCTGCTCTCATGGGAATTTCTGGTCTTTGCAGGCCCCTTTAATCAACCCTTGGCGTCTTCCACAGTCTTGCTTTGATTTAGATGACTGCTTGAAGCACCTGGTAATGGCCTGGAGCATTCATGCCTACATTTGCTGTTTCTGTACCACTCACAATCAAACTGTTAGTAAACAGCCTTTTGGAGCACCTGCTGCATTATTTGGGCTAAGTGTTTGCTCTCTGTTTGCTGGTGAAAGCATCTTGTACAAAGCTGTCTTTCTGTACCCCATCCCAGTCCGTCCCATCATCCATCTGAATTGCTTACTGTACCTCAACCACATGTTGGCCTTAAATGTAACATTAGTATTCTTGATCCAAAGGGGTAGCCGTGTTAGTCTATTGCAGAGAAACAACCAGAGTCCTGTGGCACTTTTAAAGACTAACAAATTTATTTATTGCATGAGCTTTTGTGGGAGAAAAACCCAGTGTCTGACGAAGTGGGATTTTCTCCCACGAAAGCTCATGCAATAAATAAATCTGTTAGTCTTTAAAAGTGCCACAGGACTCTGTTTATTAGTATTTTTGATCTTCTCCAGGTAATTGAATAACGAACGGGATTTCTTCAGGATACTGAGTAATGTGTGGTACTACAATATTATAATTTAGCTCTTCTATTTTTCATCAGTAGATTGCTAAGTACTTTACAAAGGAGATCAGTATCTTTATTCCCAATTTATGTATAGAGAAACTGAGGCACAGAGTAGGGGAAGGTGACCCTCTAGGCCAGTGGCAGAGCTAGGAATAGAATTTAGATCTCCACAGTTGTAGTTTACTGCTCTATTCACTAGACAACACTGCATCCAATTAGATGTACAGAGAAGGAAAAAAGAAATATGCTAGATGCCTATAGAATATCCCTGGCCTCCTTTCCCCAGGTAATGATGGGTCACATCAAAGCTGCAGTCTACTGGTGATCTTCTTTGCCTTTAGGCTTCTTTTGTGCCAGTCTACTATGTCTATCTTCTATGTTGGTGGTTCCAACCTGGGGTTTGGGACCCCCTTGGGTGAGGGGGGCACTGCAGATTGCAGGGGGTCCCATGAGCCTTCAGTAACATTGAGGTAATTTAGCCTCGGAGCTCCACACCAGGTGTAGCTCTCCTGATCTCTGCATCAGCCAGAGCAAAGGAGCAGCCTTTCCACCAGCTAAGCAACTGGTCAGAGAGGAGCAACCCTGGCCAACCCACCAGCGCCACCTCATGACCATGAATCTATTCCATTAGGGATGGGAAAAGGTGGAGCTTGTAGTGGTGTCTGCACCAGGGAAGTCTTAGCTTCTTACTCGGGGGTAGCCGTGTTAGTCTATTGTAGAAAGTCATGCATCTTCAAAGCGTCTGACGAAGTGGGATTTTCTCCCACGAAAGCTCATGCGATTACTAAATCTGTTAGTCTTTAAAAGTGCCACAAGACTCTATTGTCTTCTTACTCTGGGTAAGAGTATTTTATTATATATATAATTTAGTGTTTGTTTACCTGCCATAAACACACACAGCCACTATAAAGAGGGGTCAGGGGGAGGTACATGGTTTATCTAGTGTTAACTAGTGGGGCTTTCATTCAAAAAGGTTGGGTAGCCCTGTTCTATATCTTTTACTGTCTCTTTGTCATGCATAAGCAAGAACGTATCATTGAGCTGTATACATTGTATTTTCTCATTCTTATCACCTGGCAACCCTAGCTAGGCACAAGGCTTCACAGGCAACATGTTTTTCAATAGGGCAAGTGACACTGTGCTCCTAATTGTCTTTTGCTGCTGCATTGGCTTTCCCAGAACACTCTGCTACGCCTACTGCACCAATGACATGAACTTGCTTCCTCTAAAACCATCATTTATTATTTGCTGTTAACAGTTATATCTATGTTACCTGCCATTCTCATTATTGGAAGGATCATGCTCTTCCTCATCAAGTTTTATTCCTCATTTCAGTTATATCATGCTCTCCTTCTACCTTCTATGTTGATGGGCGTGCCTTTAATGCGATGTTGGGTTACCCACAGTACAGTGGTTAAAATATAATTTGACAGGCCCCAGATCCCTCCCTAATCTCCGAGCCCCCTTCATGCATGTGTGGGCTCCATCCCAGGTAGGCATTTGCAACCACTTCTCAGTACCACATGCATCGGTTATCGCTCCATAAAAATATTTATAATTTTATACGTGTTTATGTCTATAGCAATTATTGTCACAAAGTAGCACACACTACATAACACAATAAGTATTGTGATTAACAATGGTGGGGCGTAGGACCTCCCAGAACAGGGTGGAACATGCGTTCAGCTGGATTCTTCTATTTTTAGGGGCCCCAGAACTCTGGCCCCTCAAATTTGGGGGCGCTGGAACTGCGTTCCAGTGTGTTCCCCCTTTCCTTAACCCCTGCCACAGTAGCTACATAATGTTTTCCCGCTTTCTTGTGCTACAGAGGATGTGCTCCTCCAGAGCAGAGGGATCTGCTATTGTAAGATAAGGTAGCATCTACCATGCTCTTTGATTTCTCATTTTTATCTGCTGGTGTTCTTAAAATAACCCTAATTCATATTGTCGAAAAGGAACATGTAGTCCACTTCCAAGGTGGGATTGTCCTCCACGTTGATCTCCTTATAGGTTACATATACATTTCTTGGAATATCTTGTGGACTGAGCTTGATAACTACATAGTGGCTCATCCTGTTTTTGACACTGACTCCCACTGTAGCTTTGGGTCTTTGGGGGTTCATTTCCTTATGTGTAAAATAGTGACTGTTTACCTACCTACCACCTATCTCGCAAGGATATTGTGAGGTTTAATTAACATTTAAGGTGTTTAAGTCTTAAATGTAATTTCTCCATATCTGTTGTCTGTTTCTGGTTGTTTAGTTCAGAAAATTGCTCTTGTTTCACTACCTTTAATCTCTTTTTAGCCACTTCCTCATCTTTATTTATTGTTACTGCTCATGTGTATAGGTCTGAGGGAAGAGAATAAACTTCATTACTTCCTGTCCCACTTGAGCTCCCTTCCATCGTTTGCTGATTGTTCCATCTTTTTCCTTTCTAAGTAGTAGTCCAGGTCAGCCTGTCTGACATTCAGAGTAAGATCTGGGGACTGTGATGACATGTTGCAATAGCTGCGAGTGATGAACATCCTAAAGCTTGGACTCTCAGTACCTTATCTAAAGCTAATTGTGTCATTCTTTTATGGGAGAAGGGCAGAGGGACTGCTCCTTAATTCTTCACGTGGCATTTTTCTGCATTCTGATAGGCTCTTAAAATTCCCATATCCCGTGCTCAATGTTACTAGGGACTGCATTGAACCAGGCTAGATTTGGATCTATAGAGTTTATTGTCCTTCCACAAGGCATCTTTCTTCTGTCTCTTGTGTCCTTAGTTGAGACCTTCTGTTTCCTGACTTCTTAGTGCTGTCAATTGTGGCACAGGCATCTCAACTCTGAATAGCTCTCTCTGACCTAGCTTGTAGACCTTTTGATAGGAAGTTCATCCTTAAGTCACCACATAAGAGTCTATTCTGGCCATTTAATCAAATAAAGAAAAGGGGAAAGTTTTCATGTTAACATATTCTATTTTTAGTCCCCCAAGAGGCCTGGGGCTGTGAGGAAGAAGACCCCCCTACACACACTTTAAAAAAACAAAAAAAAACTATGGTAAGTCTGTGATTTGTCCTGTTTGGGTAATCCTTTTACCTTTCGGTCATTTTAAAAATCCTATCTCCAAATTCCAATTCCCTCGCCCTTGAAATAGTTTTAAATAAACTATCCAAAATCTGACTTAAAGAAAATGAAGATAATGAGGTATTTGTCAAAAGAACACCATGCAATATTTGGCTGTGGGGTGGGGGAACATTCTTATAGCTGAATCTCTGAAATGTAACTGCACGGGTCTAGTTGGAGAAAATCTGTTTGAAGACGTATTACGTTCCACGATCAAATGGAAAAAATGGCACCTGTCATCATATTTAGAAAACAGCTGGGTAACATGGCTAAGTGCCACAGTCTCTTTTCACATGGCCTTTAGGCGGAAACCATCCAAGCTCCATTCTCAGCAACTGGAGAAACCCTGTGCCTTTAAATGGTTACAGAAACATCTACTTAAGAAACAGCTCTTGTTGCAGCAAAGTTTGCTTCTGTTGCTTCTAATTAGCAGTTAATGGCTTACACATTAGTTTTGTAACCCAGCAGGCACTCTTCTATGGTCTTTTCCAGTTATTTGTGGCAGTCAGATGTATGCATTTTGTTCTGCTTTCATGCTCTCATTTGAACATACAGAATATATTTGAACTAAGTCTCTATCCAAGATTTCTTTAGTACTGAAATATATAACTTAAATGAGTCAGCATTTCCTATGTGTAGTTTTCTTTTATCTAAGATTTAAAACAAACCTCTGTAATGAGTTAATTGCCCTCACTGATCAGTTAAACAGTTATGAAGTTTTTATACCATAGAGATGTTCCAAATTTTTTAAAATTCAGCTATAGATAGTCAGAGTCTTTGTATATCATGTATTTTCTTTGTTAGTAATCTCATTGTCACTTAATTAAAAAATCAGTACGAAAATTGCTAATCTCTACCTGTGCACGTGGTTTCTGAAATAGCCATCGAGTTTCAGCATGTTCCCTTATTGTATTCAGCTGGAAAAATATTTTTTAAAATGAGCATGTGTTGGAGCTGTTTTTTTGTGTATATAAATATTTTAATTAAAAATATATATGTATATAGGACAGGACTCAACAAAAGTGCTGCCATTTTCAGCAGTAGGGTGGAGCACAAGTGTCCCCTGCTGCCAGAAAAAAGCTGCTGCTTGCGGCACTTTTGGAGGGGGAGAGAGGCAGTTTAGCACTGAAAATCTTGGTGCTGCCGCCTCTTTTTTTAGATGCTGGGGGCATTTGGCTCCCTGGATACAGTGCCAAATCTAGGTGCTGGGGCAAATTCCTATGCGCCATGGCGACCTGGTGCCTGGAATTTGTTGAGCCCTGATTTAGGAGATTGGGCATCAAAGGTAGAGATGCCATTTTGCTGCTCTTTTCCAGCAGAAAGGCTAACCTGCGATCTAGGGCTTGAACCTACCACCTTTACTCAGGCAAAACTTCCAGTGACGTTGTCTTTAAAGTGAACTATACTGAAACAGAAGGGATAACTCAGTGCACCAGCCAAGAAGGAAGAGCTGTAGGGAAGCACTGCTTTCCCAAGCCAGGGAGAAGAAAGAGAGCTCCCCTCTGCTTTGATCAGTGCTTGCACCCTGCTCCCTGTTGTTGTAACCCTGCACTAAAGTCATTGCACCCAATCCTCCAGTCTTACTCACAGAAGTAATCACAGAGTCTTCTCACATTCCCCAGAAATACTGGATTTGGCTCATTTGGAGTGGAGGAAATTAACTTTTATAAAGAAATCATGTGAAAATTGAACAGCCCCCACTTTTACTAAAAAATAAATATCCCTCTTGATTCTGCTAAAAGTTCTGTTGGCAATAAATCCAGCTTTCCACCTGGATAGCTCTCTCATGACACACTTTGGGCTCAATCACAAATATGCAAGGACTATAGGATCAGCCTTCATCTGATTATATATCTCTGGGTATGGCCCAGGTCAGCTGACTGGGCCTTGTGTGATTTCTTTGACTGAAATAATGCTATATAGACATCCAGGGTTCCACTGTTAGGTCTCTAGTTGTTTTTAGCTTCATAGCCCAAGTCAATTGATGGGGCTTTTACTCCTATGTAGACGTACCCTAAGATGCAGCCTCCTACAGCTGTTTTTCCAGACTATGGAGTGGTGGTGACAGGCTCTCTATGCCACTTGGTGTGTTAGGGCTACCAAGCCCACCTCAGTTTTGAATTCTATGACCTCTTCTGCTTCCATTTCTGTGCAAGCTATGCAGTGCCCACCCCAATGTATGTATTAAGTGGCTTGGAAGGCCTTTTGAAAGACCTTCCCCACCATGGATGAATTACAGTGCTCAGACAGAATAGCTCTCACCCACAATTAACCAAAAAATCTTACAATGAATCTATCTTGCTTTTAGTTGGCAGTATTAACTGAGAACTCGTTATTCACAAATACGAGGATCCCTCAAGTCACCTGAGTCTCCCAATAGGTGGTCAGATTCAGTAGTTGAACGCTTCATTAATAGTTCTGGCTGTTTTGTTTTTAGGGGTGCAAAGAAACATTGGATGTTCAGCATCAAAACTAAACTCGATGATGGAGGCAAAGAGAAATTCAGAACTTATGGGAGCATATTTTTAACATTTTTAAAATAGACTATATAGGAGAAATGAGGCCATGAATAATGGATGTATTATTAATATCACATGTCAAAGTATACAGCATCATAACAGGAGAGTGGATTGAAATTGTGACTTTCTTCACGAGCAAATAAAAAGCATAAGTCATCCTTGAGTGGAAAATGTGACGAAGAGCAGCACCTCACTCTGTGTCAGAGGAGTTCTCCTCTTGCCACTAAATTAAACCCCACTGGCTACTCTCATTTGAGGAACCCTTTTGGAACTTCTTTTTTTAAAGCTAACAGATTGAATTTCTAATTTTAGTTCTGATGGCTTATAATTAGAAATATTTCCAAAGTTGTTTACAAACACCTGCACTGGGAGCATGTGCCTGCAATTTTAGAAGGACTTGCATGTCACCTCTAGTGGGGGGTGAAAGGGCATTTCAGTTCTTTGTTCCAAAGGGATAGATGTGTCAGTCTAGTTCAGCAAAGCAAGCAAGGAGTCCTGTGGCACTTAAACACCTACAAACCTATTGCATAAGCTTTCGTGGGAGAAAATGCCTTTTCGCTCCCACAAAAGCTCATGCAGTAAATAAATTTGTTAGTCTTTAAGTGCCACTAAACTCCTTGGAGTCAAATTCCAAAGGGGTAGCCGTGTTAGTCTATTGTAGAAAGACAACAGAGTCCTGTGGCACTTTTAAAGACTAACAGATTTAGAGCCTCCATCCTGAAAACTCCAGTTGACTGCCTGCTTCCACACTGGCAGGTGCTAGGTCGATGAAGGAGTGGCCAAGAACTCTGGGAGGGGGCCAGTGTTCCCTCTAAGCTGATGATGCAGCTGAGCAAGATATCGTACTTCTTGAGCAGCAATTTGTGTGGCCTGGTGCCTCATGGGCAACAGTTTTTTGGCACTGAAAGCATCAGCAAGCCTAAGACCTTAAGTCAAAAGAAAAGTATAAATGTTGTCTTTTCGTTTGAACTTTAATAAAAATGTTAAAATGAAATATTGCAGTTTTATTAATTTACTATGGGTCAGGCTGGAGAGAAGAAAAAGAGCTGTAGCCATTGGGCTGGGGAGAGCTGCGACTGGGGAGATCAGGCTAGGGAGAAGGGGAAAGCCCACGGCTGGGGAGATTGAACTGGGGAGATCGGGCTGGGGAGAAGGGGAGAGCCGCAGCCAGGTAGATTGGGCTGGGGAGAGCTGCGGCCGGGGAGATCAGATTGGGGAGAAGAGGAAAGCCGCAGCTGCCCTTCTCCCCCGGCCACGGCTCTCCCCTTCTCCCCTTCTTCTTCTCCCCGGCCCGATCTCCCCCAGTCGCGGCTCTCCCCTTCTCCCCAGCCCAATGGCCGCAGCAGTTTTTCTTCTCTCCAGCCTGACCCATAGTAAATTCATATTAAATTGATTAGCTAATTAATTAGTAATTTAATTTAATTAGCAAATTAATATTGGAGGCCAATTAGGTCAATTTAAGGGCTATTCCCCGACTACACTGGCTTAAGGCGACTTAATAAGTTCGACTTAAGTGGACTTAATAAGTTCGACTTAAGTGTTAAGTCACCCTTCAGAGGTGGTGTTATTAAGTCGACTTGAGGAAGCGTGTAAGTTGACTTAAAAGCCCAGTGTGGAAACAGGGTTCTTTAGGTCGACTTAGCCCTCCTTAAGCTGACCTAAGGCTCCAGTGCAGATGTACCCCTTCTTTGGTTTTTTTGGTTCTTTGTGTTTGCTCCAGTGTCAAGCAACTGTACAAAAGTTGCTTTTTCAGAAACAAATTTTAAAAAAAGAAACACATCCTTACAGACACAGCGATGTTTTGAGTAGGATTCTACACACTGAACTGACATCAAATGCAGTGACACACTGTCTCCCCCCCCCCCCCCCGCGGGGGGCTTTTTATTTCTTTGAGATCATGGTGGTTGGTCAGTGGCTAGATTTAAAGGAGAAATTCCAATGACTAATTTTAGTAGCTCTGCTTCTGCACTGGAAAGGATGGTTTATGTTTTCCGTATTTATCCGTAATTTAAACATATTACTTTTTTGGATACAGTGTTTCAGTAACATTCAGAAACAATTGTAAGTGACCCTTCTACAAGAAGCTCAATATTTTATTAAGTTAGAAACGTATACCTGTAGTTGAGCAGGCAAAGCAATGGTGCCCTAAGATCTTGAGTGGGGCTTCAGTGGCATGCAGCTCCTTATGTAGATTTCTGCTACTGGATAAATTTCACACTAAACTCATTGACAACCATCTTGTCTTTTTCTAAAGAACAAAAAAATATTTTGCATACTGAGGAAGGCATAAAGAACTCAAGAACACAGAACATTAACATTTATTGAATCACTTACATTGGCATTAGAATTGCGATCTTAGCATAATATATTCATCTAGCCCTTCCACTCTTGCTGGATGCTAGTCTATTTAGACTTGATAATGTAGAAAAAAAATGGGGCAGATTTTGTCGCCCCAAGGGCCTTTTATGGTGCTTTGGGGGCAGAAGGAAACACCTCTCAGAAAATACCCTAGCATGGGACAGTGGCAACATAAATGGCCATATTGGCTGCTCTACACACTAGTTATTCCTAGTTGTTAGCTCTGGGGAGGTTCCTATCCTGGAAGCCACATTAATGTCTGAAGGAGCATTGAAGCAGGAAGGGGCAAAGGTGCTGTAAAGCAACTTTCTTTTCTTCCCACATCTGTGCTATGTCATATGAGACGCTCAGCACAGGATCTGGGCCAATATGTTCATGTTTAATGTAGTAGAAGTAACGTGAGTGTGGTCAAAGTTACTTAACCTTTCTGTACTTTGATCCATATATGCTAAATGGGTGTAATAATTTTCACCACGCAGTGGTGCTGGGAGGCTTAATTATGTAGTGTTTCTAAAGCACTTTGACATTGTGGCCTAGAAGACACTGTAGAAGTCCAAAATAGTATTTTTATTGTTTGTTTCCCTCCTACTACCAATGTGCTTGAAAACTGTTTTCCAACATGCTTTTAGGTGGCATGATGTTAACACACGTCCCTGCCAGTATTTAGACAGGGATTTAAAAAAAAATACTATGCTAGCCAAAATTGTGCTACAGATATTACACTTAAGAAGTTTATAGCATAGTTTTTTGACACATAAAGATGCAAATTGTGTTACCACCATATTAGGTTGCGAACATGTTTGAGGATAGCTCCAAACAAACATGATTACAGCCCTTAATGTGGCGAGGGCCTGAGCTGATCAGAGTTAGGAATAGCTGACACTCTAGAAAACACTGCTTCTGATTTAAGGCTGGCTGTAGACATTAAACGGAAACAAAATCTCCTAAGTAATCCTCACACTTTTTGTAGTTTATTGATGGTTTTTCTGTTTAATGGGAGGCAAGAAACCACTTTTCAAATTGATGTATGAAGGAAAATGTTGCTATCAGTTTTCCTCTATTTTTGTTTGCCCGTGTCAGCTCTGTGCCCACTTTCCTAAGTGTTAATATGTAGAAATGTTTCCAAAAGGTTAAGGGAGGCTCAGAAAGCAAGAACTGTGCAACTGTGGAAAAATCCTCCTAGCTAGCAAAGTCTTTTTTTAAACAAAAATGTTTTAGAGTTCTTTGAGATTATGAGCCGAGAGCGATTATAATTACTGCCAAGATCACTTAGATTTACAAGATAAAAAGGAAAATACATGACTCAGATGCAATACCGTCCCATCAACTTACCTGTCAATCTGACCTAGTATCTCTTATGAAGGCTCATCTTTGGATGAATGAGTGGACTGTGGTTGTTTAAGCAGTAACTTGTCAGGAGACTCTCATGGCTCACATTCTGCAAGATCAAGTTTTATTATGTTTTCCAAGAGATAGTGATCTAGGACACTATTACTTAAAATAAATGGAGTAGTCTCTAAGGGAAAGAATAAGGACTTTAGTGTTCTGCTTTGGTTCTGTGCACACAACTCCTTTTAGTTCCTTTGGTAGATGTCTCCTCCTACGTTATAATAAGGGAAGGATTACTATCCCTAAGAACTATTAACTGAGTGCATAAGCTTGATGCATGTTGCACATCAGTATGATCCATATAGTCGAATTTATATGCAGGTTGGGGGAGGCAACCTGTGGTAGTGTTTTTGATATCCAATTTGCTGTAGGGTGACTGCATTCTCAAAGCAAGAACAAAACGTTAGTGGTAAAAAGGTGGCCTACCAGCAGCAGATCATGCAGTCACATCTCCCATTTTCAGTATCTATTAACAAGTTGAGCTTTTTTCTTACAAAAACTGATTATATTCTTTATAAAGGAAAGTAACGAAGAAAGATAAGCAATTTTATTTAATGTGAAGTAGCAAAGATGAAGAGAACTATGACTGCTTATTACTTAGAGGGACATGGACTACTGGAAATGATCATATTTTCACCTTTAATGCTTGGTACCTTCATATTATACATTGGCAAATACATTTATTTAAGAAAGTATTTTTTGTCTCTGAAATAGCTTCATGTTATGGCAAATTCTTGTTTTCTTTGTTTAGTTCCACGTTGGATCCTGGTAGTGCAACCAAAGTCAAGAGATAGACCATGAAATTGGATTGTCCTCAAGCAAGATCAATTCGTACATCTTTGGTTCACTAAAATTTTAAGGCTGAGCTTTCTTTTCTGTGGAAAAAAAAGGCAGAAGGCCCATGCACCATTTTAAATCCCATTCAAGTCCTATTTGGTGGTCTTAATTGGTACATCAGACTTGGGGGGTACTCTTGGAACAAGGGTTGGATTTTACCTTTTAATGAGTATGAAAACCACCTCTACACTTAGCTTGGCATAAATGTGTGGCTAGAGCAGCTTATATTTGGGTAAAGTGTGGGAGTATTTTGGCTCTAGCTTATGTACTTTTTTAATGAATTGGACTTGCTGTAGTAGTTGAAACCAAATAAGGTGCTCAAGCCTAGAGCACAGGGGAGGAAATTGAATTGACACAAAGCACAGTCATAGTTTTTAACTTTATATAACCTATTTTGCAATATATTAGAAATTTAACTTTGTGGCAAGACCTGTTATGTAACTAATCCAGCTATAGAACTGGTTGGTATTCTTACTTTCATTTGAGTTTCCTGGCAATGTGAGTCTTGAAGGAATGAATGCCTGACACAGTCCCTGCTTTGCTCTCTGGTAAGTCATATGAATCTATGCTCCTATAGAGTTGCTTTCCAAGCTACTGAATAAAAATAAGGAAATTTTTCATGGAGTACTTTAAAAGAGAGCTGCTAATCAATTTTTCTTATTATTTTATGCCCTGTGATTTTTACACCACCCCCACCAGCTGGTTAATCATGCAAAAGCTGAACACTTCATTAGCCAGAACATGTTTGCCCATGGGCATTTCTGTAGTAAATTAGTTCTTTCTATTTATACAGGTAAGTCATGGCCAAAAGTCTTTAAGGTGCCAAAGGTAAGGGTTGGAATTAATTCCTCTTCTGAGTCTTCAAGAGAACTCGTTTTTAACTCAGAGCACCAGCAATTTGAAATTACTTTTGAATTAACGATGATATGAAGAAAAGATCATGCTCAGACTGGTCCAAAATATACTGTGCCTTTCTGGATGTGCCCTTTATTGCACATCCTCCTTAAAAAGAAAAAAGTGTGTGTGTGTGCATACTTCCCCCCCCTTACAAGGTGCCTTTTAAGCCATTTAATTGAAAACATGTGGTTTATAGATGCTTTGTTCCTTCGAATCAGATGAGTCTCTCTGAAAGCTTACAAGAACCCAACAATGAATTTAGCTTTCAGTCAAAGGCCAATACAGTGTTGTTTGTATATCACCATTTCCTGGAATCAATGTCATTTTATGTTCACCTAGAATAGAAAGTCTTGATGGTGATTGCATTAATTTAACTGAACATCAGATTCATTAAGGAGCCCATCATGAATTCCTGACATGTCCAAAGCTCCCACTGATTGATTTCTGTAGGGCCTTTGGGTGGATAACGTGTGCAGGGTCTAACGCTAAGCCTCTATCTAAAAAGTTGCCACTTTTCTGATTACTGAATAAACAATAAAACTACTGCTAAGTTGAAGCAGTTGCTCATGCTCACTTCCTTTTTTTCCCCTTCCTTCCTGTAAAGCAGGCCTTCATAAACCCTAGGTGCCAGGTTGCCATGGCGCTTAGGATTTTGCCCCTGGTGCCTAAGAACGCCGGGGCAAAGGGCCCCCCGCCCCACCGTGCAGGGTGTGCAGGGATCCCCCTCCTTTGCCACCAAAACAAAGCTGCTGCTGACGGATCTTTCAGCGGCGTGGGGGGAAGAGAGAGAGATGGCTGTGTTCTTCCTCTCCAGCGCCGCCGTCTCTCCCTCTTTCCGTTCTACCCCCCAGCGCCACTGGGAGTGGCTTTTTCTTAGTGGGGGGGGAGGAGCATTTCTTTCTGTTGTAAGTGTGTCGTGCTAAAGAACCCCTCTTCCCCAGCCGCCGAAAAAAACACGGCCGGTGGCTCTTCTGGCAGCACTGGGAGAGTGGGGCATGGCTGTGGGGGAGAGATGGCGGAGCTGAAGTGGAAGAATGCTACCATTTTCTTCCTCTCCCACCCCCGCACCGGCGGCTTTTTTTGGCACTGGGGGAGGGGCTTGCCACTGAAAGGAGCCATGGCCACAACGGCTTTGTGGCAGCTGGGTGTGGGGTCGCTCCTTCTTTGCCGGATACCTAGGGGTGCTGAGTTTTTGGGCTGGCCCCTAGTTGTCCGGCAGATTTGTCGAGGCCTGCTGTAAGGGCATTCCCGAAGTAGTTAGAAACATATGCCTCTTTTGTCACCATATGTCTTTTGGCTTGCTTTGCAACATCTTACCAACTTTTTTGCAAATGAATATGATGCTTAACACACAGAAGGTGAAAATTATATTGTGTTAGGGGCACCATCAACCCAGGCGTGATGGGAAGCCATTTATAAAAATTCCAGAATTGGGTGAAGTTTGTCACATTCGTTTTATTGCCCAGGTTGTCAATTTATTTACTGTCAGACTGTGCTGCTCCTTACTCGTGCTGAGTAGCACTGCATCATGCAAATGGTGTGGCCTTGTGGATAGAGTGCCTGATGGGGACTTGGGAGAAAAAGGGCCTGAGTTTTATTCCCAGCTCTGCCCCTGGCCTGCTGTGTGAGCTTGGGCAAGTTATGTCTCATCTTTGTGATTCAGTTTCCCTTTCTGTAAAATGGGGGTAGTAATACTGACCTCTTCTGTAAAGTGCTTTGAGCTCTGCTAATGAAAAGTGCTATAAAAGAACCAGGTGGTGGTGCTGTTATTATTTGTGGAATAATATAGCCCTCGATATCAGTAAGCATATAATCTGGGCTGAAGAGATTTCTAAAATAAAACATCAGTGACTGCTGTGAAAGCACGTGGGCACTTTACATCAATAAAGCAATCACTTTTCAAATTGTAGAGCAGAACTCCCCCACTCACTAAATCATAAAAAAAGAATGGGAGGGTTTCTAAGGTTGATCCAATGGCTGGCCAAACAAGTCGTCTATTATGCTTGTCAGCTTGCAACTGCCCATGGAGAGATTAACCCCTTGAGTGTGACCCGGTGGATTGTTGGACCTTGGCTGAGAGAAATTTGCTCAGATGACTGGGTCCCAGTTAATAAGGGAATTCACCAGTTGTAAACAACCCATTAAGCTGCTCGTGGTGTCACTCAGGTAGCCAGTGTATAAAATGCACTGTCAGAGTTTGAATTTTGGAGTGAAGATGTAGGGGTAAAAGATGTCTTTCCCCAAGAAATCGGATTAATAATCAATGTCACTTTATACAGCCTGTTGAAATCTCTAGATATAAAATGGCTTTCGATAAGATTTGTGTGCGTGTGTGTGTTGTACTAATTTCAATGGTTCCTATACATTAATCCTGCAATCTGTGAGTAAGAAGTGCAGAATTTGCTCTTAAGGAATTTTTAAAGATGGATATTGGCTAGTGTTGATTAGTGAAATCATTTACTTCACCTCCCTCACAATATCACAGAACCCTTCTATGTTACGACATTAGATTTCCCTCTCTATTTTTTTTTAAACATTATATTTTTTGCTTATACAATGCTGCATCTTTTCTCTTTTATTCATGATTGTATATTGGGGCAAGAAGTCTATCTTTCGTCTGTGTCTGTGCAGTACCTTGCACAGTGGGGGCCTGGTCTTGATTGGGGATTCTGGATACTGCTGTAATATTTACATTAAATAAAAACAATACATCTTGATGTCTTCAAATCCAATTGAACAAGATGATCTAAAAAAGATGATCCAGGATCTGGTTCAGGAGAATTCAGTCCCATCTGGTCTGTGGGTAGCAGGTGTGTGTGCATATGTGTGTGGTAGGTTGACAATTGCAGGGAGTGAAACGTTTTGCTTTTGCTTTACATATAAAGCTTTAATTCTGGTCTAATCCTGTTATTCGAGGCTGTCTTGTTGCACTTTAAGTTCCTGTTTAAGGATCCAAATCTATTGTGTGTCTGTTTTTATATAACATAATTGTGTTGGTAAATGTGTACCCTATTTTGAAGGAATAAAGGTTCTAGGCCTTAAGATTTGACTTCAGTTCTAATTACACTCAGCCCTCCTATATGGGTTTGTGATTCTGAAACTTGAAGAATGTGTATTACAGAAATCAGGGATATAAAAAAGTCAGAAAGAAAGATATTTTATGTGGACGTTGGTGTGGCGATCTATTGTAATACCTATTGTGTTGTGTCACAGCAGCAAAGTAAGGGTTTCTTCTATATTTTTATACTATGGGCAGAAGATTTGTTATTTCAGCTCCATTGTCAGTAGGTGGTAAGAAAAATTTTTTTGCATCATTCTGATTGGTACAAGGAAGGAATTCTTTGTCATTTTAAACAGCATCTTAGGAAAAATAAGTAAATGTATTAAATATAGGAAGAAGCATGACCACAGTAACCTACCGGCTCCCTGTTCATCTCTTATATTAGTATAACCTTCATAAATTTGTTCTAGCTATTCTTATGGACCTTTTCTGGCTGTCTGTTTCCTCCTTCTGCTCAATTTACATCAGCCTCCCGTCTGCTTCTTCCTATAATCTGTATGTTTAGGAAGTTGAAGAACTTCCTCCTCCTCCTCCTCCTCCTCCTCCTCCACAACTTCTAACACTCTGAACAGCTTTCCTGTGTGTCTCTATTTCAATGACTCTATCTCTTTTTAAAAGGTTATCAGCTCTTCCTTGTCTGAATTTTTAAGTGTCTCCCTCTGCTTTCATCTTTTTCTGTTGGTTTTTGCCACTGTATAATTTCATCCTGAAAAGTGAGGTGGGAGCACAGGGGAAGAAGAGTCCAGTTTTTATGGAAGATGTTGCACAAAATAAAATGGTAATAAATCTGCATGCTTTCCAGATCCTAAATTTCACATTGCTTATTTTATTTATTTATTTAGCGTTCCTTGTGCAGTTTTCTTGGAGAACAGGTCTATCTTTGTAAGGAAGAGTGGAGGTGGGGCTGCATTGTAAGGGAAAGTCCGTCTGTTTGGCAGAGTGAGAATAAGTGTTTAACTGGACATCTCCTTAAGGAATCCTCCCTTTATTTGTTTGCCTTGCAAAGGTAAATGGGGGAGGTCACCCCCCTTTGACAGAGCAAATTTTTTCCAGCAATAGGACTTTGCATGAAAACATATTTTATAAAGCAAGTCATCCATACTGCACCGTAGGCTGTTTGAGAATAACAGTATGTTACAGACTGCAAAGTTAACGCAGTTAATATTCAACTGAACTTTTGGGGGGTTGCTAATCCCTTAGGCGGGCTTAGCAGAAAGGGCAAACATATTTATAGCACTTTGAATCAGACTGCAGTGAATGAACAACAGTATGTTATACCGTGCAAATGTTATACAATTTCAGCAAAGCTCAATGCAAAGTAAGCTTTTGACAGTACTTAAACTGCTGAGGTATCCCTTCCCCCACAGACAGTTGTCAGATCAGACATCAGCTTGGTTAAAATGGGGCTGTCCAAAAGGTCTCGAGTTTCTTCTTCTTCAGATAAATCTGTTTTTGAAACGTGCAGACATTATAATTTTGTTCAATTAGGAGCTAACGATATCTTAAAAGTTCTGTCAATTATACTATTCCTTAATAGGATTTCATTGGAGTTCATCAAATATTGGAGTATGACTTAGTGCTTGGAAAGGTGTAAATATTCTATTTTATATAGTCTGGGTTGTGTTTTATTGGTTGTGTTGGAGCATGAAGGCCATCCTCCAGTTAGAGTTCAGGCTCCTGGGTGGCAGTTTAGTTGTGGATAGAGTTTGCTGGAGGTACATGTCACAATCGAGTTGTGGTCCCGTTGGAGACGACGTTATCAGTGTTGTTTTGTGCATCCGACATGGGTGTCTGTCTGTCTGCATGCGTGTGCCCCTGTATAGGTAACACTCGTGTTCGAAGAAACCAACATGACCGGGGATCTTCGTAGAAATGAAGGTGCCAGGCTAAGCTTTATTGCAATGTAGCACAATGGTAAGCAACCTATAGCAACCAGTCTACTGACAGCATTCATGCTCTCATTGGAACTGAACAGCTCAACTAACAGCAGGATTCTCTGTCACCCCCTCGGCTGCATGGATAACTGGGCTCTCAAACTCCTACATTTATGCACTGTTTGGGCCATTGACTCGGCCTATTTGGCCCCAGCAACGACTTTCTTTGCTATCTAAAATTACCTTGATTGGTCCACGCGCCCTTCCTGGTGCCATCTATTACCTTATTCAGTCCGCATACCAGTAAACGACTCCTTACATCAAGATGTCATGGTTTGGCTGAAACATCCCTTTCATGGGATAGTTTTGGGCAAGACATCTCTCCTGATATCTTTGGCGCTAGGCCGATCCAACACTTCCTACCTCAAGGTACTTTTCCACTCTTTATGCTTATTATTGCAGTTTTAGCTTGTTTCTTGACAGTTTTGCTGAGGTCAAATTTCTGCAACCTGACTCCTGCCAGCTTGACTGTTCATCCAGTTTAGGCTTATTTTGCTAGGCTTTGGGGTAGCACGTGGGCATTTTTATTTGTCCTTTTACTTCACGCTCTAACTTTCTTTTCCACAAGGTATCATGTATTGCAGGAAGCTCTCGTCATCTCAGTAAAGCAGGCAAAGGGGACAGACATGGAAGGAACATAAAGAAGGAGAGTGATACTTCTAATGGGCCAGTCCTATTCATGTTTACATCAGTGGCAAAACTCCCATTGATTTCAGTGGTGTACAATCAAGTACTACATCGCTAAGCTCTGCTGGCCCAGCGGGAGTCCCAGCAAGAAGGCTCCTGCTCTGGCATTTTACTTTTGGAACTTAAATAGACTCTGATAAATAAGATACACACTACCTAGGCACCAATAAATTCCTGCTGTAGACAGGCTTAAGATGGCTGCTGAGATCCTTAATTTTTAAGGCAGTTTTGTTAAGGTGGACTTTTCAACTATACAGAATACCAATTTATAACAAAGTAGCTACCTCCGTATCTGTGCTATTGATTATGATTCACAAATATTTTACCTGATAGCTATTCCCTGTAGACTCTTATTTATAAAAATAAAATTGGACACCTCTGCCCTGATTCATCAAGAGACTTAAAGTCAATGGAACTGCTCAGAAGGTTGAATTTCGGAACCTGCTTAAACACCTTGCTGAGTTACAAGGGCATTAAATAGGGCTGTCTATGCAAAGGCTATTTGAAAACAAGTCACTTTAAGTAGATGTACGTTTTAGACTTTCTCTGGGAAAGCTGAGGTGAACCTTTTGTGTGTGGTGTTGAAATTTCAGTCTACAAATTATGAATGACTTAAACCAAACCCGTGTCTGTTAATATTTTATCTGCGAAATATAAATAAAAACACTTTATTACACTAGATTTTTTAAAAGATCCATATGTTTTAAAAATATTAAATACACACCTTCAAATTAAATATTCCTTTGTATGTACAGTATTATGTTTAATATACATTTTTTAAAAAGCTATTTCTTAACTAGATGTTGTTAAAACAGGTTAGTGCTACTTATCCTTATGCTTTAAATCTTCCAGGATATCCTACGAAAACATATTTATGTGACCCACTAGATCTTTGCTGCATATCCTGCCACTATCTTGAAGCTTAAAAATAAATAGTGCTACCTGCAACTGTCAGGCACATGAGGAGTTTACACAACAATCACATTTGTTGTTGTAAAGATTATTACTTTGTTTTACTTCAGAGACTCTGCTGTGGTGCTATATAAAAGACTAATATAAGTTTCTTAATTGTTACAGTGGCATTTTCAGGCCCCATTCAGGACCGGTGCACCATTGTGCTAGATGATGTACAAACACATAAGTAGAAATGGTTTGGTTTCTTCCTTGAAGAGACTGTTTAATTACACTCATTCATTCCATTTTGTGTTTAACAAACAATAGGAGGAGAGGTCTTGATTACAAGGGTAATTGTGATGAGAGCAGATAGCTGGACCAGGCAACCGTACGCACAATCTGCTGGTTCTTAATTGAGTTAACATCTTTTATTTAAACCTTTGCGCCATTCACTTTACACCCTCCACAAAAAGGAACCTTAGACTTATTGACAGGCTGTTGTTTTTATGTAAAATAGGAGTATACGAATTGCCATATAGGATCAGATTTAAAGTCCATCTAGTCCAATATCCTCTGTACAGCATTGGTCAGCACCAGATGCTTCAGAGGAAGCCATAAGAATCATAAATAGTCAGATGTGAGGTAATGTGTTCCCTTACTTTAGATTGCACCCTCATTTTTCATGATCAGGGATTGGTTTAAACCATGAAGCATGAGGTTTAATCTTTTTTGGTTTGTTTCCACCCCCTCCCCCAGTTCTTTATATAGATTATCCCACAGTTACTCCTCTACCTATCATTTGTTGTCTAAAATATACTGTATCCCCACAAATCTCTCAGATGGTGGGCTGCTTTCTGTGTAAGCCCCGTGGCCCTTTTTTGGAGTGCCTCCTTTCTATGGAGGTAGAAGTACCTTGGGATTCTCTCACTTTCTCTTTTACTGTTCAGAGATCTAAGATCGTTAATTACGGCCTGTCTGCTCTTAAGTCACTGTGCACCAGGGCTGTCATGGTACTGCTGGACCATTCATTCTGGTATTTTTACTGCCCAATTTACAATAAAACACAATAAAAAATAACCACCAATAAAGCTGGGAATCTTGGTGTTAATTTTCTTTGCTAGCCATGTTCATATGAGCAGCTTGCCATTTGCATATGTGAATCTTATCATAACAATTTCAGGAAGTGATTTGTTAATAATCAAGTTCTCAGAACAGCTCTAAATCACTAATTGATGTAGGTCTGGATAAAGCAAACTGTCCGCCTGCCTATTTTGTGGAGCATTTTTTGGCAAGTTTCAAGCCCGCATGAAAACTAGCCATCAGAATAAAATTTAGGACAGCTGGGATGCTTTGCAGTGAAGACTTTTGGCTCCACAGTTCAAATAATCACAATAGCAGCTCAATTTAGCCTTTGGCTGGTTAGGTTTGGCAGGGCACAATGAAAAATAATTATTTCATGGCCTGCTTATTTGTCCCTTAACAAATAACCTCTCTGACCTATGTAGCCTTATGTAAAGATGCTGCTGTATATAGGGCTGTAGAATACTATAATAGCCTCATTAGAAAACTGTTTTATTTCATCCTCATGTTACAATATTTTTTAGAGATCTGTTTGGGAACCAAAGAAAAGGGTCTGATGATGCTGGAAATTGAACGCCAGCCAGTCAGGAACTGACTCTAAAAAGGCCATCCACCAGTGACTTCTTTCTGAAAATATGTACATTAGCATGCAGTATTGTCACTATTGTAATAAGAGCAATAATGATATAAACAAGTCCATCCCTTTGCAGGTTTGCCCCCTTGGGATGGGGGAATGACTTCTTAAAGTATTTTAATTTTGCCTAAATGTATGCTGCTTATTAACCACCTTTAAACTTTCTGTTTGTCTCCATCGTATGGCTTCCTTGTTCTCTTCAGTTTATATGACATCTTAAAAGGTGTGACAGAGGAAGAATAAAGGCTGAGCAAAGTGCTTTATTCTAGAGGAAATATATATACCCTGCAGTCCAGAACCACACAGCCCCCTTCCCTGGCTTTCTGTATTTGTAGTTCTCTTTGAATTCAAATGCAGCCAATCCATGGCATTGTATTTCCATTTCCCACTCGGGGTGCGGGTGAGGGGAGAACCCAAATCACATACACAGGAGTCACAGTAATTTGGTTTCCTCTAATCCTGCTATTTGTTTCTCTAATAGTGAAAGTATGTCTTTTTTTTTCTCCTTCTGATCCAAAAGATCGGTCTAGAATGTCTGCCACACACATGCATGCACACACAAACAAAAATCAAATTCTCTCTACGATCATCATGATCTGTTTTTAATGAGTGGCACTTCTTCTCAAAGTGTCATTAAAACAAATCAGCAGTCATGTCATGCATTGGGATGAATTTCTAAATGTAAATGAGATTCTCCCAGTAATTTATTTACATTTGTTTTCAGCACAACAAATGAGACATCACGTAGCTTCATAATTTTCCATGACCGAGTCACCAGCATGCGGTGTGTAATTTACCATGATTTAAGATGCTTATCTGTAGATTCTTGAAACAGTACCTGGTGGGCTTTTTTTATAATACTTTTTCTCTGCCTTGTCTTCACCTTCTGTCCCCCCTCCTGGGTTTTTGTTCTTACTATCAAAACTTTTGAAAAATAGAGCTTTTTGTTTTGTTTTGTTCATGTATTTCCTCACTCCCTTTCTCCTCCAATCAATTTCATTTTTGTTGCTGAGGCTTGTGGTAATGGTGAAATTAATATACAATTTCCAGTGGCCAGAGTGGACACTGCAATGGATTCGAGACCCATTATAAAAGAGCGTCTTCAAAGCGTCTGATGAAGTGGGATTTTCTCCCACGAAAGCTCATGTGATAAATAAATTTGTTAGTCTTTACAAGTGCCACAGGACTCCTTGTTTGTTTTTACAAGTATAGTAATCATCCAAAACACCACATCACATAATTGGCTCATTATAGTGTTCTGGGTCATCGCTATATCTGAACAACAGTTCTCTTTTGAAAGATGATATAGAATTTCTTTTAGTTCATTCATCAGAATTGAGTATGCAAGTTCTAAGAAGAATAAATGTTTTTGGAGAATTTGTTAATGTGCACTGTAGATAATATGATCTGGTTCAAATTCTGAGTGATCCATTTTGATGTCTGAGGCATTTGCTTAGTGTTACTTTGCCCTAGCACGTTATGCTGAGGACCAGTCTCTGACTAGATTATTTACAGAATTGCCTTTTAAATTGCAAACATTTTCAAGTATGTCAATGCTGTGCGCAAATTACTTCTTCCGGGTTCTTTTACAGAACACATTTGAATGAGTTCTTAAAGGAGATACATGGATCCTTTATTCTCAAGGGGAGAAGAGCCCACTTTTTATAAGTGCCAGACTTTCCACCTGAAATAAAAAGAAACAAATGTGTTGAAATTATTGATATTTGTGTTTTGTTTTCTGCTCCTGGAAACAAATTCTCAGATTGTGAAAGGTTCACTGATAGGAGTAGCAGAGAAGCTTCAGTTCATTTACATCATGGTCCCATTCAAGATACAGGGGCACAATTCTTTTCTTTAGATTTATGGGCATACCTCTCTGTATGCCTCATAAAAATCATCTGCTGCACAGTTGCAGGCAGGTGCAAACATATCCGCTGTTTTTACAAGTTTTCTCTCAGGTCTAGCCTACCAGTCCAAGGGCATGGTTGATTTTACAAGGTGTCGGGTGGGTGGGTGTTTATCTGCGCGAGAACTGGATGGAGTCCTTGGCATGTCATCTCCAGTATAGTGTGATGCAAGCAGCTACATGGTTATCAAATGTACAAACTGAATGTATTTCCCTGTGGCAAACCAACTCCTTATTACAACTGCCACACCTTCAAAAATCCCCCAAACATTAGCATGTTTCTGTGTTGAATATCTATATTTGACTTTATTCACAGTAACTATGCCCAGTGGCTTCACTTAAAAAAACAAAACAAAAACTAAAAAAAACCCAAACCAAACAAACCCTGACATAAATGCAAGCATACTCCAACTAGGTATAACACTGCACAGAAAGCTCATAAGCAGAGCTCTGCTCCAATTCTTTTTAACTCTTTCATACTGTGAAACAAGAATTCCTTTTTGTGATGCCTGCTTGAAACTGGGGAAGTACAATGCTATGTGTTTCTGATTTACTGAACATAGCAATGCAGGCTTGAAACTAATTCTCATGTACAATTCCTTGTGTGTGGCTAGGGCAGAGGTCCCCAAACTGTGAGCTATGCCCCTGTAGGGGGGGTGCGGCAGGGCCTGGGCCAGCCCCCAGTGGGGTGGGGAGGGAGTGCAACACAGACCCACTGTGCCCCAAGCTCTGCTCCAGCTCTGCTCCCCAGCTGTAGTTCTGGCCTCAGCTCCTGGCTGCCCCCATCCCCTCCCCAGCCACAGCCTGGGCATGGTCCCTGGCTCTAGAGCCTGGCCATGGCCCAGGTCCCAGCTCCTGGTGTCTGGTTGAAGCTTCAACTCCTCAGGACCCTCACCTCAGCCTGAACATAGCCTCTGTCCGAGCCATGGCCCCGGTCTAAGCCCCAGCTGGTGGGGGGTTGAGGAGTGGACAGGAGATAAGGGAGGATCATGATGTAAAAAGTTTGGGGACTACTGGGTGAGGGGTCCTTAAAAACTGTGCTCTCTGGATATAAAGTATAAACCTTTATATCATTATGATGAAATTCCACCCTGTGGAGATGGCTCAAGTGGTGAATATGGGCTCACTGCTCTTGGGCCCCTGACTATGCAATTCTTACTTGTGGGAGACGGGGCACGCTGACAATATGTGTGAGAGAGCAGGAGGATGAGGAGTGTGGGTAGATAGATCACTTTGCACTGAAACAGCAAGCAGGGACTGATCGACCAGTTTGTATGTAATAGACCTGAACTGTTGTCTAAAACTTGAACCTAACCTCCCCTGAAGTTGGGAAAGTTAACCTGAGGTTTAATTCCCATTTTCCTTGAGTATGGGTCTGCCTGGTGCCAGACTGATATGTCATAATTATGTGAAGTGTTGAGTCTGGATTTAAACATCCTAAACCTTCAGTATGCTGTGGAGCTCAAATCCATGGCGACTCCTTCCCCATCCACATGCAGTCGGATTTAGAAAGATGGGCTTGGGGAACAAGCAAGTTTTTGTGCATTTGCATTATGTAGAGCTGGCTCCACTGCACACAATAAGATGGCGTGTACCAGCATACTCTACTGCAACCTCGGGGACTGCAGTGGCCGCTGCGCATAACTGAGGGTAGAATTCCTCCCCTGCACTGCATTATGGATTCCCTCATGTGCCATACTTGGCTTGATACAGAGTGTGAAGAATTGTTTCTTGGACACTTGTGAACGTAACCTCTCTGGTCACAGTGTGTAAGGTAGGGTCCTCTGTTTCTGATCCACTGAGGTTGTGTGTCTCACTGTTTCCTTGCACACCCCCGTTTGGTCTGTGTGTATCTATCTGTTGTTTCTTGTCTTATGCTAAAATTAAGTTCTTTGGAAAAGGGACCATCTTTTTGTTCTCTGTTTGTACAGTACCTAGCACACTGAGATCTGGGTCCATGACTGTATTTCTAGGAATTGTGATACTAGTACAACCATTACTAATGAATAATAATTAATAATGACTATTACTGCCCACTTCTACAAAGACTAGCTCTTTAGCTCAAATTGAAGACATGCATGATTTTAGCTCTTAGAGCCTCATGTTCCAATGCTCATAGTGTAAATGGTTGCCATCACACAAACACTGTGACTTAAGTTTCTAAAACAACAAGAAGTTCTAAATTGTAGATCACACAAGTGCATTATCCCCCCATTTCTAATCCATATTTCACTTATTGCTAGAGTCAACAGTCTATTAGTAACAAAAAACAAAATCTTTCATCATCTATCGATTTGCAGTCTTTGGAAAATACCAATAAGCTGCTTTTTTTGGTCCAGTTTCTCAATAAATAGAAACATGTATTGGTTTTTCAGTTTTACGGTATTGCATGGGAATATATTTTACTGTGTATTATGGGTAGTGAAGCATCAGGATACATCGTTTCATTCTGCAAGCAAATTCTGAAACTGCATAGCTCATTTGAGAGGTGCAAATATATTTTTGTAATATTGGCTTACTTCAGATTAAAATCCAAGCAATAATCACTCTTGAGTTAACTCTTTATTTGTCCTATTTTCATATCCTGGCTATAGACCAGGACTGGCTAAACTTACTGATCCATCCCTCCACTAGCCCCACCATCCTGCCACAGGGCAAAAACACTGAGCTCCCACCCCAATCTGTTGGGTGGAAAAGCTGTGTGTGGGGGGGAGGGGATAAGGGCACTCCATAAGCAGCACTTTAACTGTAAAAGAACTGCATGTGGCTTATGAACCACAATTTGGCCACTGCAGCGATAGCCTAAGGGATGAGAATTACCATTAGAAAGGACTCGCAATAATACCTTAGTAAAGGGGCTTAGGAGGCATGTGAGTCTTCCATTTGGGTAGACTGCACCCAGGAGTGCTGGAAGCTACCTAGAAGTTGGGGGGCACCAACCCATGGTCTGCTCCGAGGTCCTGCCTGCTGCTTACTCCTCTCCATGCCCTCATTGCTCGCCTTTAAAGCAGGATGTGGTGACATAGCCCACTGTTTTCCTGCCTTAAGGGTGAGACACAAGGATCAGAGAGAAGTGCAGTGGTGGGAGGGATCTTTGGGGAAGAGACAGAGTGGGAAGGAAGAGGTGGAGCAGGGACAGGCCCTCGAGGGGGGATCATGGGTGGGTCTGTGGAGTGAGACCATGGCCTGGGCAGTAGTGACCCCCACACACTTCTATCACTCCTGCTGTCAGGGCACAAAGGCAGTGGGCATTTGTCCATAGCATGGCCAACCTTTTTAATTTTGGGGTGGCTTAGCCTCCCCAAGCCTCTTATACATGCTACCCAAATAAAGGGAAACATTGACATTTTTCTCTTCTCTGTGGGGAGTGAAAAAGGATTTTCTTGTGGTGAAGTGGTAGTTAGGAGATCTACTTTCTGATGATGGTTCTGCCGTAAATTTTGTGTATGACCTTGGGTAAGTTACTTAAGCTCCTGGAGATAGACAGTGATTCAACCTAGATGGAGTAAATTTTCATTAAAAGTAATACATGTACTTTCTATTCTATAATTTACTCTCTTTTGAGGATGGGTAAACAAATCATAGTGAGTTTCAGCCATAGCACATCTTAGGGTCCCAAGCCCCAAGCTGCCTGCTTCTCCGGTCCTGCTGCAAAAGGGGAGAATCATGTGAAGGATTTTCTCCTCCTCCATATCCACCACTGGAGGAGATATGATTACCAGACAAGGGAATCTGGTGAGATTTTACCTTCTCTTCTTGTCCTGTTGCTGAAAGTGGAGTGCAGGCACAGAGTTGCCTTCTCATGAAATTCAGCCCTACTCCCAAAGGTAGTTCAGCCTCACTCCTTCTATCCAGAGAAGATGAGGTGAAGATCCCACCTCTGAGGTGGGACATCAGGAACAAATTTCTTATCCTTCCATTTCTGCAGCTAGAAGTAGAGATTTGGGACGGAGTTACCTCCCTCTACCATCCTGCTACAAAGGTAGGAAGAACTTTCTCTCCCCTTGCATCTCACCAGCAAGGACCATTTAGGTCTTCCTCGGGCTCTCAAAAGCTTATGACTCCATGCTGCCCCTTGTAATGCATAGGTGTAAGATTAGCTCTGGTTTGAGTGGGTTTCATGAAAGTCAAAGCATAGGATTTGTATTGAAGGATGGGAAGAATGAATAATTTTTGTGCATAAAGCAGCATTTTCTGGGTATGGGGCCTGATTCTGGGAAATGAAGACTGCCTCCAACAAGTTGCTGAGGACCCTCAAACCCACTGACCTTGTTGGGAGCACAGCACTTCACAGGATCAGGCCCATAAAAAGTAAATAGATGATTGATAAGCAAAGATCTTTATACTTTTTGTGGGTAAAGATAAAATGGAACACGCAAACTTGGAAAGCACAGCCAAGATTGAAGTTGTCTAAGTTTGAGAATTTTTTCTTTATTTTCTTTATTTAACTTTCCCAGGATCATTAAATTAATTCATCCCCAGTTGTTTTAAGCTGACACAATACCAAAAAACAATTGCATTCTTTTACAGCAGGAGTTTAGAGGACAGCAACCAGCAAATGCAAAATTTGACATTCATATAAAAGTGAGCTGAACAAGGCCAATAGACCAAAAATTGACTACAACAAAAATAAAAAGTGCTATAAGGAATCAACAGCTGCACTATTTATTGAAATACCATAGCCGACCTTTAAGGTGGCAGTGCTACAATATATAGTTATGTAAAGCACCACAGGCAGAGATGGCTATTATAAAGGGATCATATGATTGGATGAAAGTTTGTGGCAAGCGAGGTTTGGAAGCGGGTTGCCCTTCATTATTTGAGCATATTATACAGTAGGGTTTATTTCACTGTGCTGTTTGTAAAGGTTCTATTTTCAGTGCTGCTGTTTGCTGTGCCTGGTAATGAATTTCTGAAGAGTTTAGGCCCGAACTTATATTGTGGAGATGCTTGTGGCTGATTAGTAATTCTGTGCTTGAATACAAAGTTTAGTTCTGTTATATGCAGTACGGCTCTCACTGAGGCTTCCTAAAAGCGCTATATTCCAGTAAATCAGTCAGCAACAATAGTTAATTTTGAAGCTAATTGAACTCCGAACTGCCAGATTCTCTTCCCCACAAAGACCATTAAGGGCAAAATTTCATATTGTATTGGTTTTTTCCCCTAGCTGGATAACTTTTATAAGGTACTTCTCCTTCCACCCAAACCAAATTTCCTTTACTCCTAAATAAAAGTTTATTTTGTGTTTTAAATATATCTAATTTGCAGGCCTGAAATTTGCTTTCCAGGAGTATTTGTATAAACAAAATCTCCTGAATGTTTGCAAAATGGGCACAGATGCAATGGAAGAGAAATTTTCTTTAGAAATCTCTCAGTACGCACTCACCACCTCAAATGCGCAGTAGCAGATTCACATGGCTTTGATGTAGCCATGGTGGCAGATAGAATGGACTTCCATCTTGAATGATCCTTTGATAACCTCCTTCCTTCAGCAAGAGTCAGTATGGGAAGGTTAAGGCTTCTGAAGTCCTCAAAGGGAGACTTTAGTGATCCTATCACTGCTTTTGTAAGAATAAGTGATCTTTCCTGGTGCCTGGTGTTTCAGATTTCTGTTCCTCACACTATTGTGAGCCAGTTGTGCTCTACTCCATAGGGGGCTGATTTCTGTGCTGGAGTGATTCTTTTCTCTGTATGGTTTCACTTGGGATGGATGACACTGCTTACCTGTAAGTTGTAATTGTATATCAATAAACAATCACAATGGGAATATTTTTAAACGTCAGGGTATTGTAGGGTACAAGTTTCTGTTTAAAAAACACTCTGCAATGAAGGAACTCTGTGTAAAGTAAAGCTTTAGGATTGGATTTACCCCAGAGTCTCTCTGTCCAATCAGAGTGTTTACACATGCTCACTGCCACAGTATCTGAATGCCTGTCTTGATCAGGGCTAGCCCAAGGGTATTTGGTGCCCTAGGCAAACTATGCTTTGGCACCCCTCCTCCTGACATTCAAGAAAAACAACATATTGGTATATAGAGAAAAATGATAACATTTTTTAAGTCAAGAAAAAAGAAATTCACTTCCATCTAATTTGGCACCCCTTGAAGTCTGGTGCCCTAGGCAGCTGCTTAGTTTCACATATATAGCTGGGCTGGCCGTGGTCTTGCTGGAGCCCCAGGTGACAGAAAACAACTCCCTTTTAGGAGGATAGCACAGACCAAAAAGCACGAAGCCCTTTCTGGGAAGAGGACATAACCAGGGCAGCTAAGATTCAGCCTATCCCCACACCAGCTCCCACCCAGAGGGAGACAGTGATGGGAAATAAAACCTTTATCTATCCCTCTTTGTATGCCTTCCCATGGATTGAATAGTGCCAGGGGCACCACTGCCTTAGAGAAATATAATTTACACTTCTTTGTATTGACTTTCATGAATCTGTTGGACTAAATTAATTCCAGGTGTAACCAGAGATGGCCTTATGTTTTCTAGGGCCATAGGCAAAGGTCCATTGAGGGGCCCCCTATAGGTTCCCCACTGCCAGCTCCAGCTCCCCACCAGGAGCCCTAGTCCCCCTCTCTCCCCGCACAGCCCCAGCTCCCTGTGGTCAGCCCTGGCACTTCGCTGGGGGCCCCAACCCTCCTGCTGCCCCCCCCATGCAGCTAAAATCCCCCCCAGCCCTGGCTTCCCACTGCAGGTCCCCTTCCTCCCCACGCCAGCCCCAGCCCCAGCCTTGGCTCCCTGCCATGTGTCCTGCAGGACAGGAGGCAGATGTGGCTTTTGAGGTAGGTGAAGGGGCCCCTTGGGGCACTAGGTGGGTGCCTGTTTTGCCTACCCCAAAAGTCGCCTCAGGGTGTAACTAAACTGAGGTCCTTGGAAATACGCTAGAGATGAAACTGGCTCTTGCACTGACAAATACATCCATTGCCTCAGACAAATAAAATCATCACATGCAGGGCTGGCTCGAGGGGTTTTGGTGCTCTAGGTGAACTATGACTTTGGCATCCCCTCCCCATATGTTATAAGGGGTAACATATCAATATATATTTAAACAGAGGAAAAAAACTCATTTCTGTGTAGTTTGGTACCCCCTTAAGCCTGGTGCCCTAGGCAACCACCTAGTTCTCCTATATGGCTGGGCCAGCCCTGATCAAATGGCACTGAATAGAGACATTGGATTTATGGCTTATTATAACAATCTGTAACCCACTAACCACATCTAGCTCCCCACCCCCACTTTTTTCCTCCCCCGTGACTGGAGAAATTGACCACTCTAGCTTGAATGGTCCCTTGGAATATATGTTAACTACTTATGGTAAACAATCTGTTCCACTTTGCATTTAGCTGTGACTGAGTATATTTCGCATCCTGTGGATGCTGAAAAGCTTGGCTCTCTCCTCAACAAAAATTGGCCCACTAAAAGATAATACCCTCACCCACCTTGTTTCTCTAGTGTCCTTTGCAACTAGACCATCACTCAGTGCCCCTATCATCATCACACTCCATGAAATACACTGCCATCTCAAAAAGCAAATATTGCCCTGATCTTTCATATTGCTTCCAAATTTAAAACTAACTTTGATATGAACTCTTAGAAAGTAAAAGTAATATGGTGTTTTGAAAAGAGAAACAGCTAGAGTAGGTGTCAGGTGGACTGGAGGGAGATGGGGAGTCAGGGCAATTCTTTTCTTTATGTAGATCTTGGAAGATAAAAAAAGAGGAACGCATTAAGGATCTTCTTCCCTTCTCCAGTGTTTTCCCATCCAGCCCATTACACACATGAGGACCCAACACCTTCAATCATTTCATATAAACTCTGACACTTCTGAAGCCAGACTTCACTCTCATGCCTTTTAGCACTGCACTCACTTGCTGTATTCCCTCTGGTATTCAATACAGTTATTATTTCTTACCTCTTTCAACTAGGAAAAACACATTCTACTCACACGCCTAAGTCAAAGGCCGTTTGAGATCGCTTACATTTTTCATTATTTTCCTGAAGTTGTTCGCAAAAGGATACGGTGGCCATTTTAAGTGTTTGAGCTCATTGGTGGGCTCTTGCTTGCTAGTTCTTCAATGACTTGTCTTTTTATGACTAATTGTACTAATTTAGAGGGGTTTTTCCTTCTGGCTGCTCATTATATTCTTCACCCAAACTCTGTCTAACGTTTGGCCCTAAGTTAGGGCATAATATATATATATTTCTGTTGTTAATGAACAGCATCTTTCAAATACCCCTTTGCTATCTAAAGGTCACATCGGCATATTGAGTGAACTTGATGATGGCCTCTACAAGCCCCTCTACTACGTCATCCTTATCCGAAATACTTAATGAAGATATAAAATAGTGGCACACAAGGGTATCAATGTAACAATTTTGAAGGAGTTCAAAGAGAGAGGGCCAGAATAACAGAAAAATTCGGCACCTTTCTTAGGGATGGTAAAATGAGAAATCTGGTGGTTTTGCTTCTTTATCGCCTGAAGTGAGTAACCCAGTCGGCTTTTCTTGGCTGCTGACGCTCTCAGACCATTAGTGCTGCTCCCGCTTCTTCCCCTGTTCTCATTCTAGTGTATGACATCTAGTTAGGTTTTTTATATGAAATTTATATTTACACTATCTGAAAAGATGGCTGTTGAGACTGCAAAGTGAAGCTTTCAAGACCCTTGGACACCCTTATTGCCAGTCTTAACGGACAGTCGAATGATTGAACGGGTATGGAAAGCATATTTCCCTGTCGCACAGGAAGAGGCTCAAGTCTTCAGAAGCATTATTGGAGCACTTTGGATGGGAAATATGAGAGAAGTTAGCATTGCTGTTGTTTGTGCTGTAGCTGTTCTGTGGATAAGAAATGAATTAAGTTTCCCATTCTAGAATCTTTCCCAAGCACTATAGTCATTTTAAAAATAACACAGGAAATTTATTTCTGGATGGGAGTGAATTATTTTCATTAGCTGATGTGTAGTTCTGTGTCAAGGGGAAAGAAAAAATCAAATGTACTGCCTGCTTCTTTTTGGAGTGTTACTTAATGTTCCGTGCCAATCACTGCTGGGAACATAGAGTCTTTTTTAGTGCTAGTCAGGTAATATGTCATTTTCGCTGCAGAAACTGTATGCAGTGGGGAGACGAGTTATTTATTTACATAGTTATCAGAAGATCATGCGGGAGTGCTAACACAAATCACCACAGAGTTATCATTGCTTCCAGTGGTGTTCTGCCCCCTATTTGAAATTTTTATGTAATTGACCATAAGTGAGTCTTCATCAAAATTCTGCTCACCTGCAGATCTCTTTTTAGTTTAACACATGGGTCAGCAACGCCTGGCACATGTGCCAGCAGTGGCACGTGAACTGATTTGGAGCAGAATGCGGCATCTTCAACCAAAGTGCCGTGCCTGCCCCAGAAAAGCAGGTGACAGTGCCCCAGGCATCCCAGAGGTCTTCAGGGACATCACGGAAAGAAGCAACCCAGACCTGCTGTGGCTTCTTTCCATGGTGTGCCTGGGGACCCCAGTCCGAGGCACGCCACGGAGAAGAGCTGCTCCTAGCTGCTTCTTTGCAGCCAGTGTGCGCCTGGGAACCTCCTTTGCTCCCACACTCCAGCCATGGCTGCGCTGAATTCTCAGGAGGGTGGTAGCAGCTGCTTTTTTTTGGTGGATGGGGTTGCCATCATTGGCTGAGGGTTGGGAAAGAGTGGTTGGCATGAGGATTGGCAGAGATTGCTGGCCCCTGGACTTCTATGCATGCAACTCAGTTTGCACATGCCTACCAAACAGTAAGCGTCCTTTTATTTTGGACATAACTTTTTAATTAGCTGCTGCCTAATAGCCATTTCCTGTCATCATTCTGCATGCAAAATTCCCTTTGAGATTAGTGGTAGCTTTGTGTAAAAAGAGCTGTAACCCAAATTAGGCCTCATTTTTTTTCACTGTATGTAGTGGGTACGAGTCTTTAAATGCATGCAGCTATATCAAAACAAACATACTTTTGGTAGTGTGCTAAAGAAGGACATGGGGCCATGTTTTTGCAGTGAAATACATTCAGTTGCCCTTTAAGCCATGTCCATCTCATTCTGCAAACGGATCAGATGCATGGAGAGCAAAGACAAGGTAGAAAGGTAAGATGCATTATTTAAAAAAGAAGCAAATTAGAGGTGCCATATAGTGAAAAACACTGACAGGTTTTTTAAGTGCTAATCTCCAACATGGTGGGTGGATTGTATTAAAAATTTAGGATTAATGAGAACAGGTTGTTTCATCTGAGGCTAACACCACCCAAAACCTCACTGGCAATCAGATACTACAGCTTCACTTACTATGCTTTTACAAATCAGTCTGTTTCTGAGATCTGTTGACACCGCATATTCACGCTTAGCCATTTTGGCTGAAGTGGTAGGTGTGTCCCCCCCTGGCCCACCATTCTCCTTTTCTCAGCTGCAATGATGATTGTTTTCACTACTGCTCAAATATTACCAAAATAGGATTAACCCTCATGTTCAGATGCAGCTAATGGCTTTCCTGTGCCAACCCATCAGGCAAGAGTAGGCATATATGAAAATGTTGAAAAAGGATCAGGTTAACTCACAGGAAACAGAGTTAGTGCCTACATCTGACTCTCTCTCTTCTGAGTTGTTGGGTAGATTCCTCTTTTTCTGGTCTCCCAGGGTGCGTCTACACTTGTAAATTAAGTTGACTTATGCTTGCTTAGGTCAATTTTAATTTAGTCTGCGTCTACACTACACTACACTTTCCTGAAGTCGATTTAAGCAGCTGCTTACGTCTACTTAAGGAAAAAATAAGATGACTTTATAAAACCTCATTTTAAGTTGACTTTGCTGGCTAAGTCGACTTTAGAAAGTCGACTTATCCAGTGTGGACGTGGATTAGCCCTACGTTGACTTTAATTCGACTGAGGGGGCTCCAGGGCTTCCCCACTGTCCTCCCTGCCAGGGTGGCTGGCACAGCCACAGCCTGGCATGTCCCCTCAAAGGGCAGGGCAGAGCCCTGTCCCTATGCCCTGCCAGGGTCCCTGTCCCAGGGTGCCCCCTCTGCCACTGTGGACCAGTCCCAGGTCCACTTAGCCCCTACAAGTCGATCTAGGCATCCAGTGTGAACGCTCTAGGTCGACTTCGTAGGGTCCCCTCAAAGTCGACTTAAAATTTGTGTGGACATGCTAAGTCGACTTAAAATTGACTTAGGTAAGTCGACTTAAATTCACAAGTGTAAACATGGCCTCAGTGTCTCCACATGGTGACATTTAAATAGTGTTCTCCAATAAATCAAACGACTCAAACCCTCCATGGATTTGTGGAGGAGGAGGTAGTTTCACCTAAATTCAGCCCAGATTCACTTGAAAATCATACTGGATGTACTAAAGTTGACGAACCTGGACTGATTTCCAGGTTTGTGACAACTGTGCAGGTAGGAAATAACAAAATCATGTGAAATTTGCCTATAAGCATTTAGCATAAACTGTAAATGCACATGTAGTTCCCATTAATACAGGAGATTTGAGCGTTTGCACTATATATTTTCAGTCTAGTAGCTTCATACCTGTAACAGCTATTAATAAATGTATTTATAGCATCAAGCTTGAAAGTAGCCTTTGGTTTTTGCACCCATGGTTTTGCTTTGAGGATTAATTGCAAGTACATGAAGGTGGGTGAGTGCATTTTATAGCATTAGACATCTAACTATTTTGTATGTGGTTGCAATCAGAAAGATAGTGTGTAAATGCAACAAGAGATGGACCATTAAAATTGCACTTTCTATTTCTTACGAGCTCAAAGTAAGAGAACAAATGCATGTAAAGTTTTAAGAGATCATTTCTATTCTGAAAGCTACACACACCCCTCTCCGAAAGTCACAGTCTAAACTGCACCACTAGAGTAGGTGCTTTGTGATTCTGAGGCAGGATTCTAAGGGTAGGTAATCTATTGGTGTCTGATACGAACAGTAATTGCTGCCCTGTCCCTCCTGATCCATTTAGCTAATCCTGCCAGCATATGAGGGGGGATGGCAATTCCCTAGCCATCTACTACAAAGAAGCGAGAAAAGGGTGAGTAGCTGTGTTTATTCCTACTCACCTGGACCCCAGGTAAGTATGTAAATCTGACTTAAGGACACCTAATCTTACTGTATAGACTCATAGACTTTAAGGTCAGAAGGGACCAGTACAATCATCTAGTCTGATGTACTGCAAAATGCAGGCCTCAAGACCTCACGCACCCACTCCAGCAATAGGCCACCAACCTATGTCTGAGTTATTTATCTCCTTAAATCATGATTTAAGGACTTTAAGATACAGAGAATTCACCGGTAGGTGAGCCATGCCCTGTGCTACAGAGGAAGGCGAAAAACCCCCAGAGCCCAGGCCAATCAGCCCTGGGGGAAAATTCCTTCCCGACCCCAAATATGGCAATCAGTTAAACCCTGAACACGTGGACAAGTCTCAACAGCCAGTTACCCAAGAAACAATTCTCTGTAATAACACAGAACCCACCCCACGTACTCTCCCCTCTTAGGCCATCCATATTGGCTACCCCTTTAGTCCTACCATATTTGTGTTTTTTGCCTTGCTCACAACCTTTATATTGTTAAACATTTCCCAGTGCCGTTTTTAATGACAAAAAAGTGACTTGCCCAAAGCCATGCCATGTCACAGCATGACATATCCTGACCCCTAGTTCTGTACTTAGACCATTAGGCCAAATGTCTGGAATTCACTCTAAAGACACTAAGGCCTTGTCTACACGAGAATACTTGTCCCGCAATAAGTTATTGCGGGACAAGTAAAGCGCTGTAAGTATTGCGCTTTCTCTTGTACACACATGCTCTTTCTTTCGCAAAGGAGCATTCACCCTTGGAATGCTCCTTTGTGAAAGAAGAGCAGTGCATGGTGGGCACCTGTCCCACCATGCACTGCCCACAGCCAGCACCCTAGCCCAGCTGCAGGGCTTCCAGTGGCAGGGGGGCTGCATTGCCAGCCCCCGCTGTCACCCGAACCCCAGCACAGCTCCCGGGCTCCGGGAGTCAGCTGCGGCCGCGGGGCTTTAAACCGCGGCCGCAGCTGATGCACAGAGCCCGGTAGCAGTGCTGGGTGGCCGGCTCGAATCCGAGCCAGTCACCCAGCACCGCTCCG